>CM036259.1:2929926-3314926 GCA_020698575.1 Bostrychus sinensis | reverse complement strand
TCTGTGTTTCTCTGTGTTTTTCTGTGTTAGCTCTGTGTTAGCTCTGTGTTAGCTCTGTGTTTCTCTGTGTTAGCTCTGTGTTTCTCTGCGTTTCTCTGTGTTAGCTCTGCGTTTCTCTGCGTTTCTCTGTGTTAGCTCTGTGTTTCTCTGTGTTAGATCTGTGTTTCTCTGTGTTAGATCTGTGTTTCTCTGTGTTAGCTCTGTGTTTCTCTGTGTTAGCTCTGTGTTTCTCTGTGTTTCTCTGTGTTAGCTCTGTTAGCTCTGTGTTTCTCTGTGTTAGATCTGTGTTTCTCTGTGTTAGCTCTGTGTTTCTCTGTGTTAGATCTGTGTTTCTCTGTGTTAGATCTGTGTTTCTCTGTGTTTCTCTGTGTTAGCTCTGTGTTTCTCTGTGTTTCTCTGTGTTAGCTCTGTGTTTCTCTGTGTTAGCTCTGTGTTAGCTCTGTGTTAGCTCTGTGTTTCTCTGTGTTTCTCTGTGTTTCTCTGTGTTAGCTCTGTGTTTCTCTGTGTTTCTCTGTGTTAGCTCTGTGTTAGCTCTGTGTTAGCTCTGTGTTTCTCTGTGTTTCTCTGTGTTAGCTCTGTGTTAGCTCTGTGTTTCTCTGTGTTTCTCTGTGTTTCTCTGTGTTAGCTCTATGTTTCTCTGTGTTTCTCTGTGTTTCTCTGTGTTAGCTCTGTGTTTCTCTGTGTTTCTCTGTGTTAGCTCTGTGTTAGCTCTGTGTTTCTCTGTGTTTCTCTGTGTTTCTCTGTGTTAGCTCTGTGTTTCTCTGTGTTTCTCTGTGTTAGCTCTGTGTTAGCTCTGTGTTAGCTCTGTGTTAGCTCTGTGTTTCTCTGTGTTTCTCTGTGTTAGCTCTGTGTTAGCTCTGTGTTTCTCTGTGTTTCTCTGTGTTTCTCTGTGTTAGCTCTGTGTTTCTCTGTGTTTCTCTGTGTTTCTCTGTGTTAGCTCTGTGTTTCTCTGTGTTTCTCTGTGTTAGCTCTGTGTTAGCTCAGGGCTGGGTCAGGAGCCTGCAGTGGAAGAACAAGGTGAGCAGAGCGAGCCACACAAACCAACCAGGCCTGTAGCACCAGACGTCAAACCCACTGCGCCGCACTAACAACGCTCTGAACTCTGGGTGTGTTACGCTGTCATTAAGTCTTTCCTGATTTATTTACACGAGTCCTGTCTACAGCGGATTAGTGTGGGGTTAGTGTCTTTTGTAAGCAGCAGGTTGTGTAAGGTGTGATGTGTACAGTGTGGTAATGACATTTGTAGTAAAAGCTGTAATGGCAGTAACAACACAGAAAGGGTTAGTGTTGTGAACAGAACAGCCCAATGTCTGCTGGGTAAAATATTTTTGAGCATGGCCTTGCAGCCTGAGGAAGCCATGTTGAGCCGAAACGTGTTGTTGCGTATGTTTTTATCTTAAAGAGCCATGCTATAATAAAGGCTTTTATTAAATAAGAAACAGAGTGCCTTGGGTTCTGTTGTCTGTGAAAAGCTGTGGATAATACTCAGAGATATTTTACCCAGCAGACTTTAGCCGATTCTATTCTCAAATTAAGAAGTGGCTCCTTTTTTCCAAAGAGCACCTGTCTCAGCTTTATATTTGATACATCTATTTTTATTACTGCAAGGTTTTGTGTTGTGTAGGACCATCATTCTTAAACTAGGATGGGGGTCTGCGAAATAAAAAAGTGATTGATGTTAATTTAACATTATTAATTTAGTTTTGGTATATAATTATAGTATAGTATAGTTTAAACATTCATTCATGTTAATGGGATGCACTATGGCAGTAAAAAAACAGTCAATAACTTCCCTTATTATTATTATCAACCTTACTTATTTGGTTTTAGGATGTTTAAAATGCCGGAAATGAATGTGAAGTTGCGTTGATCGTGAGCCAAAAACTCTGTAAGGGGTCCTTAAGATATTTTCTCTTCTGTAAGGGGCCCCTGACCTCAAAAAGTTTGAGACCCTCTGGGGTAAGAGCGCCACAAAATAACTCCATGCTCCTCACTCTGAGCGCTGCAGTTCAGTGGAACATCTGCAGTGATACTGGGCTGTAATCAGTGCCGTAACTCTGTAATGTGGGGCCCTGGTGCAGGATTTCAGAATGGGCCCTAAAGTTAGGAAGCACATTCAGTACCACAGGTTCATGCATTAAGCTTTTTAATTTAGAAATGTTGCTGTTTTACTTGATACAAAAAAAATCTGTTTGTTTTGTATTTTTGTAACAATTTGTGTATTTTACTTAAGAACAAAACAGTGAGTTTACAGGATTTAAAATTGAATTTATGTTAAAAACTCTCTTCTGTATCAGAGGTATGTGCTGCTCCTTTATTATTAATAATATTTTTAACACAGACTTGAGCATGGATGAACAAGAGCCCACTCTTATGGGCCCCTAAACCTCCGGGGCCCCAGTGCAGTTGCCCTGGCTGTAATGTAAATGCATAAAACTGGTTATGTCCCCATTGTACTGGACATGGACAGTTTTTACACAGGCAAGGGACAGCTCGAGCCTTTAGGCCCCAGACAGAAAATGATCTTGAATCCTCTCCTTTTTAAAAGTCATCGCCAAAATCTAAACGAGAAATGAAAAATATACACAGAACTAATGTTCGTGGCTACATCTGCAGTTACTGGACTAATAAATAATGAATGAGTGAGTAATGCGGTCCCTGTGTGAGAGCCACAGGTCTGCGGTGGGTCATGAGCCCGTCCCGTGTCCTCGCACACACGCGTTCATTATAAACAAAAACACTAAATAATCTATGGGACTTGACCTAAACAGAGTTCTCTTTAACGCGTTTATGAAGCAGAATTAAACTGTCCATTGTCTTTTTTCTCGCTTCTTTTCGTCCTTAAACATGTCCCTGTCCCTCCCCGCTGTCCGTGCGTCTCCTCCGGCTCCTGTCCCCGTCCCTCCCCGTTGTCAGTGCGTCTCCCTCGGTTCCTGTCCCTGTCGCTGCCCGCTGTCAGTGCGCCTCCCCCGGCTCCTGTCCCTGTCCCTGTCCCCGTCTCTCCCCGCTGTCAGTGCGCCTCCCCCGGCTCCTGTCCCTGTCCCTCCCCGCTGTCAGTGCGTCTCCCCCGGCTCCTGTCCCTGTCCCTCCCCGCTGTCAGTGCGTCTCCCTCGGCTCCTGTCCCCGTCTCTCCCCGCTGTCAGTGCGTCTCCCCCGGCTCCTGTCTCCGGCTCCCTCCCCGCTGTCAGTGCGTCTCCCTCGGCTCCTGTCCCCGTCTCTCCCCGCTGTCAGTGCGTCTCCCTCGGCTCCTGTCCCCGTCTCTCCCCGCTGTCAGTGCGTCTCCCTCGGCTCCTGTCCCCGTCTCTCCCCCGGCTCCTCTCCCCGTCTCTCCCCCGGCTCCTCTCCCCGTCTCTCCCCGCTGTCAGTGCGTCTCCCCCGGCTCCTGTCCCCGTCTCTCCCCGCTGTCAGTGCGCCTACCCGGCTCCTGTCCCCGTCCCTCCCCGCTGTCCGTGCGTCCCTCCCCGCTGTCCGTGCGTCCCTCCCCGGTGTCCGTGCGTCCCTCCCCGCTGTCCGTGCGTCTCACCGCGGTCATGGAGCTCCGGAACAGCGCGTCCAGCAGCATGAGCTTCCAGGGCTCGCAGACTCCGTGCGGCAGCGGGAGGTAGACGTAGTACGCGGCGGCGGCGGAGAGCAGCACCGCGGCGGCCACACGCAGCCTCATCTCCGCGGAGTGAACCTGCGCACGTCCCCCTCCGCAGTCCTCAGTCCGGGTTTAAGACCAGGTTCTGTCCCCAGGCCGGTCCCAGCCCAGGAGCGGGTTAACTCTTTTACTTTCAGAATAAAAGTCCGGCGACAACTTTGAATACATCTGCGCACTCACATTCGGTAAATCTCGTCTTATTTCGGAGTAATGTTTACGGAAGTCGTGTAACGATTGCGTAACGCTAGGGTTCATGGGTAATGTAGGCGAGGACTTTGTGACAACGGACAGCGAGGAGGAAAACAAACGCATTCATGGAGGGAACAGAAATAAACAAAAGCGAAATACAGGAATACAGTTTGGCGATGAAATTAGATTAATAAAAACCTTGCAAAAATATGAATGCGTACATAAAATTTGAACAAATATGAGCATAACTTCCCAATCTGATTTAAAGAATGTTATAACCATTTTAGTTTTAAGAGACTTTAAAACGAGTATAAGCTGAATAAGACTCTTATCTAGACTAATGAGTTTTAAATACCAAAAAAAAGATAAAGACAATAATTTTTAATGTTATAAATGGGTGACAAGTCTAAAATCTAGTCATGTTTATCACTGTGGACTGACTTTTTTTAAAGCTGTTTTGGTATTAGATTAAAAAATAAATGCAGTGCTAACAAAGTAATGTTTTTAGTGATGCAGCAGTGCACTGTAAACGTTTTTATCTTACATTTGATTTTTAGAAAAACATTCAACCATATTTCTTTCCTCCAAATGTCTTTATTAATTTGCAGACAGTACAGTTCGTAATCTGAAGATTGTTTCTGAAGATGTTGTTCAGTGAGTTTCAGCGCTTAGTCTTAAAGAGATAAAACTCACTCTGAATTTGAAATAAAAAAAAAGAAACTAAATCATGTGAAAGCAGTGATGGTAGTCGGTTGTAAAGATGGTTTTCAGTCGTCGTCCACGGTCGGTGTGATGGTCACGCCTCTCCGGATCTGCCCCCAGCCAATCAGACTACAGCAAGGAGAGAGAACAGCTTAGACAGGCGACAATTACACAACATTATGTAACCTTTAATACAAACTCTGGACCTGTCAAGGGAGGAGTGGACACAGATTTGGTCCATGGGCCTTTCATTGAACATAGTTTATGTCTAGGCTACAGAGGTTCATGTTATTATCAGCAACATTTGAAACCAAATTTGGGTCAAATGTTTGTTTTGTGGACTAACATCCTGCACAATCAAAGACAGAGCAGTTCTGTCCTTGTTTACGTCTCCTTGTGGATGATCCCATCTACGTCCTGCTGCACTGTCTCCGGGTCCTGAACTGATGGTAAACAAACTTCTCCTGCCTCAGAGTTTTTCCAGTTTGTCTTTTCCAGCTCTAGGACACCACACACTTCCCTCACAGCCGGGACACACACTGACAGACGACCATTCACTCTGGGACATTCAGAGTCTCCAGTTCTCCTGCTCATGTGTTTGGACGGAGGGAGGAACACAGGGAGGACGTGCACACTCCACTCAGATATTTGACTTTATTTAACAGCTACAGCTCAGAATATAATCTATGGTTAAAACTGATCCTGTCACAAAAAGTGGAAATAAACCTGGAAGTCAGAAACTGTCAGCAACAGCCACAAAAAACAGCTTGGTATAAAAATAAATCTCTTATACCAAAGCACAAACACAAGTGAAGCTGAATGTGTGTGCAGCAGGTCGCGCGTACCGCCAATGCTTCTCGACTCTTCTGCTCAGGGCGATCTTCTCTCCCACCTCTGTACACACTGGGTTTGTGAGGACGATCTTCGCTAAATCGGCTTTGACTGCGCTGACTCTGCCTCCGGTCGACAGGGAGCCGATGTTCACCATCAGCACCTCGTTCTTGGACAACTTCTGGACCTGAAGAAACAACACGACAGCGGGTTAACGAACAGCAAACCTTGCATCAGATTCAGAGAGAGTTGGAAATATAAGGCTCAGTTAACAAGAAGCGTCATAACCGATACTGTATTTTCCAGGACTATAAGTCGTACTTTTTCCATAGTCTGGCTAGGGGTGCGACCTGAGTATACGTATATAAGAGGGCGCTCTAGGCTTGTGTACCAGCATCTGCTGCACCTGTACCACTGACAATTTAAAATGTAAACATTACCACTAACAACTTAGGCTATAAAGACAACTGAGAAAGAGCGGAATAATTGGAAATGGAACTGATGCTGAGTCTGACGACAGCCACGCAGAGGAGGAAGTGGCGCTTCGTCTACCTCCGGAGTTGGCGGAGTTGTTCAGAAGCGACACCGAGGATGAAGAATTTAAAGGATTTAGTGATTAGGAGTGAGATGGTGAGTTTGGTGAACTTGTTATATTATGTTCTTTATGCTATAGTTATGTGAATAACTGTTAATATATTACGTTAACATACGAGACACCTGTTCAGTTCGTTGTTTATGCTTCATGTAGCTGAATAACCATCAATGTGTTACGTTAGCATAGCGCACACCTATTCAGCCTGTTGTTCTCTATTCTATTATTACTATAACTTGCCTTTCAACATGAAATGTCTGTTCTTGGTGTCAGATTTTGTAAAATAAATTTGCCCCAAAAAATGCGACTTATAGTCCAGTGAGACTTATATACGTTTTTTTCTTCTTCATTATGCATTTTTTGGCGAGTGCCACTTATACTCCGGAGAATACGGTAATGCTTACCTTAGCTGCCTTCTTGTCCCCCTCAGTGCGGACTCCCAGCAGCCTCCGCAGCAGGAAGTACGAGATCTCCAGTTCAGTGAAGATCTCAGGCAGAGCCCCCACGGCCCCCAGGACCTGCCCCACCATCCTGTCCGCCCGGCACAGGGTCGGGTCGATCTTTGTGCCCACACCTGAGGACAAACCACGATCAAGAACTGCTGCCCCAAAGGTAAACACGTCACATATTGTACACATTATAGAGCTGGAGAAGCTTACAAGGGAATGAAATGGTTTTTACTCCGAGTTTTTACTCATTTTCTTTGTTAATTCATCCACCTAACTTTTTTCAGGGTTGTTGTTGTTTTTTCTTTTGTAAACACCTGAGTACTCGCTGATAACTACAAATAGGAGTGAATATTACTGAATAAGCAAATAAACAGAAAACAGATATATTAAAAGAGTTAAAGTCACTGCATCCAAAAGAAACTTCAAGTGGAACTCAGTTAACTTTTTTGGTTTCTTTTCTTTTTTTGGCACATTTTCCTCTATGGAGCTACCCCTACATCGCATAAGTCCTTTACAAACAGTGCCTCCGGACCATCTCAGGAGCCGTGCCTCCAAATCTTATCTGGAGGACTGAAGACACACACGAGAGGAGCGTGTCCGTGTGCTGTGGGGGGTGCAGCTGATAGCAACACAAAACTAACAGATAAAAGAGCAGAGTCCTTCACAGTGACGGAGGTTTTGGTGCAGATATTATCCCTACACTTACCCGATCTAACGTAAAACTTAACTACACAGGGAGAAGTCAAGCATAGACATAGACAAGGATTTATGTGGAGCATGGCGTCCGCATCATGAGCTGCCTTTGGACCATTACTGCTGCATACAAACAGCTGATCGCTCTGGACTCAGCACTAGGGGCCCCCGAGAATCACCTCTGGGAGTGAAAAGTGGGAGACTATGTACAAACAACAAGGCCCTCCTGAAGTTTTCAGGAGAGGGTCAGGGTGACATTTGTAAAGCAGTCGGTCTTGCAGCGCTCTCTGTTGCAGTGTTGTTTTCTGCCCAGAGACAGCAGGGCTCTTAATTCACCCTGCAACAGCGCATTTAACCATCGCTTGGTCTCCGAAACAGTTAAAAAGTTCCTCTGAGTTCTGCTTTAAGTAAACAGAGATAACAGAATCTGTAGATGGAAAGACTGTAGCTCTAATAAAGTAGTAATGTGGGCCAAAGAGACTGTGAACTACATGCAACAACAGAAATGTAAATGTTTAATACAAGTGTGCTCTGGGCAAGTTCAGGACAATGCGCGAGTTGTAATGAATGAAAAATAATAGAAAGGTATTTACCGATGAGTCCTCCTGGAGCGGCGTACTGCAGGTCGTTGTGCTCCGCGAACAGAGACACAATCTTGGAGAAGATGGGTTTACACATGAGTTTACCCTCCTGGTCTTTGGACACGATCCCAGGCCGGACCTCGATCTCCTGACCCACCTGAACACCAAGCACCAAGCACATCAAACAAAACCTACATCGCTGGATTACCACAAAAGGAAAAATTTAAATTCTTGTTGTAATATTGTCAGAAATTGCAATGATCAATGTCTCCAGCAGATGGCGCCAAAAAACAAACAAACATTTAACATTTTCAGTCATATTCATCTTAAAAGTAAAGCTGTAAGCACGACTTTTCCAGTGGTTACAGATTTTGAAAAGATTTGGAGCCCACACTAACAACTGGTTTCAGCAGAATTTGCTCAGACGACTGAAAGACTGGGGGTCACAGATTTAACGACTGAATTTCACCCACATTCACTCAGCGTTTCAGAGGAGAACAGCAGGACCTCTACAGGTTTTTAAACTGTACGAAACACATTTGAATGAAATCAGAGACACAGTTTTTTGTGGTGTAATAATCAATAAATTGTTACTAAATAAGCCACAGTAATAGCATTAATGCTAGCTGACTGACCCACGTAACGTTAAGGCAGAAAGAGCTGTGATAATCCAGTTTGTTTTATTAATTAACGTCATAAATGGAACACGGATTATCATTTTACAAACAGTGAAGCCCCAAATTATTCAAACCCCTGGCAAATTCTGACTTACTTTTATTCAATCAGCAAGTTTTTTTGACCGGAAATGACACAGGCTTCTCCCAAAAGATGATAAGACGATGTACAAGAGGCATCATTGTGGGGAAAAAAATATTTCTCAGCTTTTTTTTTAACATTTAAGTCAGAATCTGCCAGGGGTATGAATCATTTCAGGCTTCACTCAGGTCTTGCAGGGTTTTATTACAGAAGTTCACAATCAGCTCAGTTTGGGGAACTTATTTTTTCTTTCCACCAATGTCAGAGTCACGTGATCAACGGTGAGAGTTGGCTTAAAAATTTAAACCTGTTTGACTGAGACTTGAGGTCTGGTCGAGTCTTTAAACCTCCCACACTCACAGATTTCTGACAACTCCTGAGACTAGAGCTAAAAAAATCATGTAGTGTGTCTCCAGCTTTAGCCTGAAACCATTGGTTATAGAAGCTAACTTTTATTATTGTGTTACTGTAGTATTGGCCAGAGCAAGACACAATGAAACAAGCATATTCTTAAAATAAACAAATAATAAAAAACACTACAAATTTTGAGTCCACAGACCTTCCATGGTAAAAAAGTGACATTCAACTCTATATCTATGATGTTTTAAAGTTGTTCTGACCTTGAGCACTCCCTTCAGGATACTGCCTCCTGCCACTCCTCCCTTTAAGTCGTCCACTTCACAGCCGGGTTTGTTCACGTCGAAAGATCTGATTACTGAAACGCATAACACTTTATCGTTAGTGTTTTGTATTATTAAAACCTAACAGACAGCAAACAGAGTAAGCGTTAGAAAGCGTTTGTACCGATGAGTCGCGGCTCTGAGATGAAGTCTCTGACAGGGACTGGGATCTTCTTCACAATGTATTCACAAACCACTTCGATGTTGTATTTGAGCTGCGCCGAGATGGGAATGATGGGAGCGCCCTCTGCCACCGTACCTGGAATTACACAACAGTCAGGTTTATACAGAGGCGACACTGGTTTACTGTTAAACCTAAAGAGCTGGTCGAGTCTTTAAGAACACACAACTCAAAATACTGTTTTTTCAAGATATTGTCTTCTTGCCTTTTCATTATAAAGTCACAGCACAAGTCCTGTGTCCTGATCAAGCAGAGCGTTAGGCTGAAAACATACACATCCTGTTGGTAAACTTGCATATTCTAGAACCTACAGTGTTCACCCTCTCCCACATACAAATACTGTACTGACAGATAGATAAAGAGAGATAAAATGGAATAAAAACAAACAAAAACGTCTATCCTTTCAGAAGGCAGTCACATCGAAACACAAAAAAAATATTTTCAGAATCATTCACTCAACAAATACATTACTTTTAATATGGCAATGTGCTGACTCACGAGGGTTCATCTGGGTCTTCTTAAAAGTCTTAAGGCATCATTGTAAACCACTTCCAGTCTCGAGAGTAATTAGACCAAAGTTGTGCAGTGTACAGTGAGGTACAGTGTGCTCTAACCAAAGTCAGTTTCGCTTCATTTAAATAAGAACCACATTACTGTGACAGAACATGAGCTTGTGCGTGTAACAAACGGCACTGACGACATGTCCTCATCTGACAGACGATCTGTCATCACATGGCCCAGATATTTCACTTCATTACCGACACAATGTAAAGTCAGGAAATGTCATACAATGTCATACACTTTTTGCAGCGTTATACTTTGCATTATGTTGTTCACCGCACATTAAGAAGCTGCTGGAGCCCGGCTGAGCTAAAGACCACAAAGTCATTGCCGTACAAAATAATGAAAGACCTAGGTTTTAATCCCACGTCTGTCTATTCAAAATCTAGTTACAATATCTATTTTGCTTCTTTTAAAAGCATATCAGAATCTTGCATAGTACTGTAGTGGATTTTTGAAAAAGTGTCAGGTTTTGATCGTGTCCACGCCTTACCCTGTACGAAGGCGAGGATCTGTTCGTACTGCTCCTTGGCCTGACTCTCTTTCACCAAATCGATTTTATTCTGAAGGATCAGGATGTGCTTTAGCTTCATGATCTCGATGGCGGCCAAATGCTCCGAGGTCTGCGGCTGGGGACACGACTCGTTACCAGCTAAGAGACACAAAAACAAAAAAAAAAACATCACTATATTAGTCACTTTCTAAATAAATAGCCCGTGTTGTGCTTTAAGTGCCTGGTCAAAATCCTCTCACCGATGAGTAGAAGTGCTGCGTCCATCACAGCTGCTCCGTTCAACATGGTGGCCATCAAAATGTCGTGACCGGGACAGTCCACAAAGGACACGTGTCTAAGAGAGCGAGACAATGGGACATTAGGGCTGCGTACGATGAATAAATAAGATATTAAAACAGTAAGAACAATACAAAATCTGTCAAAAATACAATAGTGTACTGAATAAATAAGATATTAAAACAGTAAGAACAATACAAAATCTGTCAAAAATACGATAGTGTACTGAATAAATAAGATATTAAAACAGTAAGAACAATACAAAATCTGTCAAAAATACGATAGTGTACTGAATAAATAAGATATTAAAACAGTAAGAACAATACAAAATCTGTCAAAAATACGATAGTGTACTGAATAAATAAGATATTAAAACTGTAAGAACAATACAAAATCTGTCAAAAATACGATAGTGTACTGAATAAATAAGATATTAAAACTGTAAGAACAATACAAAATCTGTCAAAAATACGATAGTGTACTGAATAAATAAGATATTAAAACTGTAAGAACAATACAAAATCTGTCAAAAATACGATAGTGTACTGAATAAATAAGATATTAAAACTGTAAGAACAATAAAAAATCTGTCAAAAATACGATAGTGCACAAAATTGTCTGTCCCTGTCCCTCAGGTAAATTACCTGACGAGTTTGAAGTTGCCCTTGGTTCCTGGCAGGTCTGTGGGGAACTCGTCTGGAGTGCTGCTGCCACACGACCGATAGCACTCCGGCCTGGGACAGCTCAGGTCGTCCAGCTTATAAATCTGTGGAGAAATTAATTTAGCAAATTATCATTCCCTGTAATTCAACATCTCAGTTACTTTTGATTTAGTGTTTAATGTCAAGCCTGGTTAAAAGATTTGTAAAGATTTCAGAATTTCTATGTTCTGTTGGACAGTAGTTATAGAAATGGGTCGGACCACAAGAGTTTGTCAGTGTTCACTCAGATTTAATACATCACTCACCAAAAATCCTACTTTAAAGTGGAACTCAATAAATGTTGTTTCTTCACTGCTTTTTCTGCCTCATTTTCCTCTATGGAGCGCGCCCTACATTTCAGAGTAAAGCACTGTTGTAAACGAGTCCAGTTGACTCCTATGTGACCTCTCGCTCACCTTTACTTTTGTTTTCCCCTCCTCATAGCTGTACAAAATTTTTTATGCATTTTAGCCGTTCTGCTGTGACAAAAATCAAGAAATAAAGCCATCTCTAGCTTGTTGTTGTTTGGCTCTAATCACGATGTTCACAGAAGACTCGAGACTTCTGTGACTGTGTGTCGTTTTCACCCAAAAGGCATCAGGAGGAGATGCAGTGCCATAACAACTCAATTAACCATCACACAGACTCCAAAACTGATTATTTAAGGTAAGAAAGTTGCAGGATTCTGGTTTAAGTGTCTCTCTTTAGTAAACAGAACAGACCGTTAGATCTGGGGAATATTAATTAAAGTAAAATATATCAACAACTACCGTATTTTCCGCGCTATAGGGCACACTTAAAAGCCTTCAATCTTCTCAAAAAACGACAGTGCGCCTTATATATGAATTTATTCGACGAGATATATAATTTATGAGATTATAATGACGAGAGGGATCGGGGCTGGATGCCCAACTGTTTAACTCGGACACTGAAGATGAAGAATTTGAGGGATTTGTGGACGAGGAATGAACTGAAAAAGTGAGTGTATTGTGTTGTATTTTGTTATAACGTTACCAGAACAGTTATGAGTTATTGTGAATACGCTATCCTTTGATTTAGCGGCTCTCAGATTGTGTTTTTTATTCACGCGTTACAACTGAACAGGTTTGGGAGTTACGGTGAATGCGTTGACTAAAGTTTGACTGACTGACTTATCTGACTGTTTTGTTTCACCTTTTAGTCCGGTGCGCTTTATATGTGAAAAAAGTTTGAAAATACACCATTCAATGACAGTGCGCCTTATAATCCCGAGCGCCCTATAACGCGGAGAATACGGTATTTGTTAGAAGCTGTGAGTGTGACTTGCAGGTCATGTGGCTCACTATCAGGTGACACCCATTTCCCTCCCAACTCAGGTGCCTAATCAGGCCAATTAGAGGCACCTGGGTCCTGGTCCATATAAAGGCCTCAGTTTTCTAAGTAGCTCTCTTCGTTTCCTGCTGTTTCCAAGTGCGTGAAGTGAGTAATCCTTTTTCTTTAGTTATCTGCACATCATTTAGAATTTGATTACTCTATTAATTTGTTTGCTTTCCTGTTTCCAGAAAAATATTACCACCATTTACTGTTTTCCAATCCACCTGTAAAATAAACAATTAACCGTCTACACCTTAACCAGCTTCTGTGATCATTTTCATTAAGTTTCACCAGCGAATTATCCAACAGTATTCATATTTGCCGTCTAAAGCATCCGGTTTATGTTTTGAGTTTGCTCCACTGTAAAAATAAATGAGAAACTGCTACTCCTGTCACCAAACTGTGGCTGTAACTTCTTGCTTACATCACTCAGAGAAGGATCTCTCTTGCTTCTCTCAGCAGTTAAACGACAAAGCTTCAGCTGCATATTTTTGCAAAAATCTATTGCCTTTTACTGATGTCATCCTGTGGTCTTAAGTCTTGAGTTGGTATAGTCCACAGCTGTCACTCACCTTAGCGTTGGCATATCCTAACTTGATGGTAATGTTTCTCTCCAGTTCGTTCTTGAATCTGACGGTGTGCACTCCGGAGATGGCTTTGACCACCGTGGACTTTCCATGGGCCACATGACCAATGGTTCCTGAAGAAGAAAAAAGAAAACACAAAAACATTTACCATTTAGATGATCTTCACAATAATAATAAAAACAATAGGAAAAAAGGTTATCATGTGCAAAGATATTGAGCAGTTTTATACCTATGTTGATAGTGGCCTGTCTGCTGATGATTTCTGGAGACAGAGGCGTCAGTGTGGTCACGTCCTGCACAGAAAGGAATAATTTCAGACTAAGGTTTGGGTCAACACACAACCATAAAAAGACCAAAATGTATTGATTAAAATTGTGTCTGGTTGTTAATTTGTACTTTTGTAGTACAAGACTAAATATATAGGAGTTCAACACCTATAATTGTCAACAGACATGGCCTTTTGTCCCAGCCTCAATATCAGTCTTAAAACTTAGGTAAAATAAACACTATCACTGAGCATTTTAAAATATGGATAAAAGAGATTAGAATCTACTGTAAAAATACAACAGCTGTCCTTTTTGATAATTGTAAAGATGAGGACTTTTAAAACATTTTCAATGACACTCAGGGTAACATTTAATGACAGATACACAGACAAATCACAAAAAATCCACATTTCTCGATTATAAGTTACAAATACAAGTTTCTTGCAGCAGTTGTACGTGGTCACTTTACTGCTAATCACTTTAACTGGATACCGTGAAAGATTAGGGGATGCCCTGAATGAAATAGACAGGTTTTGCTATTGTTTTGCTAAAGAATGAATGAACCAGGACTAAATAAAGTATGTGGAAATGAATAATGGGTTAACTACCACAAAGAGTCATGTATTTAAGCTAAAAAAATGACACACATGCTAACTAGTCTTGCTCAGTGTTTGCATCACCACTGTACAACTTCATTTCTTCTATGATTTAACATTAGAAATGATGTTTAAAACATGTTATAACAGACAATGGGATAGCTTTTAGAGAAACCCGATCACAGAATCAATCTAAAGCGCTTAATGTTGTAGCTCTGCGTTGTTTTTTTTAGATATTTTCCCCCCACACGGAGCTCCTCACCGGGCTGGGCCTCATCGTGCGCCGGGGAGGAAGCACCGCAGCGCCGGGCACCGTTAGCCATTAAACCGGCCTCTTATGTAACCATTTACACAACAATTCTTACCACAAGCCTCTTAAACTACTACACAAACATATGTATAATGTAAAAATGTCGCTTACTAGAGTAGAGAGGTCTTGTTTGGACAGATGCGGCTGCCCAAGCGTTGTGCCAGACTCGTCGCCCGCCATCTTGACTGAAAAGGGAATGGAGAAGGCGACCTCCGCGAATGCCTCCGTAAACGACAAAAATACTCTTTCTTCTCCTTATTTTAACACCAGATATTCCCCACGTAGCTGTAAAATGTCAGTCAATGATATATATCCACCGAAAAGACATAAAACTCCTGTTAATAACCGCTGACAAATGTAAAACGCCGTACTTTAAAACCAGCATGTGTCGCTTCTGCTGGGACAGGGGTCCTTCGGCGGAGGCTGATGCAATTCATTTTTATTCACAAAAAACAATTAATATGATAAATCCAGTCTGTTCCTCTTAATACAGAAATATCCACAGCGATTATTTAGAGTGGAAAGTGTTTTGATAATGTTTAAAAATTTGAGTACTAAAATAAACTGTTTTAAAGCTAGAATGAGGTCCGTCGCTGGAGATTGACGTCATACTGAGGGTGATTTGTAGTTCGGTGGGGCAGTTGTAGTTACGTTTTCATACATTTTTTTATATTATATTTTATATTTTATATTGACATTTGTGTAATAGTCTACTTTGCAAAAAATAATATGTTAATATGTATTTTATCCAAAATTTCTTTATTATTTGAAAAAAAAAATGGTTTTTGGGGCTATATTATGTTTTTATTTATATTGTTTATTGTTATTGTTTGATTATATGATGCCGTTTTACTCCAAAATTAAAAATCTGTGTCTGTGGGAGGTGTTTACTTTTTCCTTTGATAAATGAAAGAGCAGACTGGATGTAGAGGGTTTGTTGATTGGTCAGTGCTTCCTGGAGTGGGCGGGGCTTTGTGGCAGTGGGTGGGGGTTTGTGGGAGTGGGCGTTCTGAGACCTCAGAAACTTGCCAAAGAATACAGGATTACTCAAACAGGCGTGAATGAAACACAAGACAATTCCAGATCTGTTTTTTGATGAGGGAACATTATATAACAAGGGAGACTGCTAAAAAAACAACAATATAGTCCCTTTAAATGTTTATGCAGACAGGTTAAAATGAATGAGGTAATGTCTTTCCACAAGTTATTTCAGTCAATATTTCGGCTTATTTATTTAATTTATAAAAACGAGAGATAACTGACTTTTTAAAACTTTAAATTATTTAAATCTTTACAAAAATGCCTAAACCTTTCCTTTAATTTTGGAAAATGTACTGCCTTAACACAACTCGAGTCTTTTGATTCTTTTATATTATGTCTATATTTACTTTTATTTTAATGCAATATTCATAATCCTGCCATCTAGACGCTTGAATAAATACAGTAAAAAATATTCCTCTAAAACTAAATTCTGACTTTAAACTTGATACTTTGTTTAAAATAGTACAGTGAATGGGATGCAATGAAGCAGAGACACAAAGCACTGAAAGTCGACCAATATGAACATTTATTTCAGGAAAGAAGTTACAAATCGTCTCCAAAGAGTTCCTACTCAGGTTATAAGATATATTCTGAATCTGGTTAACGCTCTTTTGGGATACAGCCATAGTAGCGGGGTATGTTTGTATTTATTAAAATCCTCTATTTCTGTTTTCCTACTGAAGACTTCAGGACGCAGCGCTAACGAGAGACTCAGTCCAAGTCATTACACACTTTTTCTTCTTCTAACGGCGACACAGAGAAAACTCGAGAGAGATGTGGAGTTATGGATACACACAGGTGAAAATGGTCGGTATTTGAAGAAAACTGAAGGTTGACATTATACTGTAGAGTTATTGGAAAATGACATTCAAGTGGTAAAGGTCCCATATTGTGCTCACTGTTACCAAAGGTGGAACGTAAAGAGATACTTTTAATCCAGTAATTTGTTAAGAGTACAATTTCTAAAATGTATTGTTACGTTAGGTGAGGAAAACGTTTTTACTTTTGGTCAAGAAAATGAGTAAAATAATGTACAGTTGCAACTTGGAAAAATTCAGCCCTCCAAAGCATTTTAAGGATCTTTCAATTAAAGTTTTTTTTCCTCCTGGAAAGTCCTGCAGTGGCCGTCTCAGTCTCTAGATTTAACAATCTCTGGTGGGATTTAAAGAAGGCATCAAACATCACTGAGCTGGAGGCTTCTGCAGCTGAGGAAAGGGCGGTGGAGACGAGTCAGGAGCTCATTAGCAGTGACTAAAACATTTGTTAGAAGTGATAAAAGTGGAAGGATGCGCCACAATGTCCTGGAGCTCGACAAATACTGACCACTGGCCTGAGTTAAAAGAGACACGTATTGCATTTGAGCTTCAGATTTAGTCAAAAGAACTCAGATGTAAGAATACATAATGTTTGTCATTCACATCATTATTAATGTCTTTGAGGTAACAGGACTTTAACTTGAGTGCAGATGTTTACAGATGCTGATGGTTGGAGCAGGAAATGGTCTACTAGAACAGGTTTCAGAAAGCAAAAATTACATTCTTCAGCGATTCATATGCACACCGGTCTGACTGTGGGACCCAATTATTCCTCAGGTCGTTTTACCATGACGCACTTTTGACAGAACCAAAGTTTTCTAAATGATGCTACTGCAATTTCAGAATTTCATCCGAATGAAACAAAACTTAGGCTTCAAATTAGGGCTGCACAATATATCACAAAATTATCGCAATATCAGCAAACGCGATATCCGTATCGCAAGAATCTAAATATATCGCCAGCGCCTTAAAAGAACATGTGTTGTGACTAAATAAAAATGTGTAAACAGTCCAGTTTTAGTGGTAATTTAATTAATTTAGTCACAGCTTAGCCTTGTTTTATTCCTGGTTTTGTCGCTGTTTTGACTTGTAAATACAGGAACTTACATTTTTGTGAAATGTAGTGAATTTAACTTACTATGTCCAAAAAGTAGGCTCTATTTTCAAATATCGCAATAATATTATCGTAATTTTCAACATAGTTATTGAATATCGCATGTTTTCTCCGTATCGTGCAGCCCTACTTCAAATAAGGTAAACATCAAACCTCTAAATTCAACCTTCCTGCAACCAATTTTTGGGGGCCCGGACCAGAAAATCACTGCTTAAAGCCCCTCCCGCAAAAAAATCTCGTCTATTCTGGTGCAATTTAACATTTTAACAGTGTTTTTAGATGAGAGACAATCTAATTATCAACAATGGCACAAAGAACAAGTTTAGTTCAGATCAGAAATCCAAAAAAACAATGACAACCAGTAGAACACACAATATGGGACCTTTGAACAAAAACACTGTAAAAACAAAACATGTACATTTGTGGCACTAAGTAAAAAAAACAATTTAATTAAAGTTTAATTTCAACAAGTTTTAAATAAAATAAAATAAAATAAATAAAAGTCCAATTGTACGCAACTGGATAATTACATAAGTTCAAAATAAATAACGTGGCACTAAAGTAAAAAGCTTATTGGAATAAAAACAGTGAGTCACCAGAACCAGAGATACAGTATATTGGCCATAAACATTTGAATATTACGCTTTTCTGTCACTTAATTTTGGTAATATTTAAAAATTCAGTGTTTACAAAGCCAATTTTTATTTTTTTTTTTTAACTTTCAAGCATTTTTCCAGTTAATTCAATAGAAAATTACTACTTCGAACATCATCAACTCTTAAGCGTTTTGGACAAAATAGAAAAAGAAAAAAAAAAGTTTGCTGTGGATTAAAGGATCAGATGTTGCATTTAAGATGATGGTGACAGCAGTATCTTAAAAGCAACATGAAGGTAATACACAGATCATAAACTGGACACAGAATTCTCCTAAAACCAAAAAACCTCACCTCCAAAGCTTAAATAATGTAAAAACAGAACAAACTGACACATGACGACAGTGATGTTTCTTTAGTAAATAAATAAATCCTATGACACTTTCTGCATAGCTCGGTAGAAGCGCAAATAAATAACTCAAAATAGGCGTCTGGCAACAAATGCATCGATTTTCAAGCTCTAGCCCTTTTCACAGTCGGCTCATGACGGGAACAAAATGGAATAAAAATTAAAAAAACACAAAATAATAATGAAATCTGCTGTTCTGACAAAGTGATTGTTAGTAGTGCTTTTGGCCTTTTTGGACAGGTACCGCTGTGATAAAACTGTTTTGTCCAAGTGCTCCAGTTTCAGACCGAACCTGTGGCTTTTAGTTTTCTGAAGCAATGTGTGCAAAGGGCAAACGAACGGCACGGCGGCAGAGTGGTTAGCACTGTCACCTTTAAGCGAGAAGGACCCGGGTTTGACGTGGCAGGGCCCTCTCTGTGGAGTTTGTGCTCCCCGTGCTCAGGTGGGATTTCTCTGGGTGCTCGGTTTTTGTTTTTTGACCAAACTAAAACATTGGCACAGTTGGGTAACCCTCGAGCTTCTGACCAGGATCCTGTCAAATGCAGAGAAAAAATATTCTCTACAGCTGCCATTCCCAAAGTCAAGAGTGTTGTGGCCCCCTTAAATTTCCAAAAAATCCCATGCGGACCCCTAACAATAGAACTTCCCTTTAGTTAATAGTCTGTCATGTTTTTCTTCATATATTTCTCTAACAAAACTTACCAAAAACACAAAAAAATGATTGAAGTGATAGTTTTTAAACAGGTATATAACTGTAATTACTTTAAAACTTAATTTATTTTTATGTACTTAATTTAGACAACCTCTGGAGGCCCCCCTGCAGTACCTTCACGGACCCACAGGGGGCCCCGGACCACTGCCCTACAGGAACAATAAAGTCTCTTATCTTAACAAAAAGGTGTTTTCCACTCATTATGAAGACTATGGCGGCCCACTGTTATCTAATCCTCTCCCTCATAGTCTTAAAAATAGGTGAAGACATAAAAATTAAGCTCTGTAAATATGCTCAAACCAATTTATTCTTAAACTGCGGGCAAAAACTGAGAACTAAACCCTTACTTGCTGTTTTGTTTTGCATAACGTACTGTCACCTATCCCTCCACAGACTTGGCGCAACTCTATGGAAAACCCCAATGTCTGTCTGACAGTAGAACAAATGGACAGAGAAACAAGTGGCTCTGTTAAAAACCAGATGCCACAATTTATAACAATTTAGATCCGAGTAATTTTGTCGTCAACCCTTTTTTTAGCCACATTAAAATGACTACAAAATGTTCATTTTGACAGCTAATGGACATTGAATTCAGTTGGTCCAGGAGTAGCTTGTTGTATCTGTAGCTTTACGAAAAGAAAAATAAAATAAAATGCACCAGACATGAACCAGTGTAACTACTGTATGTATACCGTTCTTCAGCGTTAGTGTATTTCAAACAATCGGAGAACATCTGGACAAAAAGATGCTAAACATTGACTCATAAATAGTTTTTAGTGGAAGCTGAACGAACAGAGGTGGAACGCACTGGAAGCAAGAGCACAGGACGACTCTACAGAAGTTTAAATAGTAACAAGAGACTTTTAACTGGGTTGCTTTGTATGTCTGAAGGGTTTTATGGCAATCTGTTTGAGATATAAGAAATACAAAATCATGTGAATTAAGCGGTAGATTTTATCTGTCAGATGCAGCATTGACAATACTTTAAGAGTTTCGACTTCATATGTACGGGTAATAGCCAAGATCCTGTAACATTCATTTATTATCTTCTTCTTGCAGCTATTCCTTTTAGAGGCTTGGCTGGAGCCTGTCCCAGAAACTATGGGCCTCAGGCGGGGTCCACGCTGAGCATCAGCGGGGCTGACTTACACTGACAGTCCTTTAGTCCATTTAGATTCTCCAGTTCATGCATTTTTGGACAATGGAGGACAGAACCAAACATGTTACCTTTCTTTATAGAATACAGTCATTGTACTTAGTGGCTGACAGAACTTTTTTACCCTAAATAAACAAAGTCTGTGTGATGGTTAAATGAGTTGTGTCTCTGGGCTGATAATGACACTCACAAGTCTGAGCGCCTCTGACCCGGTGTGACATAAATCCAGAGTCTTGCGAGAAAGCGACACATCAGGCAGTGAGCCAAACAACAAGGTAGTGATTGCTTTAGTTCTTGATTTAGGTTGTGGCAGAGCGGCTGAATGGCAGAAAAAACTTTGTACAGATGCTAGGAGGGGGAAACAAAAGTAGAGCCGAGCGAGCAGAGTTGCCAAGTCCGGGGTTTTCTCGTAGAATTGGGCAGTTTTTAAGAGTTGGTGAAAAATAAATTGTCCATGGGTTGGGCAGAGCTTTGTAAATCTATAAAAGCCAAGCCAAATGATCTCTCGTCTGTGTCTGAGGAGCTGCTCTGTCTGTGAGAGAGGGTCAGGGGGCGTGGAGGAGGAGCGCTCCTTTTGGCACAGCGGCACTAATTACAGTCACGCAGTGTTTTTATTCACTGTTGCGCAGGTTTTGGGACAGTTTTTAAGTTGCTGTTGGATGGATTTTTACTTTCAGACCTGGCAACCCTGCAAGCGAGGGATCATGCTGGAGTCAACAGGACTTGTGAGTATTTACAGTAGCGCTTCACAGTAACTTTTTTGCTATGGTAAAGCACAATCATAGCACTCACGAGTCCAGTGACTCCTGTGTGACTCCTCTTGGCTTTGCGTTCAGTTTCTTCCTCCTAGTACCCGAACAAAGTTTTTTCTGCCTTGTGGCCGCTCTGCCATGACAAAAACAGGAGAAATAAATTAATCTCTAGCTTGTTGTTTGGTTCTAACCAGGACAAGACCAGAGACTTCAGAGACACCAGGTTGGTGCTCCCATCATTACAAGGCTGTTTTTTTTTCACCAAAATACACCAGGGAGAGGTGTAGGGCGCATTACTCAACTTGTAACAACTCATTTAGCCATCACACTGGCTCTTAAACTGTTTAATTAAAAAATAAATTAAAATTACATAGCTCCCCTTTAAAAATCAAAAAATGAAGAAAAATTCTTCGATGTTTGTAGAGTTTCTAGGGTAAAAATGTAGTAATGCTGAAATACAAGAGCAGCTAGCAGCAATAATTGAATTCATGTTCTGTTAATATTTCATTGAACCTCAGTTGTCTAATCCTGTCTTTTAGAGAACTAACTGTTAAAATGCTTGTGTCTGCTTCCAGTGCGTTTCTGTTTTGTTTCTAACCGGATGCCGACGTGAAGCAGGACAGAACTAAGTCCCAACATAAACCAGCGAATATCGGACTTTTACATCCACACAACACGTTCCTTTTTCAAACAAACCGTCCCGAATCGAAGCATGACATCCCGCGGCGTCATCTTCCTCCTAAAACCGACCCAGGGCCTCAGTCTTCTTCTCTGGCCTCGAAGCTAAGTGAGAAGCTAAGTGCTGGTTTGACCTTTTTTTTACCCGTCCTTTTTCGAGTTTGTATAAAAAAAATAAATAAAAAAAAAAGCCTCAGCTACAGCGCCGTACGTGCTCCAAGACGTATTCAGGGAAATGCAGGCTACAAACTTGCAGCCCGTCCAGTTTGCAAGGCATTCTGGGATACTCGTCCTCCTTCCACTTGTTATCCTCGGGGTCAAAGGTGAGGATTGAGTCGCTGTAGTGGCCGTTGTAGCACAGTCCGCCCAGAACCATGATCTGCCGGTCCAGCACAGCGACGCCGTGCCCGCTGCGCCCGATGGGCATGGAGGCGAGGATGGTCCACTCGTCGGTCTGCGGGTCGTAGACTTCGGTGGAGGGACAGCCCTGTGACTCGAAGGACGCTCGCAGGATGACGCAGACGCCGCCGAACACGTACAGCTTCCCGTTGTGGGAGATCATCTTGTGGAAGCAGCGCGCATAGTTCATTTTGGACTTGTTCTCCCAGCAGCCGCCGTGACTGGACGACAGCAGGGGGGCTCTGGAGGGGCGTGGCCTGTCCGGAGGTCCCGCCCCTGAACCGGCCTCGCGCCCCGGGTCAAACACACACACCTGAGAGGAGACAGACAGAATAAAACACTCATGTAATAAATGCTAAGGAGTTAAAGTGCTGAGAGTCTAGTTTTCTACACAATATACCGTATTTTCCGCACTATAAGGCGCATCGGATTATAAGGCGCACCTTCAATTAATGGCCTATTTTAAAACTGTTTTCATATATAGGGCGCACCGCATTATAAGGTGCATCCACTAGATGGCGCTGCGCTAAAGGGAATGTCAATAAAACAGTCAGATAAGTCAGTCAGTCAAACTTTATTAATAGAATACAAACCAGCGTTCTTACAACTCCCTCGTTGAAAACTAGGGATGCACAGATACCACTTTTTTTCAAACCAATACGAGTACGAGTACTTCCATTTGAGTACGTACCGATACGAGTACTTATATAGGGGTAACTTTATAGTTTATACAGTCACACTACTGTATCTCATTCATCCCATACCGTGTCGTCTTTTTCCCGTCTATCCCCGCTCTGCGATGCTAAGTTATTTTTACAACAGAGTGGTTTGAACACAGCTAACCATGGCTAAAATTTGCTGAATATGGACATGTTATACCTCATTTTAAAGCTTAGATTCTCCTCTATTCAGTTGCTAAAATAATTTTAAAGACAGATTGAGCATCTGCGCATCACCTGCTGAGATTCGCCATTACATACAGGAGCTAACACAATTAGCAACGGTACTTCTTACGTTTTATCAGACAACAACTGCTTCAGACTCCGCGCTTATATCATTTTCGGGACAACTAGGACAACAAAAGGACAACTGCTTAAGTTTTAGGACTCACGTATGATTTGGGATAAGTCTGGTTGAGCAGAATGTAGAGCCAGCTTTGCTTTTAAAACCTGTCACTTCAGCGACGCCCCCTGAATACGGTAGCCATAATTAACCAACACTGATCCATATATAAGGCGCATCGGGTTATAAGGCGCACTGTCGGTTTTTGAGAAAATTAAAGGCTTTTAGGTGCGCCTTATAGTGCGGAAAATACGGTAAATTTAATTAAAGCTAAAAGTTCATCTTCCACCTCTTATTCCTGTTCGCGGTTGCAGGTAACCAACTATGGGCCACACACACGGCCCAACCACTCTGATATTCACTCACTATGGGATATTTATAGTTCTCCTACGCATGCATGCTTACCTTAAATTCTGAGCATTAGCCCAGCGTGATCCTAAAATGATCAAGTACAGCCTGAGACAATATTAGACTGTCAAAGTACCATCTTCAATAAACTTAAATGAGAATAACTTAAAAAGGACTAAGCAAGGACTAAACTGGGACTAAACCAGGACTGCAACAACTCATCGGTTTTATTGATTGTTGAAATAATTATCAACTAATTTAGTAATCGTTTAATGGTTAACTGAGGTATTCCCAGACTCTGAAACTATGCTGTGTGCTGAGAGAGGAGGTTTAGTACCAACACAGAGCAGTAAAAACAATGTATATTTTGTGTTTTTGATTAAAAATATCTTTGCGTGTGAATATGCTCCATCCAAACGTCCTCCAGTGACATTTATCTGGTTAACATTGTGTAAAAATAAAATGATTTTTGGTAGAATTTTCACAATTTTGAACAGAAACTATAAAATACTGCACGTTTTTAACCACTTTAACCTCACATGGTTCACTATCCGATTAATCAAAACAATTAATCTGCAAATTTATCAATATCAAAATAATCCAATCCACTTTATTTCTATAGCACATTTTACAAACAAACAGTTTCCAAAGTGCTGCACAAATAATACAAACAATAAAGACAATAATGAAGCAACTAGATACTCCATTTAACTTCACTAGTTCCCATTCATGCAATCGTTAGTTGCAGCCCTAGACTAAATCAGGACTGAACAAAAAGTAAAACTGAACTAAAGCTGGTTTAAGCCAGGACTAAAATGTGTCTAAACCAGGACTAAGGACAGGAAGAAAATTATACTAATAAATTAAACTAAATCAGGACCTGAACTGCAAAAGACTCCCAAGCACCACCAGAAGCCGGTGTACCACAGTTTGAGAGAGTGTAGCGTTTGTAGAAAAATGTAATAAGTTCTCCGTTTGGCTCCAATGGCAGTATCCTATAAGATGATTAAACTAGTACCAGATAAAATATCCATATATCTAACAAAAGGACCAGACAGACAGCACTCACCTGTTTGGACGTGGAGGAGGACGTGATGCCTCCGGTTATGTACAGTTTGCCGCTGAGCACCGTCCCCTCATGGCCGTACTTGTTCACCGGATACGGGTCGACGAACTCCCACCTGTCCTCTGTGATGTCGTACCGCTCGGTGGAGTAAAACGTCTCGTCTCTCGTCCGCCCGGCCACGGCGTAAATGTACTTCCCGATGACGCCCACGGCAAACTCCGACCTACAACAGCACAGCACATGGCATAACGCAGTTTATCCACCATCCACAGAGCAATAATAAAATGTGGCATCAAGAACAGGGCTGTTTTAGACCAATGGCGACCAATTAAATACCACATTTCTCAGATTTCAATTTCATATCAGAGAGGTTAGAAATCAGAAAAGGAAAACCTGCTGTCAGTTCAACATTAGTTTAACAGTAGATTTACAGAAGATGCAGTCATAGCCATTTACTTTGCGAAAGACTAGCACATTGTTCATTAGTGTTCATCTAAAATGCGGCAGCTTTATGTGATGCTATGATTGGCTGTGTGTTTTTGTGAATGTGGTCGGTCCTGAAGCAGCCCTGAATTCTGATTGGCTGCATGTCTTTTCAGTTGCATTCAGAGGTAGTCCATTTGTTTGGAGCACAAAATCCATGCTTAAACTTGTAACCGATTAATTTCAATTTACAATAAAACATGAATAAGTATGGCTAAAAAGGCTAGTTAAAGACACTTGGGGATGTGGGCAGGGTTTCTGCAGATGTCAATAAGTTAAATTTAAGACCTTTGTTCAAGAAAATAAAGACCTATTTCCTAAGCATGCAGTGTAAAAAAAGCTGAGATCCCTTTGTGACAGTGAGTGGCGCTCTCGTTTTGGTGACTTAAGTGGACATTTTAGGTAGTTGCATCACATGTACACAGGCTAGCTCCATAGTTTTTCTCGTGAAATTTAAGACCGTTTTAAGACTTTTTAATGTCACTTAGAATAAAATTTACTTGCCGGCAAATAAACAATAATCTGTAATTTTACACTAATACAATATCAATATTACTCTCGGAAGCTCATTGGTTTTATTTTAAAAGTCAATAAAAGGTGAAATAACTCCAGTTTTGCATTAAAAATCTCAAAGCAGAATCATAAAATTCAATGGTAACAGCATTTAGTGTATTGTGGGGATATATAATATGCCTATGCCTGCAACATTACCCAGCCCAAACAGTAGATTTAGCTTTCAAAAACTAACTAAATAAAGGCAGTTTCGAGATATTCATGAAAGCACTATTGAATAGAATTTGTTGCCAAATTCATATCTAGCTCGCAAAAAAGACAGACTTCTAAAAAGACTTCTATATAAATACATTTTTGACAAGTTCAACACTGAAAAACCTGACTTAGATGTCCCAATTTGACAATTTAAGAAGATGAACTAAATGTAATACCTGCCCTTGTGCTTTAATACTTTTAAAGCCTTGATTTTGGAAACATCAAATTTAATACCTTTTAAATACTTTTAAGACCTTGGGGCTACCCTGGTACATGACATATTTGAGACCTGTTTAAGTATTGTATTATTGTATTTAAGTCAGCCTAATAGTCAGCTTCTGGGCAAATTTAAGACTTTTTAAGGCCTTAAAGTGAGACTTTATAATGTAAGACTTTAGACTTTTTAAGACCCCACAGAAACCCTGCGTAGGGGATGTGTGAGTGCACGTGGCTCAGACCTGGGCACAGACATGTCGGCCATCCTTAACCACGAGTTCTGTCGGGGGTCGTATCGATAAACTTTGGACGAGGCGTGGAACTCGCCGTCGGGCCCCAGCTCCTCTCCTCCCAACAGAAAGGCAAAGTTATTCACAATGGCCAGGCAGTCAGGTCGTAAGGGCACCTGAGGGCCCTCCAGCTCCCACCACACCTGAGGAATTATGGGAAATTAAGTCTGGGTTACTGCGTTTCACTCACAGCCAAGCGTTCACTCTCACAGTCCTGCTACAGAACGGTAAAAAAGTGATGGTATGACCTTGGGCCGCTGCAGCAGTAGGATCTTGCTGTTGACCATGCTGTGTCCGATCATTCCTCTGAACACCGCAGTCTGAGGTCGGACTGATCTGATCCGGTTGGACCTGGACTCCACTAAGGGCTGCTGGTTCACGTCATGGAAGTAAGTGAGAGCCTGGTCCACCTCCTGCCTCAGCTGCCGCGAGTAACGGTAGAACTCGGACGTTTTCACCTGAAACAACAGGAAGACTCAGGGCGGTCATATTAAAGCACTTTAAAGCAGAACTATGCGACTTCGCTCGTTTCTTTGGTGTTGTGGTCGCATTTTTTCTTAAGCTGACCCCTGTGTGACCTCTGGCTCAGCTCGACTTTTCTCCTCCTGGCAACCAAAATAAAATCATTGCTGACTTGTGACTAACTGGGATGAGACACCAGGTCAGTGCTTCCTTACATACAAAGCTGTTTTTTCCACCAAGATACACCAGGGGACGCTGCAAGGGGCTTTATTCACGCTGCAACAACTCATTTAGTCATCACACTGACTCCTAAGCCTGTTTAATTTAGACAAAATTTGCATTGTTCCCCTTTAGGTCTTTCTGTATACAAAATATTAAATGCTCCATGTGAAAGAAACACTGACCTTCTCGAAGATGTTGGCTGGGGTCATGAGGCAGAAGCGGATGGACTGAACAATGGTGTCCGTGTGTCTCCATCGTCTCCTGTCGTGTCGGAGCCAGGACTGAACCGCTTCGTAGAGTTCGATCTCAGGGAAACGGCTCAGAGCGTCGCTGTTCAAGTACGCCTGGGTCAGAGGCACAACAGAATATTATCCACATTTAGTTTGGGTCATATTAGTAAGTTAAAACACTAAGATTCACATTACTGTCACTAGTGTTACATTACAATTACAATTACATTACAACAATTAACTGCAAAGATTAAACTGCAAGGCCCATACTGCAGCCACTTAGGCCACCTTTAGACCAGGCTCCAAAATCAAAAATGATCTTTGATTTGTTGTTGTACATCTGAGTCCTAACTTTCTACATTACACTGCTGGCAAGTTACACTTCATTGTGTTATTGCCACTAGTGAATTGTAAAGAAGCAAAAAGAGACAACTGCCATCCATAAAACAGTAAATAAACAGGGCTGGGTACCGTAAAATGATACCTTCATAGTAAAATATTAAAGATATTTTTATTCAATACCAAGTTTCAATCCATAGGGGACCTTTAATGTTTCTTTGAATCAAAAAAATAACACAGAATCAATCATACAAACTTACAGCTAAGAATTAAAAAATTGGTCTTTTATAAAATATTATCACGTTTTATGATTGTAGAAGATGAATTAGCTCACCATAGGTATCAGAAAAAGTATCGCTCAGGCAACGGTATCGAAAACCAGGTATCGTTTAAGAACTGGTATCAAAAAAATCTGAACCGTACCCAGCCCTGTTAATAAATGGAGATAGTTCCAGTGTACTCTTTTTGCCAGAGGCTGATGGGAAGGAATAAAAGAAATGCACTGAACTCGGCTCTAAACGTTGATGTATTTTGAATTGGTCCATTTTTACTTTTTCAAAGAAACTAAATGCATGAAAAGTCAGAGCGTTATTGCTTTGTAGTGAAGGGCAGAGTGCAGACCTGCAGTCTCTCGAGGCTGAGGTAGGACAGGAAGTCTGGTCGGTTCATGAGTGGGACGAAGTTATCGAGCAGGAAGTTGTCGAGCTGCTCCTGAACGCCCTCCACCCCCACGCTGAAGTCCTCCAGCAAACGCATCACCTCCGCGCAGTTCTCCAGACAGATCTTAGCCAGGAGGAACGAGCAGCAGAACTCCACCGCCTCCGTCAGCTGCACGTACATGGCCGCCTGCAACGGAACAACAACGCCTTTATCTACCCAAAACTTTCTATTCTTTTCAGCTCATCCCTTATCCCCCACAGTAAAGCATCTGCTCCTCCCAGTGTGCAGCACATTCATGTGGCGTGGGATTTCCTCTCCATTTATCCAGGCTTGGGACTGGCACAAAGAGTAGATTGGCTTGTGACTCTCTGTGGCTGACTTATTATCAACAACTTTTATCGATCGATGGACAGAGTATGTAAAAACTGCAGGTCTTGGTAAAGCATACCGTTCCATTTTTTCCAGAGAAATTGGTACAAAGGCATCAAAACAACAGAGCTACATTTATTTTTATCAGGCCACAGAAGAAGTTTATAATCTGTAATTCAGTTTAGCTTTTTTTCAGTCAGAATCTGACTACTGGGGGAAAAAAACAGAAGAATATTTTCCAAACTACTGTGGTTTATTCCCAACACTTCCCTACACTTAGTTTGGCTGCAACAGTTTCCTAAATTTTAGGCACTAGATCTTTCATGTCACAGGTTTTAATTGCGTACTTAATTCACAAGAAAACTGCAGGACGTCAACTGAAAAATGCTGGTAGCTTTTCAGGTCAAATTTAAGACCTTTTTAAGACTTTTAATGCCACTTAGAGTGAAATTTAATGCCCGGATTATAAAGAACTAAACAATAATCAGTATGGCATTTTCACTAAGGACTGTTCCTGTACTATTTTCTGACGCATTTACAGGTTTTAATACCAATGAAATAACTTTTGCTGCAGAAAAAAAACATTAAACATTAAAACTAGGGCTGCAACTAACGATTATTTTGATAATCGATTAATCTGTTGATTACTTTTTCGATTAGTCGATTAATAATCAGATAGAGGAAGCGCGAGTAAAATGCTTAAAAACTTGGTGTTTTATAGTTTTTGTTAAAAACTGATGATAATGCTACCAAAAATCACTTAATTTTTACAAATTTAAATCTGACAAATGAAATGAAAATGTTTATATAGAGCATATACATAAAATATCATCTGTAATACATATATGATATTTTTAATCAAAAACACAAAATGTTTACTGCTCTATCTAGGGAAAAAAACATCTCACAGAACATGGCATGTGTCAGAGTCTTAAATATCCCAGCT
The DNA here is from genome assembly GCA_020698575.1 of Bostrychus sinensis. Lineage (NCBI taxonomy): Eukaryota > Metazoa > Chordata > Actinopteri > Gobiiformes > Eleotridae > Bostrychus > Bostrychus sinensis. Next base: position 3,285,338 of record CM036259.1, on the reverse strand, counting down.
TGGCGATTATTCGATTACTAAATTAGTTCACAATTATTTCAATAATCGATTAATCCGATCAGCTGCTGCAGCACTAATTAAAACTATACTACATTATACATTTCTATGAAAAAGATTATTCAAGTTCATTGTAGACACTGTTATTGTGGTAACAGTACTTTTTGGTAATGTCAACATAAACCTTTGACAGATTTAAGACCTGAATAAACAAAATGTAATACATGGTCACAGAATTTTATACTTTTAAGACCTGTGAGCTGTCTTTAGAAGATTTTTTTTTAAGATGACAGTTTCTATACAGTTTATTTAAGGGGATTTCAAATGTTCAAACAAATAGGAACATGAACAGCAGAAGAAAGGTCTCAACGGCAGCAATCTTCACAAATCAACTTGAAGCTCGCCCCTCAGCCCCAAACTGTGTCCCACTACAGAGACTGGTGTTCTGTCTGTGTAGAGGTTCAGAGGCAGTACCTGCAGTATCTCCTGGACGGTGGGCATGCTCAGCTCCAGAGACCCGTAGTACATGAATCTGAGGATGTGTCCGAACCCCGCGGCCGTTAACCCCTTCATGTGGATCTTGTCCTGGTCCCGCTCCCTCATGTCGGCCGTGAACATGACCCGGAAGTAGTCGCTCTGTGTGGCCAGCAGCGCCTTGTGAGCCTGAACCCACAAACGGCAAAACTTGGGTGTTATTTGTCACAATCGTTAACAACTTCTTTCTTATGACAGGCCGAGTAAAAGTTGCCACATTGGCCACTCTGTGCTACATTTAGAAATCTACTCCCCAGGAAAAAATCAGCATAAAATCTGTAAAACTACTGACAGAGCGCTTCAGGCCAAGCTTTAACCCGAATACTAATATTTTTATTTATAATTCTATTCCACTAACTTTTAAGTAGCACATTTATGCCCTCCACTCACAAAAACTACATGAGCCCAGACTGGTTCTTGCTCTGTATGTCAAAAAATAATCACATTCAGTGCCCAGTAAGACACTTGCACGGTTAATGGCACAAGTAAGTTTTTTTTCCTCTAATGTTTTGCAGTGCGAGCATCTGAAAACTAAACCTAAAACAGTGCATGCATCAAAATTAGGGCAGCACGATATAGAAAAAACATGCAATATTCAATAACTATGTTGAAAACTGCAATAATATTATTGCCATATTATAAAACAGGGCCTACTTTTCTGACATAGCAAGTTAAATTCACTTAATACAAAAATGTAAGTGCCTGTATTCAGTCAGAACAGCATCAAAACTTAACACAGACTAAACTAAATCAAGAATAAAACAAGGCTAAATTGTGACTAAATTAAAGGAAAGTACCACTAAAATTGGACTTTTTGAACATTTTTATTTAGTCACAGCACATGTTCTTTTAAGGCTCAGGTGGAAAATGATTCTTCAGTGTAAATCTCTGTCAGATGGAAGACCACAGCGTTATTGTGACATATTTAGATTCTTGTGATATGGATATAACGTTTGCTGATATTGCAATTATAATAATTTAGCAATTTATTGTGCAGCCGTAATCATAATGCATCTTTAGAAATAATGCTTACGTGTAGTTTGATGAAAGGTTTACCTGAAAGTGGTGCTCCTCGATCATCAGCGTGACGTCCAGCAGGAGGCGCTCTTCGTACAGCGCCCTGAAGCCCGAGGACACACTCCCATCATGCACCTGGGACAGGTACACCTCCACATCCGCCCCCGACATAACACACCTGAGCGGAGAGGCCAGCGGTGAGCGGCACATCCAGCAACAAGACAGAAGTATTCTAGGGACCAACTATATCCTGGTTTAATCATTACACATTGTTTCTTTCATTAGAGGGACACTGTTAACATTAAATAACACAAGACAAACGTCAAACATTCATATGGCAATAAGAAACTGGTGAGTGAGTGAGTCTCCAGTCTTTTACCAAATGCTGACAAAACTAGTTTCAAAAGCGGTGAATATAAGGCAGTGGTTTAAAGTACCACCTGAAAAAACATCTGGCTTTTTAAGTACTATCTTGAATGGACTACAATCCTAAATTAGGTTTAAACCAGGAATAATTCAGGTCTAAACCAAGACTAAAACCAGGACTAATTCAGGTCTAAACCAAGACTAAAACCAGGACTAATTCAGGTCTAAACCAAGACTAAAACCAGGATTAATTAAGGTCTAAACCAAGACTAAAACCAGGATTAATTAAGGTCTAAACCAAGACTAAAACCAGGACTAATTCAGGTCTAAACCAAGACTAAAACCAGGACTAATTCAGGTCTAAACCAAGACTAAAACCAGGACTAATTCAGGTCTAAACCAAGACTAAAACCAGGACTAATTCAGGTCTAAACCAAGACTAAAACCAGGAATAATTAAGGTCTAAACCAAGACTAAAACCAGGACTAATTCAGGTCTAATCCCATACTAAAACCAGGACTAATTCAGGTCTAAACCAAGACTAAAACCAGGACTAATTCAGGTCTAAACCAAGACTAAAACCAGGACTAATTAAGGTCTAAACCAAGACTAAAACCAGGACTAATTCAGGTCTAAACCAAGACTAAAACCAGGACTAATTCAGGTCTAAACCAAGACTAAAACCAGGACTAATTAAGGTCTAAACCAAGACTAAAACCAGGATTAATTAAGGTCTAAATTAAGACTAAAACCAGGACTAATTAAGGTCTAAACCAAGACTAAAACCAGGATTAATTCAGGTCTAAACCAAGACTAAATCCAGGACTAATTCAGGTCTAAACCAAGACTAAAACCAGGACTAATTAAGGTCTAAACCAAGACTAAAACCAGGATTAATTAAGGTCTAAATTAAGACTAAAACCAGGACTAATTAAGGTCTAAACCAAGACTAAAACCAGGATTAATTCAGGTCTAAACCAAGACTAAAACCAGGACTAATTAAGGTCTAAACCAAGACTAAAACCAGGATTAATTCAGGGCTAAACCAAGACTAAAACCAGGACTAATCCAGGTCTAATCCCATACTAAAACCAGGACTAATTCAGGTCTAAACCAAGACTAAAACCAGGACTAATTCAGGTCTAAACCAAGACTAAAACCAGGACTAATTAAGGTCTAAACCAAGACTAAAACCAGGATTAATTAAGGTCTAAACTAAGGCTAAAACCAGGACTAATTAAGGTCTAAACCAAGACTAAAACCAGGATTAATTCAGGTCTAAACCAAGACTAAAACCAGGACTAATTCAGGTCTAAACCAAGACTAAAACCAGGACTAATTAAGGTCTAAACCAAGACTAAAACCAGGATTAATTCAGGTCTAAACCAAGACTAAAACCAGGACTAATTCAGGTCTAATCCCATACTAAAACCAGGACTAATTCAGGTCTAAACCAAGACTAAAACCAGGACTAATTCAGGTCTAAACCAAGACTAAAACCAGGACTAATTCAGGTCTAATCCCATACTAAAACCAGGACTAATTCAGGTCTAAACCAAGACTAAAACCAGGACTAATTCAGGTCTAAACCAAGACTAAAACCAGGACTAATTAAGGTCTAAACCAAGACTAAAACCAGGATTAATTAAGGTCTAAACTAAGACTAAAACCAGGACTAATTAAGGTCTAAACCAAGACTAAAACCAGGATTAATTCAGGTCTAAACCAAGACTAAAACCAGGATTAATTAAGGTCTAAACTAAGACTAAAACCAGGACTAATTAAGGTCTAAACCAAGACTAAAACCAGGACTAATTCAGGTCTAAACCAAGACTAAAACCAGGATTAATTAAGGTCTAAACTAAGACTAAAACCAGGACTAATTAAGGTCTAAACCAAGACTAAAACCAGGATTAATTCAGGTCTAAACCAAGACTAAAACCAGGACTAATTAAGGTCTAAACCAAGACTAAAACCAGGATTAATTCAGGTCTAAACCAAGACTAAAACCAGGACTAATTCAGGTCTAATCCCATACTAAAACCAGGACTAATTCAGGTCTAAACCAAGACTAAAACCAGGACTAATTCAGGTCTAAACCAAGACTAAAACCAGGACTAATTCAGGTCTAATCCCATACTAAAACCAGGACTAATTCAGGTCTAAACCAAGACTAAAACCAGGACTAATTCAGGTCTAAACCAAGACTAAAACCAGGACTAATTCAGGTCTAATCCCATACTAAAACCAGGACTAATTCAGGTCTAAACCAAGACTAAAACCAGGACTAATTCAGGTCTAAACCAAGACTAAAACCAGGACTAATTAAGGTCTAAACCAAGACTAAAACCAGGACTAATTCAGGTCTAAACCAAGACTAAAACCAGGACTAATTAAGGTCTAAACCAAGACTAAAACCAGGATTAATTAAGGTCTAAATTAAGACTAAAACCAGGACTAATTAAGGTCTAAACCAAGACTAAAACCAGGATTAATTCAGGTCTAAACCAAGACTAAAACCAGGATTAATTCAGGTCTAAACCAAGACTAAAACCAGGACTAATTAAGGTCTAAACCAAGACTAAAACCAGGATTAATTCAGGTCTAAACCAAGACTAAAACCAGGACTAATCCAGGTCTAATCCCATACTAAAACCAGGACTAATTCAGGTCTAAACCAAGACTAAAACCAGGACTAATTAAGGTCTAAACCAAGACTAAAACCAGGATTAATTAAGGTCTAAACTAAGACTAAAACCAGGACTAATTAAGGTCTAAACCAAGACTAAAACCAGGATTAATTCAGGTCTAAACCAAGACTAAAACCAGGACTAATTCAGGTCTAAACCAAGACTAAAACCAGGACTAATTAAGGTCTAAACCAAGACTAAAACCAGGATTAATTCAGGTCTAAACCAAGACTAAAACCAGGACTAATTCAGGTCTAATCCCATACTAAAACCAGGACTAATTCAGGTCTAAACCAAGACTAAAACCAGGACTAATTCAGGTCTAAACCAAGACTAAAACCAGGACTAATTCAGGTCTAATCCCATACTAAAACCAGGACTAATTCAGGTCTAAACCAAGACTAAAACCAGGACTAATTCAGGTCTAAACCAAGACTAAAACCAGGACTAATTCAGGTCTAATCCCATACTAAAACCAGGACTAATTCAGGTCTAATCCCATACTAAAACCAGGACTAATTCAGGTCTAAACCAAGACTAAAACCAGGACTAATTAAGGTCTAAACCAAGACTAAAACCAGGATTAATTAAGGTCTAAACTAAGACTAAAACCAGGACTAATTAAGGTCTAAACCAAGACTAAAACCAGGACTAATTCAGGTCTAAACCAAGACTAAAACCAGGACTAATTAAGGTCTAAACTAAGACTAAAACCAGGACTAATTAAGGTCTAAACCAAGACTAAAACCAGGATTAATTCAGGTCTAAACCAAGACTAAAACCAGGACTAATTCAGGTCTAAACCAAGACTAAAACCAGGACTAATTAAGGTCTAAACCAAGACTAAAACCAGGATTAATTCAGGTCTAAACCAAGACTAAAACCAGGACTAATTCAGGTCTAATCCCATACTAAAACCAGGACTAATTCAGGTCTAAACCAAGACTAAAACCAGGACTAATTCAGGTCTAAACCAAGACTAAAACCAGGACTAATTCAGGTCTAAACCAAGACTAAAACCAGGATTAATTAAGGTCTAAACCAAGACTAAAACCAGGATTAATTAAGGTCTAAACCAAGACTAAAACCAGGACTAATTCAGGTCTAAACCAAGACTAAAACCAGGACTAATTCAGGTCTAAACCAAGACTAAAACCAGGACTAATTCAGGTCTAAACCAAGACTAAAACCAGGAATAATTAAGGTCTAAACCAAGACTAAAACCAGGACTAATTCAGGTCTAATCCCATACTAAAACCAGGACTAATTCAGGTCTAAACCAAGACTAAAACCAGGACTAATTCAGGTCTAAACCAAGACTAAAACCAGGACTAATTAAGGTCTAAACCAAGACTAAAACCAGGACTAATTCAGGTCTAAACCAAGACTAAAACCAGGACTAATTCAGGTCTAAACCAAGACTAAAACCAGGACTAATTAAGGTCTAAACCAAGACTAAAACCAGGATTAATTAAGGTCTAAATTAAGACTAAAACCAGGACTAATTAAGGTCTAAACCAAGACTAAAACCAGGATTAATTCAGGTCTAAACCAAGACTAAATCCAGGACTAATTCAGGTCTAAACCAAGACTAAAACCAGGACTAATTAAGGTCTAAACCAAGACTAAAACCAGGATTAATTAAGGTCTAAATTAAGACTAAAACCAGGACTAATTAAGGTCTAAACCAAGACTAAAACCAGGATTAATTCAGGTCTAAACCAAGACTAAAACCAGGACTAATTAAGGTCTAAACCAAGACTAAAACCAGGATTAATTCAGGGCTAAACCAAGACTAAAACCAGGACTAATCCAGGTCTAATCCCATACTAAAACCAGGACTAATTCAGGTCTAAACCAAGACTAAAACCAGGACTAATTCAGGTCTAAACCAAGACTAAAACCAGGACTAATTAAGGTCTAAACCAAGACTAAAACCAGGATTAATTAAGGTCTAAACTAAGGCTAAAACCAGGACTAATTAAGGTCTAAACCAAGACTAAAACCAGGATTAATTCAGGTCTAAACCAAGACTAAAACCAGGACTAATTCAGGTCTAAACCAAGACTAAAACCAGGACTAATTAAGGTCTAAACCAAGACTAAAACCAGGATTAATTCAGGTCTAAACCAAGACTAAAACCAGGACTAATTCAGGTCTAATCCCATACTAAAACCAGGACTAATTCAGGTCTAAACCAAGACTAAAACCAGGACTAATTCAGGTCTAAACCAAGACTAAAACCAGGACTAATTCAGGTCTAATCCCATACTAAAACCAGGACTAATTCAGGTCTAAACCAAGACTAAAACCAGGACTAATTCAGGTCTAAACCAAGACTAAAACCAGGACTAATTAAGGTCTAAACCAAGACTAAAACCAGGATTAATTAAGGTCTAAACTAAGACTAAAACCAGGACTAATTAAGGTCTAAACCAAGACTAAAACCAGGATTAATTCAGGTCTAAACCAAGACTAAAACCAGGATTAATTAAGGTCTAAACTAAGACTAAAACCAGGACTAATTAAGGTCTAAACCAAGACTAAAACCAGGACTAATTCAGGTCTAAACCAAGACTAAAACCAGGATTAATTAAGGTCTAAACTAAGACTAAAACCAGGACTAATTAAGGTCTAAACCAAGACTAAAACCAGGATTAATTCAGGTCTAAACCAAGACTAAAACCAGGACTAATTCAGGTCTAAACCAAGACTAAAACCAGGATTAATTCAGGTCTAAACCAAGACTAAAACCAGGACTAATTCAGGTCTAATCCCATACTAAAACCAGGACTAATTCAGGTCTAAACCAAGACTAAAACCAGGACTAATTCAGGTCTAAACCAAGACTAAAACCAGGACTAATTCAGGTCTAATCCCATACTAAAACCAGGACTAATTCAGGTCTAAACCAAGACTAAAACCAGGACTAATTCAGGTCTAAACCAAGACTAAAACCAGGACTAATTCAGGTCTAATCCCATACTAAAACCAGGACTAATTCAGGTCTAAACCAAGACTAAAACCAGGACTAATTCAGGTCTAAACCAAGACTAAAACCAGGACTAATTAAGGTCTAAACCAAGACTAAAACCAGGACTAATTCAGGTCTAAACCAAGACTAAAACCAGGACTAATTAAGGTCTAAACCAAGACTAAAACCAGGATTAATTAAGGTCTAAATTAAGACTAAAACCAGGACTAATTAAGGTCTAAACCAAGACTAAAACCAGGATTAATTCAGGTCTAAACCAAGACTAAAACCAGGATTAATTCAGGTCTAAACCAAGACTAAAACCAGGACTAATTAAGGTCTAAACCAAGACTAAAACCAGGATTAATTCAGGTCTAAACCAAGACTAAAACCAGGACTAATCCAGGTCTAATCCCATACTAAAACCAGGACTAATTCAGGTCTAAACCAAGACTAAAACCAGGACTAATTAAGGTCTAAACCAAGACTAAAACCAGGATTAATTAAGGTCTAAACTAAGACTAAAACCAGGACTAATTAAGGTCTAAACCAAGACTAAAACCAGGATTAATTCAGGTCTAAACCAAGACTAAAACCAGGACTAATTCAGGTCTAAACCAAGACTAAAACCAGGACTAATTAAGGTCTAAACCAAGACTAAAACCAGGATTAATTCAGGTCTAAACCAAGACTAAAACCAGGACTAATTCAGGTCTAATCCCATACTAAAACCAGGACTAATTCAGGTCTAAACCAAGACTAAAACCAGGACTAATTCAGGTCTAAACCAAGACTAAAACCAGGACTAATTCAGGTCTAATCCCATACTAAAACCAGGACTAATTCAGGTCTAAACCAAGACTAAAACCAGGACTAATTCAGGTCTAAACCAAGACTAAAACCAGGACTAATTCAGGTCTAATCCCATACTAAAACCAGGACTAATTCAGGTCTAATCCCATACTAAAACCAGGACTAATTCAGGTCTAAACCAAGACTAAAACCAGGACTAATTAAGGTCTAAACCAAGACTAAAACCAGGATTAATTAAGGTCTAAACTAAGACTAAAACCAGGACTAATTAAGGTCTAAACCAAGACTAAAACCAGGACTAATTCAGGTCTAAACCAAGACTAAAACCAGGACTAATTAAGGTCTAAACTAAGACTAAAACCAGGACTAATTAAGGTCTAAACCAAGACTAAAACCAGGATTAATTCAGGTCTAAACCAAGACTAAAACCAGGACTAATTCAGGTCTAAACCAAGACTAAAACCAGGACTAATTAAGGTCTAAACCAAGACTAAAACCAGGATTAATTCAGGTCTAAACCAAGACTAAAACCAGGACTAATTCAGGTCTAATCCCATACTAAAACCAGGACTAATTCAGGTCTAAACCAAGACTAAAACCAGGACTAATTCAGGTCTAAACCAAGACTAAAACCAGGACTAATTCAGGTCTAAACCAAGACTAAAACCAGGACTAATTCAGGTCTAAACCAAGACTAAAACCAGGACTAATTCAGGTCTAAACCAAGACTAAAACCAGGACTAATTCAGGTCTAATCCCATACTAAAACCAGGACTAATTCAGGTCTAATCCCATACTAAAACCAGGACTAATTCAGGTCTAAACCAAGACTAAAACCAGGACTAATTAAGGTCTAAACCAAGACTAAAACCAGGATTAATTCAGGTCTAAACCAAGACTAAAACCAGGACTAATTCAGGTCTAATCCCATACTAAAACCAGGACTAATTCAGGTCTAAACCAAGACTAAAACCAGGACTAATTCAGGTCTAAACCAAGACTAAAACCAGGACTAATTCAGGTCTAAACCAAGACTAAAACCAGGACTAATTCAGGTCTAAACCAAGACTAAAACCAGGACTAATTCAGGTCTAAACCAAGACTAAAACCAGGACTAATTCAGGTCTAATCCCATACTAAAACCAGGACTAATTCAGGTCTAATCCCATACTAAAACCAGGACTAATTCAGGTCTAAACCAAGACTAAAACCAGGACTAATTAAGGTCTAAACCAAGACTAAAACCAGGATTAATTAAGGTCTAAACTAAGACTAAAACCAGGACTAATTAAGGTCTAAACCAAGACTAAAACCAGGATTAATTCAGGTCTAAACCAAGACTAAAACCAGGATTAATTAAGGTCTAAACTAAGACTAAAACCAGGACTAATTCAGGTCTAAACCAAGACTAAAACCAGGACTAATTCAGGTCTAAACCAAGACTAAAACCAGGACTAATTCAGGTCTAAACCAAGACTAAAACCAGGACTAATTCAGGTCTAAACCAAGACTAAAACCAGAACTAATTCAGGTCTAAACCAAGACTAAAACCAGAACTTATTCAGTTGCAATTCAGTTCCTAGTTCAATTCTAATTCAGGTCAAAATGACTAAAATCAGGTCTAAACCAGGACTAATTCAGGACTAAACAAGGCCTAAATCATTCTACACTTCAATACTTGATCAAACTCCGATTTAAACTAAGTCAGGACTTGACCTGCAAAAGAAAATTAACGAGAAGAGGCCCGTGTACCACAGTTTGAGATACACTGCTGTAAAGTAAGAATTAAAGAATTAAAGTAAGACCTAATGTAATCCAGTAGAGTTAATAACAAATAGGGCTTATGTTGTATGGATGCTGTTCTAAAACTGTTAACAGAGGGGGAGTAGCATCATTTAATGCCACAAATTTAAAAGCAATGACATAAAACGCACAGGAGCTTCGACGGTAGCTCAGAGAGACAGTGTGCATCTCTGTGAACTGAAGGGCACTGGAGACGGAGAGGTCGCCCTGCAGTCAGAGCTCAGCACTTCTCCCACTGCTGCAACGTAAACACAGCATTTCTGCAGCGCTGCCACGGAGTCCAAGCAGAAAACATTACACTCAAAACAAAATGTCATGGAAGTGGTGAACCTCTCAAGGCACAATACCAAAGTTTTTGAGAATGTGAAGAAAAAGTTTAAAAAATATATATCTCCTCCTCTTTTGTGTGTCAGATTTGTGCGTTGTTTCTCTTTTTTTCTGTCTCGGATTTTCTTTTTTTCTGCCGTTTTGTGGTGTGAGCAGCTTTTTTAGAGTCAAACCAGAAAACTTTATAATCAGGCTTAAAAAGTGGTGAATCTCTCTAGACACAGTACCTTAAATTTGACTCAAAGTTTTCGTAAAGGCCCATTATCCAAGTATTTGAGAATGTGGGGGAAAAAAGTTTTAAAAAAGTTTCTCCTCCTCTCTTGTGTCAGATTTGTGCTTCTTTTTTCTGCTGTTTTGTGGTGTGAGCAGTTGGAGCCAGCTCTGGTTTAAACCCATTTTAGACCTGGTTTAGACCTGGTTCAGACCTGGTTTAGACCTGGTTTAGACCTGGTTTAGACCTGGTTCAGACCTGGTTCAGACCTGGTTCAGACCTGGTTCAGACCTGGTTCAGACCTGGTTTAGACCTGGTTTAGACCTGGTTTAGACCTGGTTTAGACCTGTTTTGTGGTGTGAGCAGTTGCAGCCAGCGCTGGATTTGTTCTCTTTCCAGTTGAACTTGTCGCTGCTGCCATTACTCCAGAGTTTAGACAATGTGCATGAGCTCAGACTCAACCCCTCGGTCAAATACACATTTTTACACATAATTACTAATGTCTATTAACAACCAGTGGTTTATTGCGTTGCTATGTTTGCTCAGAAATGTGAAATAGCTTTTAACCGAGCCAAACGTTGGTACAAAATGGCACGACATTGGTTACACATTTAAAACAATCTAGGCAGAGATATACAAAAAATAAACAGATCACTCATACATTTGTAGTTTAAGATAAAAGGTAAAAATAAAAAATAACCCACACGCAGCACACTCACCTCTGATTGGCCACGGGCATGTCAGAGGGGGGTGTCCGAGCCAATCAGAGGACAGTGCCCCTTGTGTCCAGTGGATGCAACTAAAGTCCCTTTGTGAGCGTCAATCACCTGGACGACAACACAGCGACCATTAAAAACCAGAAAAGTCTCAATGCTAACAATGTATTTCTAAATGTCTATCTATATAAAACACAAAAATACAGCTCTGGAAAAACAAAAGGAAAGACCACTGCAGTTTGTTCAAATCTCAGCCGCTCTATGCACATTTCCACTAGGGCTGCACAATGGGAAAAACACGTGTTATTTGATAACTATGTTGAATATTGCAATAATATTTTTGCAATAATTTAAAATAGAGCTTAATATTCTGACACAGTAAGTTAAATTCTAAATTAAAACTTGACACAGACAAAACCAGGAATAACAAAAGGCTAAATTGTGACGCAATAAAGTAAATTACCACTAAAACTGTTCTTTTTTAAACATTTTTATTTGGTCACAGCACATTTTCATTTAAGTTTCTGGTAGGAAAATGATTCTTCAGTGTAAATCTCTGTCAAATGGAAGACCACAGCGTTATTGTGATATATTTAGATTCTTGTGATACAGATATAGCGTTTGCTGATGCTGCAATAACAAGAATTTGCCCTCCAAAGTGGTCTGAAGCAGGAAGGGGGTCCAGCTCTGGGATTGCTTTGAAAAAGGTGGAGCTACGCACTGCTGCGAGTGGATTGGACGAGAGAAAAAACACACTCAGGCAAAAACAACAAGCCAAAGAAGAGAAATAAAAAGGGAAATGTTATTTTTAATCAAACACAACTTGTCCTTGTGATAACCAAATATATTCAGAGAGAGGACGAGCTCAATATTGCGCGGACTTTCTAGGAAAATAAAGCTAGCGTGCATTATCAACAGCTGTTTTTGGTTTAGTGAAGTACTCGCCTGGCTGGCCAGACAAACTCTTTTCCTATTCTATACAATTTTAAGTTTCTTTTCTATGGGCGGAGCCATCACAGGCGGAGTAACCAATCAGAGAAACAGAGGGCAAAATGTCAGCAGTGCACCACTGACCCAAAAAAAACATGGTGGATTCTTGCCGGTTTTGGCATAAAACACCAAACTCCTCTGTATTATGAGCAGCTCTGTCCTTATTTGTGAACAGGGACAGCAGCACAGGCCAGATGTACAAAGACTTGTGGAAAAAGTGGGTTTGTTTAAATGTGGTGGTTACGTGGGACATCAGCGGGACTTTACTGTTGTTAAAATGGAAATAGGACGAAGACAAAAATCCCACAGAGGACTGAACAACGAGAACTTCAGCAGAACCAACAGGTGACGAAGGAAAACATTAAACGCTGTTAATCAGAGGAGAAGTTATTAAATTCACTCTGCTTCTGTATTTGTGAGACGCACTGCAGATAAACGGTGATAGGTCAGATCCAAATCAACCGGAGAGGAACAAGACTGTCCTGCTTTAAGAAAAATAAAGTACAGCTCTGGCTTCAGAGGTCAGAACAGTTCATGTAAACATTCATTTAACACTGTTAAACTAATGTGGTTTTATGGTCATGTGTTAAAGTGGAGCACAGAAATCTGGTGGAAAAACTTAAGTAGTCTCCTGTTTATTGAAGCTAATACAGCTTTAGCTCCAGCCTCACACCGACACACACCTGGATTTACCCTCCTTTTTAATTTACCACTGGCATTACTTTTATGTTTTAAAAGTCAGCTTCGAACATGTTTTTTAACTTATTTATTAAAACTAATTTTTTTGTTGCGCTTCCTGGCTTGGGAACACCTCAGGATTCCCCCGGATCAGCAGCAGAACACAGACTCACTGCTTTAGGAGCTCACAGACCATCGAGCAAAGCTGAGAGGGTGGAATAAAGTTACCCAACGAGACGCAGGGAAGCTGTGGTCACAAACGAGGGCTAATCCTCCAGACACTGATGTGTGAAGGTTCTTTAGTCAAAACATTATTACCATTTTGTTTAACGGTGAATCTTCACTGCAGCATTTCTCTTATTTTGATGTGTGGTGATGTACATTAAAGTTACGCTCAAATGCAGTGGTTCTCAAACGTCGCACTCCAAGGACCAACTTTAATAAACTAAAATGAGCTTAAATCACAAATCAATAACCCAGGTCAAAAAAAAAAATAGCCATTAACAGATAGAAATAAGGACAAAAAAGGGGCTAAACCAATACGGAGCTAAATCATAAGTAAATCAGGTCTGAAGCTTGACTAAACCAGGACTAAACCAATACTGGACTGGAGCAAAGCCAGGTCTAAACAGATGAGGATTAAACTTCTGTTCAAAAAGGACTAAGCCAGGACTAAACTGAGTCTGAACCTGAACTAAGTGAGCCCTAAACAACCATTCATTCATTTTCTACCGCTTATTCCCCTTAGAGGTCGCGGGTGTCTGGAGCCTATCCCAGTAACAACCTAGACCAAGTCTAAAACAGGACAAAATCAGAAACTAACCCAGGACACTTCTAAGTACCACTAGCCTGCGTACCACCAGGGGGAGCCGCACCACAGTTTGAGAACCACTGCGCTAAAGAACAATAGTTTTATTTGGAAATCAGCAGAAATGTTGTTAGCACGTCACAAAAATAAGGCCAAGTGAAAATAAAAGATAAAACCTGAGAAACTGTTAATTTTGCAGTGGTCTCTTTTGTTTCCAGAGCTGTATGTAATGTAAATGTATGAATGTTTAAAGTGGTTTTACCTTTTGGGGCCAGGGCCAACGTTGTCAGGCTTCGACGGCTGAGCACTAAGGGGCCGCTCGCATTTCCTGTGTTTATGTTTTCCTGGTTCTGACAAGAGAGACACAAAACAATGTTAGAGCAGGTTTAAATTATAATCTGATTACTCTCGCAGAATCCTACAGGCTCCTGGTTTTGGATCACTGGTTTATGCAATATACTGTTGTATTATACTGTAATCTGCTAAAATTACTGAATTATTATGTGCAATCACTACAACCCACTTAGATGTTTATTCAATCCACTACTGTGTATATTAGTACTACATTGATAAGTCAGTATAACAACAGATTTTTTCTTATCTTTGGAGATTCTGAATCAATTCAAAATGCTCAAAAAACAATTTCCCTCGCTGCTCTTCGCCTGCCAATTCAATTCATATTGAATAATATTTTTTGTAACATATGGTTTGGATATATTTTCCTGTAACAGTGGTTCTCAGGCTGTGGTACAGGTAATACTGGTGGTGCGCTGACTTCTTCTGGTGGTACTCAGAGACTTTCAAGTCCTGATTTAGTTCAATTTAAATCCAGTTTTATTCCTATCCTGTTTAAGTTAATCTTTGCAGATTAAATTTGAATAGACCACTGTTGTGTAGTCCTGAATTAGTCTTGGATTAGTCCTGGTTTAGTCCTGATTTAGTCCATTAAGAATCAGAATCAATGTTCTATAACAACTGAATGGAAAAATGTGTCCTGTATCAAGATTTGGTACAAGAACTAAAGAAATGTTTGGAAAAAATGTTCTCTTTTGTTTACTTTCTCTTTATGTATTTGTTACATATTCTTAAACCCACTTTCTAAGCTAATTTTGTCACACCACCGTCCACCAGTATCAAATCAAGTAATGACTATAAATTAAAAATACTATCAGAATCAAATCAAATCACTAGAGACTGAAAGATTCACACCCTACAGTAAAATCTCTTCGTCACAGGTTTGAGTCCGGACTCCGGCAATAAACTGAATGTTTCTCTCTGCCCCATGCTTTTCAGTCACTTCTCCAACCTCCACAGTTCTGTCTAATAAAGCATCGAGAGGGCAAAATATTTAAAGATAACAAAACTGCTTAATTTCAAACAGCATCATTTATTAGGGATCACATGTATGCAGTCTATGTCATATTACAAAGCACTTAACAGTTTCTCCTGCCGCTATCATCAAGAGCAGAATGAACTTTGTTGTGATTTGGCGCTACATAAACAAAACTGATTTATTTTCCCTCTATTTAGGCTGTCAGGTTATCTGCAAATTATGAAGTACTTACAAGTTAGGAAGCAATTTATTTCTGAACCAGATATTAGCCCAGCTCAGAAACTATTAAAATTCGCCCAGACGTGCATAGTGTTTCATTTCTTTTAAATTTATTGTTTGGATAATGTCACATTTTACAGTTCCCACTTGTTATCATCCCATTTGTTTTGCTTTGATTGCTCTGTTAGTCTCTCTAATCACTGCTTGGTTTATATTTCAGAGTTTTTGTTTATTTCCCATTCTCAGAGAGTAAAGGGTGATTAGCCAGGGGTAACATGCTAAGCTAATGTTGGAAATCAGCTCAAGTCGTCTTATTACGACCAGTTTTGGGGCATTAAATGACTAATACACAGATACAAGCACACTGGCTGTATTTTTCGAGCGCTGAAAGAAATGTTTGTGATCTTATTTCAATTTAAAAATCATTAAAAGACATGGTATTAACGACCTATTTGCCAGGATTACTGTCCCATAACAAAGGTTCCTATCTGCTCCACATAACGGTAAACACTCGTTGCAACAGGAGCAAAAATACTTATATTAGAATATTTAGGAGATTTATAAAGCAGTTTTCTTATTAAAATGTAAAGCTAGTCGTAAATACAGCCGACAGTAAGTATCTTGTTGGTGAGTGGGGGTGTTTTGAGCCTCGTAAATCCGACTTTGCTCGCCCGGGAAAGAGCTTTAGCTTTAGCCGCTCAGAAGTCGTCTCACCTCGGCGCCGCGAATCCCCACAAGCCCTCTTCGACCAGGCAGCTCTGGCTCCTTCAGACATCAAGTTAGGGCTGTGCGTCCCGGGTCAGGAGAGCGGGCGGCGGGGGTGCGGTGCCATGTTACCACCGCTGACGGACGAGGAGACAGACCCTTTAAATTAAACGGACCCACAGCAGAGCGCTGGCTCCGCGGACGCCATTTTCTGCAGCGGCGTCATTTCCGTTTTGGGGCGGAAGGGAAGGGCAGCAGACCGTTCACTCTGCCCAGTAATTTTTTTTTTTTTTAATTTAAGATTTATTTATAAAATAAGTAATAAAATAAGTATAAATAAACAGACAAAAAGTAATAAAAATTTACAAAAATGTAACCAACAAGACACGAGGGGTACAACCACTGACCGTAGACTGTATCGATTCCAAAAACTCTTTCCAAAACAATCAGATGCTGCATTTTTCAATCAGTTTAACGTTTTATAAACTAAAAACGTATCTGTCAAAACATTTCAAGCCAGACATTTCAAACAAAACATTAGGCTTGTTTAAAAAAAAAATCTCACTAAACAAAATATAGACTACGGAAGCGCATAGTAGTCACCAAAAAAAAAAAAACTATCTCGTAATTACGAGAAAATAAGTCGTAATTACGAGATAGTTTTTCTCGTAATTACAAGATAAAGATCAAGTACCCTTTAGGACACTGAATGGCGCCCGTCACAGTAACCAGTATGAGACAAAGGTTTTTTAGCAATAGGATGTAAATACATGGAATGCCCTGCCAGCCTCTGTTGTAACTGCTCTAAGTCTGAACAGCTTCAAATCACGACTTGATAAACACCTCAAACACCACCCATGCTACTTTAACTGGGAAGATAACTCCTTTAGTTACCCCGAACCCAGTATGTCCCAAATCACAAACATTATGAAGTATGAAGTTCAGCTCAAGATCTGGTCATAGAGGCCACAGGGCCTGCGACCAGAAAGCACCTAAGTAACCTAAGTAAGTAAGTCATCACAGCTTAAGTGGCCAGAGAGTTTCGCCCCACCCTCCAGGGGCCTCAGTAAGCTAATTGCGGTAATTATTCCTGTCAATTAATCAATTATTTTGATATTTTTTTATTTGGGCTTTATAACAATGAAGCTTGGACATTAAATGGCTATCCACTTATCATCCACTATCCACTTAGCATGCGGGAAACTACCAGCTAGCTTACTATAGAAGCGCATAGTAGTCACCCAAAAAAAAAACAACTATCTCGTAATTAGGAGAAAAACTATCTCGTAATTACGACTTATTTTCTCGTAATTACGAGATAGTTTCTCGTAATTAAGAGATAGTTTTTTTTTTTTTTTTTTTGGTGACTACTATGCGCTTCCGTAATAGACGTTTTATTGTTGATATAAACATACAGACTATTGATCCACAAGGGAAATTGCTTGTAAAATGTAGTATAGGTATAGAGTAGTTATAGCAATAAAATAGAATAAAATACAATGGAATAAATTAAAAAGAAGGTTTTCATATTTACAAATATACAACAATAAAAATAGCAGTAAGTATATAAAAGTAAATCTACACTATATACAACAGGTGGGGTAAGGATAGTGCAGTGAGATGATGTGGCTGAGCATTAACAGTTTCTTTGTTCATAGTAAAAAAATATTATTCACATTTTACAAATTTTTTGTAACAAGTGTAATACAAAAAATATTTGTATCTGTATTTAAAATATGATCGCCTTACAGTAGGTGGTGCTATTTAATAACACATAACACACACAGACTTCATGTTAATAAATCTCATTTCTGAATTTGCAGTGCAGCAAGGGTCCTCAGCCTGTAGATCTTTTGTACTCTTGTTGTTTGTACAGCCCTCGTTCATATAAAAGAATCCAAAAAGCAACTTCACAATGCCTCAGTCCAGTTTGAAATTTTATTGTTGACAGGAAAAAAAAATTATGATGTGAAATTCAGTAGAAACAACAAATACATTCTACATACAGCTACATTCTGGAAATAATGGCAACTGGGGAAGCAGAGAGCTAAAAACAAAACTCTGTATAGATAAACATGTTGAGCAGACACACAGTTAAAAGGCACGTCATCCCAGGTGTAAACTGTCAAAGGGAATTAAATGGAAAAGATAACTCTTCCTGTCACAATCAGCCACATACTGTAACAATGGTGTACTTGGACCACCAACCTGACTCGCTTCACCTTCTGTGCCAGTGTTCAAGGAAAACAATAAATATATACATAAAACCCATCAAATGATAAAGCTTGCAAACCAAAAGCTCTCTGTAAAAGAGATTATAAATATTCGCCCTAAAGTCATATTTAAAGACTGTTTACACGACAGCACTGGCCGGGAAAACGCAACAGTCCTGCTGCCTCCGATTTACATTTTTACATTTACACGAAAACTGAGGCGTGAAGAAAACCTGAGTTAGTTTGAATAAACTGTAGTACCTGTATTTGTCCAGCAAACTGTGCTGTGTTCTGCCAATGCTCTACACCACACAGAGAGTAAACAGCAGAGGAAGTGATAGCTCTGCTCTGTAACTTTCCAACAACTTTAAGATCTTGTGGTTTTCTGGAGCCATTGTCATAAAGTCTCTCCTAAAAGGAAGTACTTATATAGTTATTACTGACAGTTACTGACTAAATATGAACACGTGAGGCAGCTGACAGCCAATCAGAGTTCAGATTGGGGCAGTTACGACATTGTTTTCAGTGAGTCGCTGTTTTCACAGTTTACAGAGAGTGGAGCGGCTCCGAGCGGCTCTGCTGTGAGTCCAAAACTCCTCCTCCATCTCCCCACCTTTGTGTAAACATAAGGGTGATACACATTTGTTGCATTATTGCATCATTGTGTCTTCGGCAAAATGCATTGTCGTCTAAACAGTCCCTTAATGCCCTCCTTATTCTTCTTTAATAAAGTGCTTTCATTATTATCAGGACAAAAGCCAGATAAGTACGTGTTCCACAAAAAATCTGGAATTCTCCCATTTTTTGAAAAGGGGCAGGCCTTTCAGCAGAATACTCCAGCGAGTTTACATTTGAAAAACAGTGTAATAAACCCCGCCCCGACAGTGCTGCTACATTATTGGTCAAACCAAAAGTGGACACAGTAGAGTTTGTTCAAAGGAAAGGTAAGTTCAAATATGTTCATTGTAGCTCGCAGACAAAAAATATGAAGCCAAGAAATCGCAGCTGACTGTTCCAGTTTGGAGCAGATTACAGGAGTCAGTCAGAAAAGTCAGATGTTGTTCAGACTAAACCTGAACCTTCCTGAGTAAAACCTTAAGTCTGAGCATCAGAACACCGTTTCCTCCCCTGCAGTGACCTCCTGGTTCTTGACAAACCCATCATCCTCGTTCACCTCAGAGTCCTGGTCCTGGTTTGATGCCAGAGTTCGCTCTTCTGGGTTTGGTGACACCCAAATCATTACCACTAAAGAAAAGAGAAGACATACTAATCAGATGTTATGTTTCATTTGTCAAGACAAAACAAAATATGCAAAAAAACAAAAGTGTTACTCTACCTTTCAACAACAGCGCCTACAAAGTACTATAAACAGGAAAAGAATTAACAGTACACTAACAATGACAACAGTAATGACAACAATAAGAGTAGAGACCCCTGTAAAGAAGAAGATAGAAGAAGGAATAAAAACAGTCTCTGTGGTATTAAGGTTAAGAAATCTGTAACTGACTTTACCTGACTCTGACTCTGACTGCAGGTTGAACTGTGTGTTGATAAGAAACATCTCTGTGTCAGTTCTGAGGACACAGGAGTACAGTCCCCACTGATCTGGGGTCAGATCCTTCAAAACCAGACTGTGGTTGGACTCTGAGACTCTGTCTCCAGGACTCATTACAGACCAGTTCTGGTCCAGTCCTGTTATAGATGATCTGAGTTTGGTTGAATTTCCAGATGAGGCTCTTTGTTGTAGAGTTGGAGTCAGTGCAGGGGATGGATGTTTTGTTTCCTGAAGTAGTTATTTGAGCTGAAACACATTTAAATATGACACTCATTAATTGGTTGTTATTATTAGACAACAGTCTTTTGAATACAGTAAGATAAACATAGTAGTCCTCACCTTCCATCCTGTAGGTGGCGCTCCTCCAGCTGTGCAGAGTGCTGACATTACAGCTGTGTTCATGTGGAGGGCTGTGTGGAAGTCTGACAGAGCTGACCACAGAGTAAAGACCATTCTCTGTTGTCTCTACAGTAGTGTGGTGTTCAGTAGAAGGAGTCCAGCTCACTTCAGGTTGTGGGTAGATTCCCTCAGATCTACAGAGCAGCTCCTCTCCTCTCTGCTCCAGACTCACATCAACAACAGGAGCTGCAACAAACCACTCAGTCCAGATTCACTCTGAAAGACAAACCTTTAAATAAATACTGTTTTTCTTACCTCTCACTCTCAGTTTAATATAAGTCTCTGAGCTGGGTCTGCCAGCTGTGTTGGTGAAACACTCATATTCTCCTTCATCCTGAACTTTGACCTCTGAGAGCAGCAGTGAGGCGTTTCCTCTGGAGACCTCCTCCTCAAACAGAGAGGTCCGGCCTCTGTAGTTCTCATGTTGGTGCTTAAACTGGTTCAGACCACGATAATAGATGTGAACTAGAATATCATCAGGTTCCTTTGTCCAGTGTATGACGGTGTTAGGTCCACTCCTGAAGCTGCAGGGCAGGACACAGCTCTCCATAAAAACACAGGACACTTCAGGATCTGATACAAAAGACAGAGATGGAACAGAGACAAAAAGATGATCAGACTCAATCTTTTGTATTGGCTCAGGGTCTGCCACACAGTGTGCAGAGACTCTCATAGACTTGGCACAGGTGAACACTGGCAGAGCAGGGACTGGATTTTTTAACCAATCACACGCTCAGGACAAAAGGGGGGTGGTGTCATTTGGGACAATATATATAAAATATAAACTCAAAGGACAATGCAAATTCTCAAAACACTCCATGGTTACAACAGCAATATCTTTGTCTAAAGGCCTTACTCCGTTTATAACACAACAAACTGGCTTTCTCTAATCACAAAATGAAGTCATCTTGTAGTTTGAAGATGGCACTGGAGACAGTACTTTTTTATACCTTGTCTATAACCATCCTGCTTTACTATGGAAGGCAAATAAGAAAATGACTAAATACATCTGCGAGGTCAAATAGAAGACACAAAAATAATATTGTTCACGTAAAAACATTTTAATTTTTTTTCTGTTGCTACAAGTAAATATATTGTGTAAATGTAAAGATTTGGCTTCTTCAATCATGGAAAGTACTTTTAAAAGTTATGTCCGTAATTGCAAAAGAAAGGTTTGCTGAGGCTCTGCAGTAAGAATCCAGTTTGTTGTCGTGTCTCGGACTTACCTGCAAGAACAGCAGTCAAGGCCACATGCAGCAGAAAAAAGCTTTCCATTTCCATCCTGCGTTCATCATCGGAGTGCGTTCCAGAAACAGAGAAAAACAGCAAAATACGGAAGCGCATAGTAGTCACCAAAAAAAAAAAAAAAAAACTATCTCGTAATTACGAGAAAATAAGTCATAATTACGAGATAGTTTTTTTTTTGGGTGACTACTATGTGCTTCTATAGTAAGCTAGCTGGTAGTTTCCCGCATGCTAAGCGGATAGTGGATGATAAGTGGATAGCCATTTAATGTCCAAGCTTCATTGTTATAAAGCCCAAATAAAAAAATATCAAAATAATTGATTAATTGACAGGAATAATTACCGCAATTAGCGTACTGAGGCCCCTGGAGGTTCGGGCAAAACTCTCTGGCCACTTAAGCTGTGATGACTTACTTACTTAGGTTACTTAGGTGCTTTCTGGTCGCAGGCCCTGTGGCCTCTATGACCAGATTTTGAGCTGAACTTCATACTTCATAATGTTTGTGATTTGGGACATACTGGGTTCGGGGTAACTAAAGGAGTTATCTTCCCAGTTAAAGTAGCATGGGTGGTGTTTGAGGTGTTTATCAAGTCGTGATTTGAAGCTGTTCAGACTTAGAGCAGTTACAACAGAGGCTGGCAGGGCATTCCATGTATTTACATCCTATTGCTAAAAAACCTTTGTCTCATACTGGTTACTGTGACGGGCGCCATTCAGTGTCCTAAAGGGTACTTGATCTTTATCTCGTAATTACGCGATAGTTTCTCAAAATTATGAGAAAAACTATCTCGTAATTACGACTTATTTTCTCGTAATTACGAGATAGTTTTTTTTTTTTATTGGTGACTACTATGCGCTTCCGTACAAAAGGGCACTTGGAGGCAAGGGGCAAAAGGGGCAGGTGCTCAAGCCGCTGCTGGGAGACCGTAACACTGCAAAACTTTTTAATCAGTTTATTTATAAAATTAAAAACGGTCAGTCATGAAAAGGTACAAATGTTTTGCTGAAACACTGTCGGCAAATAGTAAACAAATATAAACATAACAGTATCAGAGTTTGTCTTAAATTATGGTTAACTTTTTCATCAAATTCTTGTAACAAAAAATGGAATATAAAACATAATTGTATCATAATATCAACAAATATTTGAGTATCTTTTTGCATTTAAAGAACAGTTTAATACTTTTAGTACTTAATTTGTAAATTTGTAAAGTCAGAGGTCAGGAACACAACATTTTTAGGGCTTGTTCCCTCAGCACTGAGCAGTAACATCTAATGCTATGAAGCCTTTAAATTTTCTCTATTTTGATTACTACTTTTATTCAGTATTTGTCTGTGTGTGTTTAATTTATATAATGTTGAAGTATATGTTTAAAATATTCTGGTAAAATGTAAATCAATAAATAATGCATATAAAGGTGGGGATCCTGTCACAGTTCCTGAGGTTTGTTCTCGCTCAGATTAATCCCTGAATACTCAGCTCACATACAGTACGTATACACAGACGTTTTTATGATGTTTTCACATTGTCTGTTGAGAAATTTTCATTGCACTTGTTTTCATTCTCTATAGTGCAGAGTTAAAGACGTCTCATCTCTTGGATGAGAGACAGATGACTTCTTGTATGTAAATACATTCTGTGGCACAGACATAGTGAAAACAACCAGTAACAACATCCATTTATCTTCTTCAGCTTATTCCTGTGGTAACTTTGGGCCTGAGGCGGGCTACATTCTGGACAGTGGACAGTTAGTGTCAGGGCTGACACAGAGACACACAGAGAAACATTCAGAGTCTTCAGTTCTTGTGGACATCTCCACACCTTCACTCAGAGATGTCAGGAGTCTAACCCACAACCTCCTTACTGAAAGGCAGGAGTGCTAACCTTTAAATTCAATTAGAGTTCTCCAGTAAAACTCCGTTTTAAGAAGATATTTAACAGAGGTCGTTTAAAGTGATAGTTAATGCTCTCTACATTATGCTTATATATAAGTAGTATAGTTTAAAAAGTGCATTCATTCTAGCTAAAAGAACAGAAATGTTTGGAGCAGACTAAAAAGCAGAGTTGTTATGTAGCTGCAGTTCTTATGGAAATGAAACCTGCCAGAAAAGTTTTGGTCCAATCAAACCTGAACCTTAAAGGGTAAACCTAACCCAGCTTTTATTCCTCTGCAGTGAAATCCTGGTCCCTGACAAACTCAAGAGCCCCGTTCATCTCAGAGTCCTGGTCCCTGACAAACACAAGAGCCCCGTTCATCTCAGAGTCCTGGTCCCTGACAAACACAAGAGCCCCGTTCATCTCAGAGTCCTGGTCCTTGACAAACACACCAGCTCCGTTCATCTCAGAGTCCTGGTCCCTGACAAACACACCAGCTCTGTTCATCTCAGAGTCCTGGTCCCTGACAAACACAAGAGCTCCGTTCATCTCAGAGTCCTGGTCCTTGACAAACACACCAGCTCTGTTCATCTCAGAGTCCTGGTCCCTGACAAACACAAGAGCTCCGTTCATCTCAGAGTCCTGGTCCTTGACAAACACACCAGCTCCGTTCATCTCAGAGTCCAGGTCCAGGTTTGATGCCAGAGTTCGCTCTTCTGGGGTTAGTGATCCATTAATGTCACCAGTGTCATCATCACTAAAGAACAGAGAAGACATAAAACATTAGCTTGGTTTTGCTGTTGATTTTTTTGTTTTTATATACAGTACATCTGTGGACATTTAGAGACACAGTTAATGTTTATGTGAAGTACTTACCCTGAGACACTTGAGCTATGTATGGAGGTTTGAGGATTTGGTTTTGCCCTCTTGTCATAAGAATAAAAATCAGATGTTATGTTTAATTTGTCAAGACGAAATAAAATATGCCAAAAATGAAAGTGTTTCTTTACCTTTCTACATATAAAAAATACTACAAATGCCACACCAATAATCACTACAACTCCAACAATGCTAATAATAAAGAGTTTAGCAGAGTGGCCTGTAAAATAGAAGATAAATGAAGGCATAAAAACATGTATTGTGGTATTAAGGTTATGAAATCTGTAACTGACTTTACCTGACTCTGACTCTGACTGCAGGTTGAACTGTGTGTTGATAAGAAACATCTCTGTGTCAGTTCTGAGGACACAGGAGTACAGTCCCCACTGATCTGGGTCAGATTCTTCAAAACCAGACTGTGGTTGGACTCTGAGACTCTGTCCACAAACTGTCTCCAGGACTCATTACAGACCAGTTCTGGTCCAGTCCTGTTATAGATGATCTGAGTTTGGTTGAATTTCCAGATGAGGCTCTTTGTTGTAGAGTTGGAGTCAGTGCAGGGGATGGATGTTTTGTTTCCTGGAGTAGTTATTTGAGCTGAAACACATTTAAATATTTCACACTCAATAATTGGTTATTATTATTAGACAACAGTCTTTTGAATACAGTAAGATAAACATAGTAGTCCTCACCTTCCATCCTGTAGGTGGCGCTCCTCCAGCTGTGCAGAGTGCTGACATTACAGCTGTGTTCATGTGGAGGGCTGTGTGGAAGTCTGACAGAGCTGAGCACAGAGTAAAGACCATTCTCTGTTGTCTCTACAGTAGTGTGGTGTTCAGTAGAAGGAGTCCAGCTCACTTCAGGTTGTGGGTAGATTCCCTCAGATCTACAGAGCAGCTCCTCTCCTCTCTGCTCCAGACTCACATCAACAACAGGAGCTGCAACAAACCACTCAGTCCAGATTCACTCTGAAAGACAAACCTTTAAATAAATACTGTTTTTCTTACCTCTCACTCTCAGTTTAATATAAGTCACTGAGCTGGGTCTGCCTGCTGTGCTGGTGAAACACTCATATTCTCCTTCATCCTGAACTTTGACCTCTGTGAGCAGCAGTGAGGCGTTTCCTCTGGAGACCTCCTCCTCAAACAGAGAGGTCCTGTCTCTGTAGTTCTCATGTTGGTGCTTAAAGTGGTTCAGACCACGATAATAGATGTGAACTAGAATATCATCAGGTTTCTGTGTCCAGTGTATGACAGGATCAGCTCCACTCCTGAAGCTGCAGGGCAGGACACAGCTCTCCATAAAAACACAGGACACTTCAGGATCTGATACAAAAGACAGAGATGGAACAGAGACAAAAAGATGATTAGACTCAATCTTTTGTATTGGCTCTGCCACACAGTACGCAGAGACTCTCATAGCCAGAACAAAGGGGGGCGGTCTCATTCGGGACAGGGTCACTTTCATTGGTTGAGTCCAAGCAGGCTGGGGTAAAGTCCAACTGGAACAACCAGGACAGGTCCCAACAGCTCACACCACAAAACAGCAGCTCAGACAAAACAGCAACAGGTCAAAATAAAATTAAAATAAATTTTTTTGCATTCTCAGAAACTCAGTAGTGGCTTTAAGTCACTGCGCTGTGGCTGCAGCCATTTTACTGTGAAGAGGTCAGCAGCAGAGTGAAGAGACCAAACTGTTACAGGAGAATATGTAAGATGGTGGTGGTCATACCTCTGTGGTCAGATGAAGGATATGATCAGGACAGTCTGTGAAAACCTACTGTCATCATTTTCAGTTCCAGTTTTTGTGGCGCACACACATCCAGCTCACACAGAGGCCTCTGCACTGATGCAGCTCTCAGTAAACACTACATTTTGGATTTGTGCTCACACAAACACAAATAAACTCATTTGTGAACATGCACTTTCACATCAATGTATGACAACCCTAAAACACACCCAAATCATTTTAGTTCAGATTTTTTCTTAATTTCCCTAGCAGGCAGATCATGTGTCATGTCTTTAGGTCAAAAGACATTGATAATTTCATAATGTTAATAAGTTAGTTAAAAGTTATAAATAAGTTCATGATTGCTAAATAAATATGTTCATTTAATATTGCAAACTGTTAAAAAAGTTACGAATAAAATTGTCAGAGTGAGACATCTTCTCCTGTAAGGATCGTTTTGTTTCGGTGCAGAGTAAGCGCTCCTGTGCGCCATTAGAGGATCTTTGACGTTTTTTCCTCTCGGTGAAAATTAAGCTAGAACCACGGTAAAAAGAGGTCCAATATGGCTCATTAACACGCTGAATGTGCTCTAAACGTTTGAACCTTGGGAAACTAGTCTTTGTAAGTATTTGTATGTTCACAAACACTTAGTTGAGGTTACAGTTGTATTTCGTTTGAACATTTGATGTAAACTTGAGGTTGTTACCTGCCGCTAACAAGACTGCTGTGTTACATGTGCATAAGCTAACCTAGCTACTTGTATTAGCACACCAAATGTCCAGTGCAGTTTGTAATACACATTTTTTCTGTATGTTTCAGTTACTTAAAATATAAATCAATTCAAGATACCTCCATAAAAGCAAGAAAAGTACGCCTTGTATACGGAGTTTTCTTTATTAGTTCGCTGGCTGTCTAGCTTCACACAGTCACGTGTCGTGAGGGCAGCACATCATGTATACAAACACTAATGGGGCCATTTAACCTTATGTCTACCATGTATGGGGAAACTGCGCCACCTAGTAGAAAATAATAAAATGACAATGTTTTATAAAAAATGTTTGAATGTGTAGCAGGCGGCTGTTTGGTCCTTCACAGCCACCGTATGACGTAACCCCGGCGCGCACGCACTGCACTTGTTTTAAGTCTGGTAGATGTTTGTCTCTGCAGCCTTTTGCTCGTCTGGGAAAACGTCATTGAACCCTGCCAAGCTTGTTATTGTGTAGTTTGAGTTTTATCCTAATTTTAGCACCATGTTACTTTGGTTGTGGTGGCCACTAACTGTATTTATTTGCCCTTACAGACGCCGTGGGCCACTGTTAATTAACTAGTTTTTAATGCTGTTTTCCTCTGCTTTAGGGTCTGGTCTGAGCGTGGTCGCTGTCTGGTGGAGGTTTTGGTGATAGTTTTTCACTTCAGCTCCATCACTCCTGCGTGTCGTGGTATTTTGCATGACCCACACTTTCCATGCTTTAGTTACCTGTATTGTTTGTGTTTGTGTGACTGTAGCACGGAGCTTGGTGAGTTCTCTGTCCCATAGTTGTTGTGGCCTCTCGCCACGTGCGCCTGCGGCCGACCAGCCCTTAGCATTTTAACTATACTCTTGGGCACTGAGATAAAGTATATATTTGGGGAAAAATCTGTTATTTGAATCAATATGACAAAAGTTATCCACAAAAAACTGTTGTAAAACATATCTTAGGAGTGAAGGGTAAACAGCAATAGTATAAATGTAAAACTCAGCCTAGAATACTCTCAAACATCAATACATTTTTTTGATTTAACTACAGAACCAAAACAAAAACATTTTGGCCTTTGTGTAAAGCATATTTAATAGTTAATAACTCAGCTGCACCATTGTTATCAGTAAAACTAATATTTGATTTAAACATGTTTACCTCATATCTGGGACAAATAGGGGAAATGTTTATGAAATATAAAAAATATTTACTGCTCATAGCTCCTTTAATGTCTCGGTTGATACGTTTACGCTCTAAGCTAAATGCAGAAGTGAACTTGTGTAGAGTGTGGACACACAGCTCCAAAGTCTTCACCGGACCACAACTTCGCAATAACATGCAAATAAAGTGGGGCGAGGAAGTATGAAGGGTTGTGGTTTCTTTCACACAAACGTGTGTGCAAGTGTACAGTCTGCCTCTGTGTATTAGAACAGTCCAATCTTTAAATATTTTTAATCTTTGTTAAAAACCCATTTGTTTGCACTGGCTTTTAACACAAGCTGAGCTGGACATTTGATTGCTATTATTATGTATTTAATTGTTTTATTTAATTTTATCATTGTGTGCTTGTGTATTAACATGCTTGTTTTACTTGTTTTATTTATTATTTATTCAAGTATTGCACTTTGTAGGCATGTGAAGCACTTTGGGCAGCGATTGTTGTTGTAAATGTGCTATACAAATAAACTTGACCTTGACCTTGTGTATAAAAAACATGGCCGATCAGTGTGTAGTTAACAATAAGACTGTATGAGGAAACAAACAATTAACATGCATCAAAATAAAACGTAAAGAGTACATAAAATAAAACTATAAATATAAATTAGTGATGGGCAGATGAAGCTTCATGAAGCACTGAAGCCTTTCATCCAAGTGGTTCACTCCAGCGCAAAGCTTCTTGAAGCTTCATTTGCTCTGGTAGGACATCTACTGGACGCAAAAATATCAGTTGGCATGAATTTGAAGTGTGTGGCATTTTACAGGAAGCCTGTGAATAAAACTGTCTGCAAAATAAAGAAGTATACAAAACATGTATATAGTAGTGATGGCAGTATACTGTGCGTGTGCGCGTGTGTGTGTGTGTGTGTGTGCCTGTGCCCCCTCCCCTACTCGGCTCACGCTT
Organism: Bostrychus sinensis; assembly: GCA_020698575.1. Classification (NCBI taxonomy): domain Eukaryota; kingdom Metazoa; phylum Chordata; class Actinopteri; order Gobiiformes; family Eleotridae; genus Bostrychus; species Bostrychus sinensis. The sequence continues at coordinate 3,256,402 of CM036259.1, read as the reverse complement.
CGAAGCCTCGATACAGAACGTCACATCACTGATATAAAGTCACATTATGTGCAATAGTACGTATTTAATTTGAGTCATGGGGAATATCACAGAAATAAAAGTATATTTTCTGAGCTTTAGGTCCTTTCATGAGTTTTAGTGATTTCATGTATGATTGGAATTCATTTTTGAAGAAAGTAAAGTTGTAAATAAAGAATTTGGCATTTGACATAAAATTACAGTAAAACAGAGTTCTTCTATTTTGTTTTTCCTGAGCGCACCAAAAGTTACATTATCTCTTGACAGTGGGTCTGGTGATGGCAATTTATCTTTTAGCCAATTCTGCATTTCTACCCAACTGTTGTACTTTAACACAAGAGAAAAAAGATGGTAAGTTGTGTTATGTGTCTGTTGTTGTTTCTGATGACTTCTTTCTCAAAGCCTAGAAAATGGCTGCATCCTTATTTGGACAAAGGTGGAATCAAAAGACCTAGGCCTAGGCTACTCAGTTAAAAGTACAGTTACTAAAGTAAAATATCCAGTAGATTACTGTGTAAGATTTACAAAACGCGAAGATTAGAATACAAGAAGAATTACCTTTAAAAGTTATTTTGCTATAATCACACTTCCTGGACCGAGACAGAAAGACAAGAACATTTACTACAAAATTTCCCTAAGAAGCAGTTTATCAGAGCTAAAGATAACGCTCTCTTACCCAGAACAGAAGTTGGTAGAAGGTAGGCCAGGCTCAGTAGAAGGAGGATTTTTACTTCCATCTTCTGTTGGCCTCTCTTCGAGACTAAAACATTAAAGGCTTTTGTTTCAGCGGTGTCCTGTTGAGATGCATGAGAACGCCGTTTATGCGGTGTTGCATCAAACTGACTTTTTTTAAGTGACTAGCAACAAAAAGCTACATTTTGGCGACACTGTACTGAACACTACCTCCTTCCCCTCTGAGTCGCGGTGCTGTCACACGTGCTCAGACAGAGCTGTATTTCCTGGGAATAAGTTCTTCTTCTTCTTCTTCTGCATTTCCGGCAGTCTAGATGCCTCCTGGCGTATTGCTGCCTTTCTCTGGTCAACCTCGGAACTACAACCATTAGAGTCAAATTCTCAAATGCAGGTTGGATTCAACGGCAAACTTCACTGCTGCAACTTGTTCACTCGAGCTCAAAAGAGTTTTTATTGACATTTTTGTTAATCCACACTCAGCAGCTTTTTTGAAGAGACGGGTCCTCTGCTGTTTATAATTGATGCACTCCAGCAAGACGTGTTTTACAGTTTCCTCTTTCCCACATGCACAAAGTCCATTGGCTCGCTTTCCTATCAGCGCCAGATCAGGAGCCAGCCCAGAATGACCAAGCCTGAGCCTAGTAAAGATTACTTGTTCCCATCTATTTCTTCCCCAGCTGGTGTCTCCCCCTTTAACAGTGCCCTGGATGGAATAATAATGCCTCCCTCGCTTTTCTGAATCCCATTCTTTTTGCCACTGACAGCATATTTTTTGCGACACTATACAAGTATACTCAGAACTCCCCATTGTAGTCTTAACTGATACAAAATCCTCTTTTAAAGCTTCTTTAGCGACAGTGTCCGCGATCTCATTACCAACCACTCCAACATGGGCAGGCACCCACATAAAAGTAATTGATATCCCCATCTCATCGGCTCTTTTAAGGGCAATGTGTATTTCAAAGATTAGGTCAGGCCGAACACGCTGCATCCCTGTTTGCAGCACCATAAGAGCTGCTGCCGAATCAGAACAAATCAAGGCATTCTGGGGTCTGATTTTCCCAACCCACTCAAGAGCACAATATAATGCTATTACCTCGGAAGTAAATACAGACATGTTGTTAGGGATTCTGTAGCCCTGACTGACTCCAGCCTCAGGAATACAAACCGCAAAGGCAGCTCTATTGCTGCAAGGGTCCACAGAGCCATCAGTAAAAATATGGAGATGTTCCTCCCACCCACTTAATACATTATTGGCCACTACTATGGCATTTTCCTTGCCCTTCTCCTTAATAATTTCTTTAATGGACCAATCCACTTCTGGGTCTGGGAGCAATCATGGGGGAACAGAAGGCCACACAACTCTAGGAGACATATCCAAACCCAACTCAGGAAACTCACTCCATACCCTTTTAATGAAACTCCCTGCACCCCTCTCACTCTGACTCTCCCCAGAGTCCTCCAGCAGGTACTTCACTGGGTTCTGCTGACCCTGACTCAGGATTTTCCCAGCAAACTGTAGGGCTAACTTTCTCCTCCTCAATCTTAAAGGCATCTCTCCACACTCAATTAACAGAGCGGGAATGGGAGTAGTTCTAACTCCCCCACAACAAACCCTCAGTGCTTTGGCTTGCACAATATCCAGTTTTATGAGGTTGGACTTTGCTGCACCTCCATAAGCTAAACACCCATAGTCAAAGGCTGAGCGAACCATTGCTCGATATATCATTAAAAGGGTGCCTTTATCTGCACCCCAACTACATCCTGCAAGGCAACGCAACACATTTATAATTTTCTCACATTTTTTAACTGTCTTTTCAATATGGGTTTTCCACGTTAGTCTCTCATCCATATATACCCCTAAAAATTTAAAGACCTTAACTCTTTCTAATTCTTTAGAGAATTTTATGTTTATTACCAAATATGACATATTTACTTTTTTCAACAGATATTTTAAAACCCCACCTCCCAGCACATTCGACAATACTATTCAAAGCTACTTGCATTTTTTTAATAATAAATTTTATATTACGACCCCTCTTCCAAATTGCCCCATCGTCTGCAAAAAAAGAAAGCCCAACATTGCAAAAAATATCATTAATCATCATATTAAAAAGTACCGGACTAATTACACTGCCTTGAGGCGTTCCATTATCAATACTTAAAATATCAGACAACTCTATACCAACCCTAACTTGGATCTTCCGATTATGCAAAAAACCTTTTATCCAGTTCAACATGCGACCCCTTATTCCAACGTCGTACAATTTAACCAGTAGACCCTCTTTCCACAACATGTCATAGGCTTTTTCAATATCTAAAAAAACTGCTACAACTCCCTCTTTATTTAACAACGCCTTGTGCACATCTGTCTCCAACATCAACACAGAGTCCATTGTGCCTCTCCCCAACCTAAATCCATTCTGCACTTTAGTAAAACTTTCCTTCTCCAGCTTGTACACTAGCCTGTCCATAACCATCCTTTCCATTATTTTACATATAACTGTAGTTAAGGCAATCGGTCTATATGACCCTGGACCTTTAGGGTCCTTTCCTGGTTTCAGAATTGGTACAACAACTGCCTGTTTCCATGATGTTGGCAACTCTCCACTTTCCCAAACGTTATTTATCAATGCTAAAATTTCATACAAAAATGACTCATCAAACTGTTTAAAAATGTCATACCCAAGACCATCCTTACCTGGTGCAGTTTTAGCTCCTCTACTTATGGCATTCTGTAACTCCTTTAACGTAAAAAACAGGTTAACTAGATCAGAATTGTCCGCATTCACATGAAGTTTAAATTCCTGATTAATCAGAGTTGCATTTCTCTCCCTAATCCCCAGCTCCCCTATATTGTCCCCACAATGAACTTCCTGGAACTTTTTAGCCAACATATTAGCTTTCTGACTATCATTTAATGCCTCTATTCCATATCCCTCCAAAACAGGAATTGCTTTCCTTCTACAAACACCTGACATCCGCTGCAGAGCTGACCACATCTCTGCAACTGTTGTCTCAATTCCCAACTTGCTACAATACTTCCTCCAACTTTCTCGTTTAGTTGACTTTATTAATTTACGAGCTACAGCTCTTAGTCTTTTATACTCAATAACATTCTGTTCTGTAGGATACTTACGTACCACCCTGTATGCTCTATTCCTCTCTTTAACAGCTTCTGTACATGCTCTGGTCCACCAAGGTACACAGACCCTTTTACTTATACCTGCCTTATTGGGAATATATTTAGTTACATTTTGTAAAATAACCCCTCATCAATAGAAGCATCATTTACCTGATCCAAGTCCTGATTACACCCCTCAACAAAATCCTTCCACTTAGCTTTACTAAGGTTTAATAATTTAGGCCTACTAAACTTCTCTGATACTAGTGCAACCCCAAATTTCAACAAGATTGGAATATGATCACTGCCTACTGTACATGCATCTAGACTATCCCATTCCCCAGTTTTAGCCAGTACAGGAGATGCAAATGCCAAATCAATACATGAGGACCTGCCAGTTCCAATATCAAGCCTAGTAGGTCTCCCATCATTTAAACACACCAAGTTGCTATTATCCATAAAATCTACAATAACCTCCCCATTAAAATCCTGCCCATAACTACCCCAAAGCGGGCTATGGGCATTAAAATCACCAACCCACAACACAGGTGCTTCCAAAGACTGCATTATTTGATCTAAAGTGCTTATTTTAAGGTGCAAACAAGGATTATAAAAATTCACTATATCGATATTACCCATTGACCCCCAAACCCTTACTGCTAAACATTCCAACTCAGTGTTTAGAGATATTCTCTGGTATTGGACTCCTTCTCTAATAAATATTGCACATCCCCCTCCTGGCCTATCTGGACGGTCTAACCTCTCACACTCGTACTCGGGTATAATAAAGTCTAAGCATGGTCTCAGCCATGTTTCTTGCACGCACACTACTTCAGGCTTCTTTGTAAATTCATCTATATATTTTTTAAATTCTTGTCCATTAGCTATAAGGCTACGAGCATTCCACTGAAGAACATAGAACATTTATTGTAGCGAAACATCAGCCTCCATCTGAATCCCCTCATGATTTTTGCGTGCATAAGCTAAGTTCAGCTGCTCTGGAGAAACATTAATTCCTAAGAATCGTTGAGATTCTTTAGCTATTATTGCTTTTATGTCACTAGACGTCTTCACTTGTCTCACTGCCCACAAAATTCCAACAAGAAATGCAAAAAACACTGTTTTATCAACAATTAAATTGTTGTTTGACTCACGGTTTACAGCCTCATTTGCCCCCGCACCAGCGGACTGACCCTGGCTCCGTGACGTTTTAACCTTCCTTACGGCCTCTGCATAGGATATGTTTTCCGGCTTTTTAACATCTTCCACTTGTTGGGCCTGGATAAATGCCACACACCCTCTAAACGCCGCCACATGGTTGCCCCCACAGTTGCAACATTTAACATCGTGGGCTCTACACTCTGTGCGAAGATGCCCCTCACCACACTTCCCACATCTCTCATCACCTCTACACACTGCTACGACATGGCCAAATCTTTGACACTTATAGCAGCGGAGAGGGGGGCGCACATATGGTCTAATCTGATATGCCATATATCCCAGCATAACTTTCTGAGGTAGAGGTCCCTCTTTAAACATTACCAACACTACGGTGCTGCTTTCCTCCACCCCCTCCTTTCGGGTTTTAAATCTCTTGACTCCCACAATGACACCTCCTTTCAAATTTTTAAGCAACTCTTCTTCTGATATGCCAGGGTCAACATAAATTACTCCTTTTGCCCCACCATCGTCTTGGCCTAACCCAGGCGCAACTGCATGTACATTTCTTTTGTCTACCTCGTGCAACTTTAGAGCCTTCGCTCTCTGGGCCTCAGTTTTGCAAAAAAATCAAAACATTACCATCTGACAAAACTTTAGCATGTAAGATATCTCCAATTTTGTCCCAAATCTCTGAGGATATCTTAAGTGGGTTAAAGGATTTTCTACTCCCATCAGTAAATCTTAATATAACTTTAAACTCCTCAGTATCTAACTTCGCCATTTTGGAATCCACTCTGCTAAAGCCTCCCTGACTGTGGGACCTTCCACGCTTACCCCTTCCACCACCCCCAGGGCTTCCCCCAGACTTTCCCATACACCAGGGGAGACACCGCCAAAGGAAAAGTGCAGAACTGTACAAATGTGCAAAAGTGCCTAGACAGATTTCAATTTAATTCACCAATTCAGCAGAATTGAACAGCGTCCGACACCTGCTAACCACCTGCCCTGAACCTCCACTGCGTAACATCCTCCTGAGCTCAGTTTTTTTAGGAAGTAGTTTATAAATGAAATGTTGCACATATAAAAACACCATGTACTACAAATATTTACATGGTTAGTGCAAATACAGTGCAATAATAACACTTTTTACATTTGCAGCATTTATTTATGAAAAACATAAACAGTTTTTATTTGCATATTTACATTTATGTACAAAATCCTTCCTGTTATTTGCAGCCCATTTCTACTTTGAATGGTGCGATCTCTGATATTTATAATCATTTCATTAATTTGATTCATCCCCAAACTGTGGACTCTATTAGCGTTGTTTAGGAGGAGGACCTGGGAGAGACCACTGTAGGAACTCTGGTCACAAATTTAGTTACTAGCAGGGCTGAAAGTAAGCCGGTACGGCCCGGTACTACGTACCAGCATAAGATTTAGAGGGGGTACGCAGTACCGGGTAGAACGAGATCAGCTGTGGCCGGTCTTTGCAGCTTAAACACATTCGAAAGCAGCCCCGGACCGCGGTCGCTCCCATGAGGGAAAAAAATCTGACGCTAAAGCATGTGAACCAGGCAGTGCTTTATCTCATCATATATGTGTCTGTGTGATTTTTAGTGGCTCACAGCGCTCCGTGATGTGATTCAATGCACAGAATGTCCCTCTCCCCTCTCATCATTCACTGATTCTCTCGCTTCCTTAAACAAACGCATTGAGCATGCGCGTCTTATAGGGTGCGTTTGATTTGTTGTCCAGAGAAGCTCAATTCGTTCACGATCAAGTAGGAGGCTGGTTAGTTTGCAACGGGAGAAGAAAAACAATAAATGATTCATATCATTTTCTGAAAGAAGAAAAAATAAATACAATATAATAGGAAAGAAACGACGGAACAAAAATAATTTATATGAGAAAGTAATTGACAAAAGAACAATGCAGAGGAAAATTTATCACATGTTCAAGAGGAAGATTGCAAGTGAGGATTAAGATGTACAGACTAAAATCAGCAGAGCAGAGGAAGAAAAGGAGAAAGAAGGTGGTGTGAGATGTGAGGACAATGACAGTGAGACAGCAGGACCATCAGCAGAAGGCTCAGGTGATGATGCTAGATGCCCTGTTTACCCTTCAGTGTGGACAAAAGAACAATATGAACTGTTCAAAGACAAAAATGAATGGTTGTTTGCTAAGAGTGGAAAGCGTGGTTGCACATCATGCCATAATGTAAAAGATCTTGGCTTTGTTGCATCCCGTGGTGTAAATATTGCTCCTACCTGGGCTGAGGGAAAGATGTGTCCATTTGGACACACAAGGGATGTCCAGCTTTTGTCATTACAAAAAAAATACATGACCACAAAAACTCAGCAGCTCACAGGGAGGCAGTTAAAATTTTGGAGACTGCAAAGAAAGACACACTTGTGGACATGAATGCCAAGAGTCAAGACTTTGCCTTTGAGACAACTGCCAGGGTCTTTAGAACAGCTTACTATGTGGCCAAACACAATAAACTCTTTACTGAGTTTGAAAGTTTGACCTTCAGCAGGCCAATTCTGTCAATTTAGGGCGAGTTTTACACAGCAAAACTGCCTGTGTTGATATTGTTGATCACGTGGCATAACAAATGAAAAAGGAACTTGTGACAAAGATTATACAAAATAGGAGCAAAATCACAGTACTGGCAGATGAATCAACCAGTGTAGGAAACAAATCAACACTCATTGTGTTTGTAAAAGCAAGTGTAGATGGTTTTATGGAGCCCATTGCTTTTCCTCTGGACCTTGTTGAACTGGATAGCCTGTGTGCTGCTCACTAGTGATGGGCAGATGATACCTCAGTGTGTGTATCACACTTTACCCTTATTGTGTCGACACTGAATCACGCTGTGTTGGTATGGGTTTCATCTAGTGGTTTAAAAAATGTACTGCAGCTATACTACAAAAGAAACACATTGTAATGAGTTTGCATAACTAAGTGCAAGATACTACTTTTTCCACATGAACATAACAATTGGGCCCATGTTTAATAATCTCAGTGATAAAGTGAAATTAGAGTGAATATTCTTGTGATGATTTGTGATGATTAATGAAACACATTTTGCGTGTGTGTCATATGAGTGCTTGTGAACTTTTTACACATGGTGCTTGTGACATTTGAGTGCTTGTCTTTTTTTTTTTTTTTTGGGGGGGGGGGGGTCAAACATTTTTATTCAGAAATAGAAGTTCTTGCATGTTTGGGCTCAATTGATTTCTCCTCTTGGAAACAATATCTCCAGCTTTAGAGAAAATTCATTCACAAGGAACTGATGAGGCAGGAGTACACAAGTATTTTCGGGACAGTTTGAACAAGTGTGGGTAGGTCAATTTTTGAGAATTCCAATATTCCAGTGGGTCTTCAGTTCTGGGAATTTTTGCTGCTGACAGGTATCTCTGAACTTCTATTATAACATCAGCCATAAAACTTGTGTTTCTTCTGCTCTGAGACACCTCCAGGTCTACTTGTTGCCACAGGTTGTCTACAAAACATGACATAATTTGCATAAAATGTAAATCCTAAATATCAATAAATACTTTTTGAATAAATAAATACATACCTGAACTAGAAGATGCCGGCAAATGAGATGAGGGGCCAGGCTGATCTTCCTGTGGTGCTGAAGGTGGCCCAGAAATTCTCATCTCTGCAGCACATTCAGATTTTAGTTGCTTCACTGCTTCATTTATTTTATTCCCATTTAAGAAACCAAGCGCTTTGTATCGTGGGTCCAACAAGGTTGCCAGAGAGAGATGGCTAGAAGATTCGTCACTGTTTAAGGTTTCCATGACTCTTTGGTCCAGTTCCTGACACAGTTTTTTTCCAACTGATATTTGCAAAGATGGGGCACATTTTTGCATTGCATGGTGAAGCATTTTCATCATTGGTATTATTTTGCTTCCACTCACTCACTTCTCTTCTGAAAGCTCCACAGTAGCAGAATTAAAAGGGGCAAGCACAACCAGGACTTCTGCAATGATCTCATGCTCCTCATCAGTAAGTGCAGGGATCGGTGTTTTTAAGGACGCCAGACTCACCCAGACAGGCTCTTTTTGGCTCGCTACTCTTGACAGCATTTTATAAGTGCTGTTCCAGCGTGTTGGAACTTCATCAATGAGTTTCAAAAGTGGTCTTTCCATTTGCTGTTGCACTTGACACAGCTTTTCCTTGGCGACAGTGCTGGAACGAAAATAGTTGACAATTTTTTTGGTTTTATTTCGGATATCAGTAAGTTCTGACACTTGATCGCAAGATTTTTTAACTATCAGGTGAGTGCAGACTGAGCAGGAGGAGCAGGTGAGTGGAGACCATGGCATCAGCAAAGCATGTAACAAATAATAAATCAATAGTTAGTTGTAAGAACTAATAAATGAATAATCTAAAATCATTTCCTAATCATATTTAGCCCATCTCAAAACCATTCATGGTATATATTCAATTCAGTGTAGGTGCCTCTATATATTTATGTTTATATATTATGTAAATATCATGTGTATTGTGTACATTTGGCTGTATTTTGGTTGGGCTAAAATATGTTTAAAATGTATTAATGCTTTTTTTTTTCTTTTTTTTTTTGCAAAATGAAGTGTCTACTCTTGTATAATATTGTACTTATGTAAAGTAAAAAAAAACTGTATAGATAGATGAAATCTCAATTTAGATGCTTATTTTTTTTACTTCAACATTTCTAAACTCAAAATGCATGTAAGATTTCAGGCCAGAAATTTCCAATAAAACATTTAGTTTACCTAAAAAAATCTCTGACCAATTTGTGTTTTGTTGATATTATTCTATTAATATTAACTGTTTTATTGTTCATTGTAACAAATTATTCAAATGTTACAAAATATGTAAAATATTATCTGGTGGTACCATTTAACAACACTCAGCTAACACAGACTCCTGATGTTTTTGTTAATAAAAACTCTTTAATCTTCATTTCTGAATTTGCAGTGCAGTAAAATTCCTCAGCCACTGTAGAGACTTTGTACTCTTGTTGTTTGTGAAGCCGTCTATATACATTCATATAACAGCATCCAGGAAACAACTTCACCATACCTCAGTTGAAAATGTATTGGTGACAGAAAAAAAATATACAATGTACAACTTTGTCACTCAATAGAAACAACAAATACATTCTACATACAACTACATTCTCAACATAATGGCAACTGGAGAGAGCAGAGTTAAAAACAAAAATCTGTATGTACAAAATTGTTTTTTCTTATTTGTTCACATCACTCTCTGTGTAAACTGTGAAGGAGAACAAAAACCAACAGTGTTTTCAAGAAATTTTACCATATAAATGTATTCCAACAAATAAACATTGTTTGCTGTCAAAGGCGTCATTGAGTGAGACAAAGAGAAGGTAAGACAAGGTATTCATGTTGAGATATCAGTACTCTGCAGACACACAGTTAAAAGGCACGTCATCCCAGAAACTGTCAAAAGGCAAAGGGAATTAAATGGAAAAGATAACTTTTCCTGTCACAACCAGCCACATACTGTGACACAACAACAGTGTACTTGGTCAGAGCAGGAATTGAACCACCAACCAGACCTGCTCACCTTCTGTGCCAGTGTTCTAGGAAAACAATAAATGTACAAATGTACATAAAACCCATCAAAAGAAATGATAAAGCTTATAAACCAAAAGCTCTTTGTAAAAGAGATTATCAATATTTTGCTTAAAGTCATACAAAACAGTTATGACACCTCTGATTCGCATTTACACAAAAACGCTGAGGTGTGAAGAAAACGGGAGTTAGTGTGAGTAAACTGTAGTACCAGTATGTGTCCAACAAACGGCGCTGTGGGCCCTGCAAATGCTCCACACCACACAGCGAAGAAACAGCAGAGGAAGTCATAGTTCTGTCTGCAACTTCATAACTGCTCCGAGTGACTCCCACTGTGAGACCAAAACACCTCCTCCAGAGTTTTCAAAACACTGAGGATACAAAAAATGGAAACCCCATCCTCCTGTAAACGAAAGGTCAATACTAGGGTTGCCTCGGAACTGCAGCCAAACTCGTGTTGCTAGGCCTGCCCCAGAACAGATGTAGCTCATTAATGTTGTCACAACTGTATTGATACCTATAAAGAATTATGATGCTTAATAATCTGCCCCAAAATATCACAATATACCACAAAACGCATTTTTACAACTCTAATAGTTGAGATATCCAGAAATATGCAGGCTACTACATGTACCACATGTTACTACATGTACCACATGTTACTACATGTACCACAGGCTACTACATGTACCACAAGTTACTACATGTACCACAAGTTACTACATGTACCACATGTTACTACATGTACCACATGTTACTACATGTATCACAGGTTACTACATGTACCACATGTTACTACATGTATCACAGGTTACTACATGTACCACATGTTACTACATGTACCACATGTTACTACATGTACCACATGTTACTACATGTATCACATGTTACTACATGTATCACAGGTTACTACATGTACCACAGGCTACTACATGTACCACAAGTTACTACATGTACCACAAGTTACTACATGTACCACATGTTACTACATGTACCACAGGCTACTACATGTACCACAAGTTACTACATGTACCACAAGTTACTACATGTACCACAGGTTACTACATGTACCGCATGTTACTACATGTACCACATGTTACTACATGTATCACAGGTTACTACATGTACCACATGTTACTACATGTATCACAGGTTACTACATGTACCGCATGTTACTACATGTACCACATGTTACTACATGTACCGCAGGCTACTACATGTACCACATGTTACTACATGTATCACAGGTTACTACATGTACCGCATGTTACTACATGTACCACATGTTACTACATGTATCACAGGTTACTACATGTACCGCATGTTACTACATGTACCACATGTTACTACATGTATCACAGGTTACTACATGTACCGCATGTTACTACATGTACCGCAGGCTACTACATGTACCACATGTTACTACATGTACCACATGTTACTACATGTACCACAGGTTATTACATGTACCACATGTTACTACATGTACCGCAGGTTACTACATGTACCGCAGGTTACTACATGTACCACATGTTACTACATGTACCACAGGTTACTACATATACCGCAGGTTACTACATGTACCACATGTTACTACATGTACCACAGGTTACTACATGTATCACAGGTTACTACATGTACCACAAGTTACTACATGTACCACAGGTTACTACATGTACCGCATGTTACTACATGTACCACATGTTACTACATGTATCACAGGTTACTACATGTACCGCATGTTACTACATGTACCACATGTTACTACATGTATCACAGGTTACTACATGTACCGCATGTTACTACATGTACCGCAGGCTACTACATGTACCACATGTTACTACATGTACCACATGTTACTACATGTATCACATGTTACTACATGTATCACAGGTTACTACATGTACCACATGTTACTACATGTATCACAGGTTACTACATGTACCACATGTTACTACATGTATCACATGTTACTACATGTACCACATGTTACTACATGTATCACATGTTACTACATGTACCACATGTTACTACATGTATCACATGTTACTACATGTACCACAGGTTACTACATGTACCACATGTTACTACATGTACCACAGGTTATTACATGTACCACATGTTACTACATGTACCGCAGGTTACTACATGTACCGCAGGTTACTACATGTACCACATGTTACTACATGTACCACAGGTTACTACATATACCGCAGGTTACTACATGTACCACATGTTACTACATGTACCACAGGTTACTACATGTATCACATGTTACTACATGTACCACATGTTACTACATGTACCACATGTTACTACATGTACCACAGGTTACTACATGTACCACAGGTTACTACATGTATCACATGTTACTACATGTACCACAGGTTACTACATGTATCACATGTTACTACATGTACCACATGTGACTGAGGAGTAACAGAGATACTGAAGTGTGTTTGTGTTTTTTATGCTATAGACTATTGCCCTGTTATGGGACAGCTTTGAATTGTGAAAGTTCCTAATTTATTCCTATAAATTCCCATTTATTCCCATGGAAAATTTCCAGCTTTGAAAATTCCCAGAATTTTGCAACCCTAGTCAATACACATGATCATATCATTGCATTTTCAGCAAAATGGCCTCTTAATGTCCTCCTTGTTCTTCTGGTGCAGAGTTTAATAAAGTGCATTCATTGTTAACCTGACAAAAGCAAAGTACGTGTTCCACAAAAAATCCGGGATGTCTTCCATCGAAAGTGTTTGTAAAGGGGCGGGCCTTGAATAAAACTCATGATGCAGTCAACTATGACAGAACAACAGTGTAATAAACCCCGCCCCGACAGTGCTGCTACATTATTGGTCAAACCAAAAGTGGACACAGTAGAGTTTGTTCAAAGGAAAGGTAAGTTCAAATATGTTCATTGTAGCTCGCAGACAAAAAATATGAAGCCAAGAAATCGCAGCTGACTGTTCCAGTTTGGAGCAGATTACAGGAGTCAGTCAGAAAAGTCAGATGTTGTTCAGACTAAACCTGAACCTTCCTGAGTAAAACCTTAAGTCTGAGCATCAGAACACCGTTTCCTCCCCTGCAGTGACCTCCTGGTTCTTGACAAACCCATCATCCTCGTTCACCTCAGAGTCCTGGTCCTGGTTTGATGCCAGAGTTCGCTCTTCTGGGTTTGGTGATCCATTAGTGACATTACCACTAAAGAAAAGAGAAGACACATTAAGCATTAGCTTTGTTTTCCTGTTGATCTCTGCAGTCTTTGTGGACATTTAGAGAGACATTAACATTTATGGGACGTACTTACGCATGAGAGATGTTTGTGGAAATTTCAGGGTTTGGTTTTGCCATTTTGTTCTAAGAATAAAAATCAGAGGTTATGTTTTGAGATAGAAAGATTAGATTAGAAAGATATGCAAAAAAATGAAAGTGTTACTTTACCTTTCTATAACAGCGCCTACGAAATACTATAAACAGTACAACTCCAACAATGACAACAATGACAAGAATAATGACACCAATACGGTGACCAGGAGTGTGCCCTGTAAAGAAGAAGATAGAAGAAGGAATAAAAACAGTCTCTGTGGTATTAAGATTATGAAATCTGTAACTGACTTTACCTGACTCTGACTCTGACTGCAGGTTGAACTGTGTGTTGATAAGAAACATCTCTGTGTCAGTTCTGAGGACACAGGAGTACAGTCCCCACTGATCTGGGGTCAGATCCTTCAAAACCAGACTGTGGTTGGACTCTGAGACTCTGTCCACAAACTGTCTCCAGGACTCATTATAGACCAGTTCTGGTCCAGTCCTGTTATAGATGATCTGAGTTTGGTTGAATTTCCAGATGAGGCTCTTTGTTGTAGAGTTGGAGTCAGTGCAGGGGATGGATGTTTTGTTTCCTGAAGTAGTTATTTGAGCTGAAACACATTTAAATATGACACTCAATAATTGGTTATTATTATTAGACAACAGTCTTTTGAATACTGTAGCTACTCTGGTCTGCTCAAAAAAGGACTTCACGCTTCGAACTGATGTCCACGAACATTTATTTCTTCCACAAAGGTATCAGAACAATTGAAAGCGTCTTGGGACACCGTGAAAACTAAATAAAGACAAAATGCTATGTCACATTTCCACATTAACGTCTTAAATCACACATTTCAATTGTAACAAAGCAATAACAGCATTACAAAAGATAATTACCGTGTGCGCCTGTTTGACCAGTAGTAGAATGTAATCATAGGCAGATTTTGAGTCTTTTATAGCCGTTTCCCTCATTTCTCTTGTGCATGCACTCTCCCGCTACAGTTCATATCACTTCCGGGTCTCGCGGTCACGTGACTCATTAAAAGTTTACATTTTTCTTAAGCGCAGGTAATATTACTAATGAAATAAACACATTATGCTGAAATGCCATGTTACTCATTTCTAAAACAATAGTGCTATTACTAAAATAAAATTAACAGAATCTCATAGCATATTTGCAATTCCTTTGTCACGGTAACCTATATACAGTCATTTAAGTGTCAGCTACACTCCCACCAAATTACCTTTGATACACAATGAAGATGTTACACTTTACATTCTTCAATCAAACAAATCAATGGTAATTTCCAAAATAAATCATTTCCTCAATCCGTACACATTTAGAAAATGAACAATATGACTGTTTAGTTATATTCTTAGTACAATAATAGCAGGTTATACCCGTTAACTACTTTCTACAAGAACAACTAACTTCTGAATGGGTCTCTGAATAAGAGACAGCTTATGTAAGCGTTCACCCTTCTTTCCCAGCTTTCTGTCTCCAACATGTAATGTCACTTTCCTAACCAGTCCATCATCACCCTCATGTACATCTATAACTTTGCCAAGTGACCATTCATTACGAGGAATATTTTCATCTGTAACTATTACAATGTCACCAACTTTCATATTGCGTCTAGGGGCATGCCACCTCTGTCTAAGAGTAAGGTTAGCAAGATATTCTTTTCTCCATCTGTTCCAAAACTGCTCTGACAGATATTGCACTCTTCTCCAGCGTTTTACGGCATACAGATCCTCTTGAACGAACTTGCCAGGTGGGGGCAGGGGAACAGAGCATTTCATGGTGATAAGATGGTTTGGCGTCAAGGGCTCTAAACTTGTGGGATCACTGATGCTATTGACAGTAAGCGGGCGACTGTTTACAATGTACATGGCTTCATAAAGAAAAGTTCTTAGGGATGCATCATTAAGCCTTCCAGCACTTAGTGCAATAACCTTACTTAGTACACTTCTTACTGTCCTGATTTGACGTTCCCATGCGCCTCCAGCATGGCTTGAGCTTGGTGCGTTCATTAGGAAGTCACACTGCTTATTTGCCAAGTATGACGTCACTTTGTCTTTGTCGATTTCTTGTAGCGATTTTGTCATTTCATTTTTTGCTCCCATGAAGTTAGATCCCTGATCAGATCTGATTTGTCTGACAGCTCCACGGATAGCTATGAAACAGCGTAAGGCATTGATAAATGCATCGGTTGTCATGTCTTCCAGCATCTCTAAATGAATTGCCCTTGAGCTGAGACATGTGATGAGAAGGGCATAACGTTTGAACACCTTGCGGCCGTGTTTGGTATTAAAGGGGCCAAAGCAGTCCAAGCCTACGTAGGTGAATGGTGGGTAAGGGTCAATGCGGTCACTAGGCAGATCTGCCATTCTTTGTTCCTCTGGAGGTGCTCGAGCTCTCCTGCACCATACGCATTGTCTGATGTACTTCGCCACTGCTTTACCACCTCCAACCATCCAAAAACCATTAGCTCTGATTTCATTTAACGTTTGGCCTTGGCCCTGATGCTGTGTCTTGTTGTGATAATGAGCAATAATGAGCTGTGTAATAGCGCCATCTTTAGGGAGTATTACAGGATGCTTTAGCTCAAAATGTGTTGATGCCTTTCTCAGTCTACCTCCAACTCTCATTACACCATCCTGGAGGAATGGATCAAGCTGATAGAGTCTGTTGTTACAAGGTAGCTTTCCTGTTTTTTGTTTAAGTTTGTCTATTTCTTCCTGAAACACATTTTGTTGTGCAAGTCTGACAAGGGTTAATGTGGCTTGTCTCCTTTGTTCCACATTTGGAGGCTCTGATGTCTTTATTCTTTTAGCCATTCGTTGAATGCGTGCAACAACATTAACTACAGTAGTCCATTTTGAGAATCTTGACAAATGATCTAGAATGTCACATTGTTGTGCAGCACCAGTATCCAGCACCTGAATAGCCTTTATCTCAGGATCTCCCATCAACAGCTCTGGCATGCTTTGCTTTGTGACTATCTCTCTTTCCCATAAAAACTTTGGGCCAGTGAGCCAGTTTGAGTTGATAAGGTCTGCTACTTTTAGGCCACGTGAGGCGTGGTCAGCTGGATTTTCTGCTGTGTCAATGTAATACCATTGTTCTGGATTAGTGGTTTGACGGATTCTCTGGACACGGTTGGCTACAAAAACATGAAATCTTTTGGCCTCGTTGTTAATATACCCTAGAACTACTTGTGAGTCTGTCCAAAAGTATTCTTTGTCAACTTTGAGCTCTAGCTCTCTTTTTAGCATGCAGCTCACAGCAGCTGATGTAACGGCTGCAGTTAATTCTAGCCTTGGGATGGTGACTATTCTGGTTGGTGCAACCCGTGCTTTGCCCATGACTAAAGTGCAATGTACTTGATGTTCACTCACCAACCTGATGTAGGAGCACTGTCCATATCCTCGACTGCTTGCGTCAGAGAAGTGATGAAGTTCGACTTCTTGGACTTCACCAAAGTTTGCGGGCTTGAAGCACCTGGGGATCTGAATCATTTGTAGGTTTTTTAAGTCTCTCATCCAACTCTCCCACCTTAGCTTCAGTTCGGTAGGTAGTGGCTCATCCCACCCGATGCCCTTTTGACACATTACTTGCAGCACTCCTTTTCCTTCTAAAATGAAAGGGGCTAGGAACCCTAAGGGGTCATAGAGGGATGCTACAACAGAGAGAATACCACGGCGTGTCAGTGGTTTCTCGTCGAGTGTTACTTGGAAGAAGAAGTTGTCATTTTCCACGTTCCATCTTATACCTAGTACCCGTTGTACTGGAAGGTCATTGTAGTTGAGGTCAACGTCTTTTATCTCAACTGCTCGTTCCTTTGCGTCGATTGAGTCTAGAACATCTCTGTTGTTGGAAAGAAACTTGTGAAGGTGTAGCTTTCCCTTAGCACATAAAGCTTGGGCCTCTTTTACAAGCTCAGTTGCCTCTCCAACAGTTTCTACACTCACAAGGCCATCGTCCACATAAAAATGCTTTTTGACAAAGTCAGCTGCTAGTTCGTGCTCTTTCTCATTTTCATTGGCCAGATGTTTCATACCATAATTAGCGCAGCCAGGGGATGAGGATGCCCCGAAGAGATGGACTTTCATGCGGTATTCTATGGGGTCTAAGTCTGTGTCCCCATTTTCCCACCAAAGAAACCTCAAATAGTCTCTGTCCTCTGAACTAACATGAAATCTATGAAACATCTTCTCCACGTCACACATGATTGCAATGGGATGCTTACGGAAACGGCACAACACTCCTGTGAGGCCATTTGTGAGATCAGGCCCTGTTAACAGATGATCGTTTAAAGCTGTCCCTTCGAATTTTGCAGAGCAGTCAAATACCACCCTGATCTTGTCCGGCTTTCGAGGGTGATAAACGCCCTGATGCGGTATGTACCAGACGTTTCCTGGTGTTGGTTGTGTATCCACTTTTTCAGCATCGCCATCTCTGAGAACTCCTTCCATGAACTTCACATAGTCACTTTTAAACTTGGGGTCTCTGTCCAGTTTCCTTTTGAGGTGCTTTAAACGGACTAGAGCCAGACTTTTGTTGTTTGGGAGCTGGGGGCGTGCTTTAAAGGGAAGAGGCATTTCCAGATGACCATTCTCATTTTGATGTATTCTTTCTTTTAGAATTTGGAGGAACTGGATATCATCTTGTGATATGTCATTGTCACTTGGTTTGGTATCTGCAAAATCTAACTCAAGTACTTTGATAATGGCAGATGGCGTTACAGGGGGGAGCTCTTTCACTGACACACGATTACATAAACCAGTTACATCTCTTGCATTAACAAGCTGCGGTGCCCCTCCTACAATGCTCCAGCCTAGGTCTGTTCTAACAGCATAAGGTTCGTTGTCACCCCCAGAGACAACCTCTCTGGGAGCTAGGGCTCTGGAGCAGTCATAGCCAATGAGCAATCCGACTGCACAATCCATTAAAGAGGGAATCTCATGGGCAATGTTTGCGAGATGTTTCCATTTCCTGGCAGTTTGACAAGTAGGAATGTGTGTGCGCTCTAACGGAATAAAGTCTCTTGTGTAAGCTGGAGGTAGGTCAATGTGAGTATTGGAGAAGAATCCTCTAACTTTAAGACCTTGTACTCTTTGACTCTTCACAATAGTGTCTCTTTTGACCATAGTTGCGAGCTTTAGTTTTACTGGCTCTGTCGCTGCCTGCAGCTTTTCGCACACTTCCTGATCAACAAACGTGTGAGTGCTTTGCGTATCTAATAACGCATACACCAAGGTTTCAGTGTGAGGGGCATTAGTTGTTGAAATCCACACTGGCACAATCATTGATGTGGTCCCATTCTCACCTCCATCCACTGAGCAAGACAGAGAGGACATACTTTCTTCTACTACGCTTTGTGCAGGTTTGTCTGCTGGAGAGCGGTCTTCGTGCAGAGGTGTTGGGTGGCTCCCTTTGCATATGCCACACATGGCTCTGTTTTTACAGTCTTTAGAGTTGTGACCTTTTCTCAGGCATGCGAAACACAGTTTATTTTCATGTACACATTTTTTCTTATCATCCACAGACATCCTCATTAGCTTTTGGCACTTATGTATGGTGTGGTTTTCCCCACAGCAAACACACTTGCTCACGCTTGAGTTTTGTAGTGGTGTATCTCTTTTCTTTAGTTTGACTGTGTCTCTCAACTTAATTTCTTCTACATTGGGCTTACACTCAAGGCTTGAAGTATCTGAGGGCTTTACATTGGTAACAAACGTATTTGCCTTAGTGCGCTTGACTTCTCTTACTGGGATTTCTGCGGGTGGTTTAAGAGCATGCAAAGATGACACTGGATTACACGCTATGCGTGCCTCCTTAGAGATGAACGAGGCAAACCTTTTGAAGCCTGGATAGTCATTGCCTTCGTCCAGCTGTTCTGTGACGTATCGATTCCATCTGGACGTTACCCAGTCAGGAAGTTTGACCAGCATCTTCTGGTTCTCTTCGCAATCGTTTAGAACCTGTAGACCTTTAATATGAGGCATGGCATTGCTGCACGTTTGAAGGAAATCACTGAATTCTCTCAACTTGACATATTCTTTTCCTCCTATTTTTGGCCACCTGTTAAGCTTCTCTCTGAAAGCTCGTTGCACTACGAATGAATGGCCATATCTTGCATTCAGCCTATCCCATGCTTGTTGATAGGCTTCTTCATCTTTCCGGTAAAAGCTGCCCTCGAGTGCAGATTTTGCTTCCCCTGCTATGTACTTTTGCAGATAAAATAGCCTGTCGGCAGGATTTGAGCATCGTCTCTCTATAAGAGCCTTGAAGCTTGTGCTCCACTCTATAAACTTCAGGGGGTCACCAGAGAACACAGTAGGCTCTGGCGCAGGAAGCCGAGTGAGAGCCACTGACTCCTGAAATGCCTGCACAAGGGGTGCATCTTTTTCCATGGCTTTAACTGGCTGATCTGGACATGCACCGTACGATGTTGGTAGACTAGGACTTACTCTGCTATGTGTAGAACTACATCTCTCTTCCTTTTCTTTCACCTCTTCTTCAGTGTACACTCTCAGCTTCGCTTGAATTACTTCAATGTCTCTTTGGTTTTCAAGCCTCTTCAGTTGTTGACGATGAGTTTCAATAGCTTCTTCCATTTCTGTTTCAGCTTTCTTGGCAGCTAGTTGAGCAGCTGTCTCTGCTCTCTTGTTTGAGATGCTAGGTGACTCTGAGAAACGGTCAGAATGAGGGCTGCGTGCAGTTACTCTGGAGGCAGTAGATCCATATATTGATCTGGCATATTCATTATCAAGAAGCATGCGCAATCTTGCCTTTTCTGCTACAGCATCAAACTCACTTTCTTCCTCTGTTAGCCGTACTCTCATTAACCGCAACAAGTCCTGAGTTACAGCAGAACATGCATCAACCTTTCTCCGAATGTCTCGACCTGGGGCTGTTAGCTTTCTCATATTGTTATACTGGTCTTTTAATTCGAGATCAAGAATTTCAACATCATCCATCATGCTACACAAGTCCTTTTCTGGACATGCCTCCTTTAATCTTGAGCGAATGTCTCTTATTTTAGTTTTCCATTTATCATAGACTGATAGGAACTTTCTTTCCTTTTGAGATAATTCTTGCTCCTTGAGTTCCTGCATTTTAGGTGTAAAATGTCTTTCACGGGAGGATTTCCTTACTTCTATTTGAGTTTGATTAGTTATAGCATAAGTTTCCTTTGGTCTTACATCTCTATTTGTACATAGTTCACCTTGTTCTTGAGGCTCATTAATGATTTGGTTATCAATTTGTAACAAGGGGTTTTCTTGGGAGGTCATTTTGTATTTTCTTGCTTTATTTTTCGTCCTTTTTTTTTTTGACTCTTATTTATCAATCAGTAGTTGAGGCTGTTTACTGTGGCATAATCTGACCTCAGGATGCGCATTGGTACTTGGCCTTGCTCCCGCAGATCCAACTCTGAACTCTGAAGCCTGTAGCTTGCTGTAGGATGCAAGGAGCTCTGGCGCCGCCTTGTGGATGCAGAGGGAAGCAGCAGCCTCGATGGATCAGGTTACGTTTTCACTGTAGCTACTCTGGTCTGCTCAAAAAAGGACTTCACGCTTCGAACTGATGTCCACGAACATTTATTTCTTCCACAAAGGTATCAGAACAATTGAAAGCGTCTTGGGACACCGTGAAAACTAAATAAAGACAAAATGCTATGTCACATTTCCACATTAACGTCTTAAATCACACATTTCAATTGTAACAAAGCAATAACAGCATTACAAAAGATAATTACCGTGTGCGCCTGTTTGACCAGTAGTAGAATGTAATCATAGGCAGATTTTGAGTCTTTTATAGCCGTTTCCCTCATTTCTCTTGTGCATGCACTCTCCCGCTACAGTTCATATCACTTCCGGGTCTCGCGGTCACGTGACTCATTAAAAGTTTACATTTTTCTTAAGCGCAGGTAATATTACTAATGAAATAAACACATTATGCTGAAATGCCATGTTACTCATTTCTAAAACAATAGTGCTATTACTAAAATAAAATTAACAGAATCTCATAGCATATTTGCAATTCCTTTGTCACGGTAACCTATATACAGTCATTTAAGTGTCAGCTACAAATACAGTAAGATAAACATAGTAGTCCTCACCTTCCATCCTGTAGGTGGCGCTCTTCCAGCTGTGCAGAGTGCTGACATTACAGCTGTGTTCATGTGGAGGGCTGTGTGGAAGTCTGACAGAGCTGACCACAGAGTAAAGACCATTCTCTGTTGTCTCTACAGTAGTGTGGTGTTCAGTAGAAGGAGTCCAGCTCACTTCAGGTTGTGGGTAAATATCTGTGGAGATACAGAGCAGCTCCTCTCCTCTCAGCTGCATCTCCACCTCAGCCACTGGTCCTGAGGAGACAGAGGACAGTGGTTTAGTCCTGGTTTGGTTCAGCCTTTGTGTAATTCTGGTTCAGCTTGGTAGCAGTGGCATAAATTTGTTTCTAATCAGAGGTAACACATTTCTTACCAAATACATTCAAGCTGATATAAGACCAGTTTCCACGATTGACGCTGGTGTTGGTGAAACACAGATATCTGCCTTCATCCTGAACTTTGACCTTTGTGAGCAGCAGTGAGGCGTTTCCTCTGGAGATCTCCTCCTCAAAAAGAGAGGTCCTGTCTGTGTAGTTCTCATGTTGGTGCTTAAACTGGTTCTGACCATAATAATAGATGTGAACTGGAATATGATCAGGTTCCTTGACCCAGTGTATGATAGGATCAGTCCATCTCTGGAAGTTGCAGGGCAGGACACAGCTCACCATAAAAACACAGGACACTTTAGAATCTGGGACAAAAGACAGAGATGGAACAGACACAAAAAGATGATCAGACTCAATCTTTTGTATTGGCTCAGGGTCTGCCACACAGTGTGCAGAGACTCTCATAGACTTGGCACAGCTGAACACTGGCAGAGCAGGGACTGGGTTTTTTAACCAATCACATGCTCAGGACAAAGGGGGGCGGTCTCATTCGGGACAGGGTCACTTTCATTGGTTGAGTCCAAGCAGGCTGGGGTAAAGTCCAACTGGAACAAGACTAATTCCAGGTCAGGTCCCAACAGCTCACACCACAAAACAGCAGCTCAGACAAAACAGCAACAGGTCAAAAATAAAATTAAAATAAACTTTTTTGCATTCTCAGAAACTCAGTAGTGGCTTTAAGTCACTGCGCTGTGGCTGCAGCCATTTTACTGTGAAGAGGTCAGCAGCAGAGTGAAGAGACCAAACTGTTACAGGAGAATATGTAAGATGGTGGCAGTCTTAGCTCTAAACCACTTCCTGCTTCATTGTTCACAAACGTGCACTGCTTATTAAATTCCTGCAGCAGTGAGTGTGGCACAGAGGGTGACAGTGTGTTTATATACATATATGTATATATATGTTTATTATGTAGTAGGTAAAATATCCAGGATTCATTTGTTGTTTGTGAGTGAATTGCTTCTGTCAAGATACTTCTTTAGAAAGTGGTGAGTAAGAGAGCAGACTGTGTTCAGATGGAAGGATACGATCTGTGGAAATCTACAGTCATCATTTTTCAGTGGCTTTAACACTTTTTCTTTTTCTTTAAGACGCTTATACTTAGCTCTGCTCTCAATAAACTGTTCTAAACATGTTCTTGAGTGCATGCATTGTGCTTATGTTTATAAAGGAAAACGATGGCCAAAGTAAAAGTGTTTTTCATTTAATAATTTGTGATGAGTCGTTTGTAGTTCTGTAGAGAGTGGGTCACAGAGGTTGTTTTACAGGTTTTTGTAGTTGCTTAGGCTCCAAAGTAAAAATAAAAGCACAAATTCTGAAACTTGTCACACAGAGAGCAGTAACTCAGCTCTAAACACATTCTTATCCTCACACTTTTATCACAACACTACACAACAGGGTTTAGCAAAATCTAAAACACAACACAACACACACAAACACAATTATCTGCTTTTTCTCATCAGCAAAAGGAAAGATATGGGGTCACTGTGGCGTAGCAGAGACATGCAAAAAGTGAAAAATGCTGGAATATACGCTGGAAATGACTTGCCATTTGTTGGCCGCTAATGACATAAATAAAAGCTTTTTATACTTCAGGTAAATGAATAGTGCCTTGGTTTCTTCACTCTTTTGCTCAGCTTCTTCAATACAGAATAATTATTTAAAACTTCCAGACCACTTTGGACTTCCTTTGATTCCATAAAAACATATTCCAGGTAACGTGAATCCCCTCTCACTTACACAGCAATAAAGCAGATTCTGATTCTGAAAACAGGTGTAAATGTTGTTGTTGAACATTGCACAATGAACAGGAAACTGTGGTTGAGCTGAGAGCAGAGGAGTGAGCCGCATCATCAGCACACGCAGCACACTCTGTCTCTTAACGTTTTTTTAATTGTTTGAGTAATGACTAAATAAAATATAAACTCAAGGACAGTGCAAATTCTCAAAACCCTCCATTGTTACCTCAACAACACCGTCCTTACTCCGTTTATAACACAACAAACTGACTTCACAAGGTCAAAGGGAAGTCATCTGGACCTGGTTTGTGGTTTTGAAGACGGCCGTGGAGGCAGTGCTTTTCAAGAGTGGAAAACTGTATTAGAAGTATACGTATTAGGGTTAGTAGTAGTAGTAGTAGTAGTAGTAGTAGTAGTAGTAGTAGTAGAGGAGGTAAAGAAGTATACAGGAATAGGCCAATTAATATTATTTTTACAAAAATATTATTGTAACAGGTTAACAGGGTTGACATTACTTTGTATGGTAGCATCTCTGCTTTCAGCAGCGCTCAGTGGTGGGCAAGAACTCTGTAGAAATCAGTTTAAAATGGAAAATGTTGATTGAAAATAATCTCCCTTTTAAAGAAAAGTGAATGAGTTCATGTTTAGTAATTAATCTCACCCAGGTAGTTACTGTGTCACTGACACACACCTGATGGCGATAAATAAACAACAAATATCAATTTATGTTGTGGAAAACATAATAATACATCAGAAACAGTAAATTATACATACACATGTAATTGTCAAATACAATCCTGTTACTGAAGTGCAGCCCTGTTATTATAATGAGGGCTGCAAATTAATGCCAATTTTAGCTTTTCTTCAGGATACAGGCCAACTGTGGAATGTAATGTTACTGGGAATGTTAAAGATAGAGTTGGTTATCATCATAAATTAAGAAAACTTTGAATGAAAGTGTCTTATTCTGATAATAAGGAAAACAGGGTTGCAGTGGTTAGAGTGACACAGTCAACGCGGGGACCTACATTTGGTCTACTGTGGAGTTAACACGTGGCTTAATGAAGTCATTTCCTCTGTGATGTGACTCACTGGTTTTTCCTCTGCCAGGCTAAAGAGGTTTTGGTAACAGGGTTGCACACATGTTGTGAAACACAACTTTAATTCATCAATACTATTGTTTAAATCATGTTGATAATTAAATAAACTGTAACAACAGTTACAGGAAACACATATCAAACCAATACTACAAAATAAATTGTATTTAAAACTAATTTGAATAGTTACATTTACAATGAAAGTTTGTAATCAGAGAGGAGAGGGGATGCCATTTTAGGGGTACTTAAAAATCTATTTGTTTTATTCATTAATATTTTGGACCACTTTTTCCAACAACTCTATTTACATTTTTTGTCAGGACACATTTCATTCATTCATTTCAGTTTCACAGGTGGGACACAAAATGTTCTCCAATTCTGGAATGACCTTGAATTAGAGGATTAGGCTTAGTACGGAGGGCAATTAAGAAAATGACTAAAATACTTCTGTGAGGTGAAAGAGGAGAAACAAAACAATAACTTTTTAAGGTAATTTTTTTTTTTTTACTTTTTTCTGTAAATGTAAGCTTCTTAAATCATGGAAAGTACTTTTAAGAGTTATGTTTGTAATTGCGCATCAGAAAAACTTAGCTTACCCTCCGTTTGGGCCCGATCTAGTTTTCTCAAGTTTATTGTCCCTCTCTGTTAGAATATCTCTGTGTATGAGGACTTACCTGCAAGAACAGAAATGATGAAAAAGAGAAATTGCTGCAGAAAAAGGCTTCTCACTTCCATCCTCTGTTCATTATCGGCGTGCGTATTGAAAACTGAGAATCTGCGGAACGTGAACTATAATTCAGCGACACCAGAAGAAACTCAGCAGTAACCGCCCACCAAATTCATGAACCCGCCCGCCTTTTTTGAAAGAAAAACTGAAAGGATCTGGGTAAATTTCTGTTGAGCCACAAAACCCTCACAGTGGAATCTACTTAAACTAATCATTTGTTATTGTAGTGAGTGAAGTAGAACACACTATTTGCCATATGGCACAAAATAGCCTTGAAAGGAAATGAAAATAGCACTGGCTTTTTTGATCTTTTAAAATAACCCTGTAAAAAATAATAAAACACTGCAGTAGGCTAAATAACGGCGTAGAGGGCCCTATAATGAAAAAATGAAAGAGTTGAGTATTTAAATAATAAAAGTAAAGGTTTTAATGTTTAATTGTGTGTAGCGCGCACTCCCATCCAGCAGGTGTCGTCTCTGTTCGCTCATTTCCCAAACAGTGGTAAGAAGAAGCAGCATGTCATACGTGAAGCTGGTAACCTTTTCCGCTTATTTCTAGACTTTTTAATACTATAAACATCTCTAAATTGTTTTCTGAAAAGCGGGTTTATATACAGAACCACGGGGATTATTGTTTTATTGCAGCAGTTGTGTATAATGTTGATAAACGACTGAAATGCTAACGTTAGCTTGGTGCTAGCTGCCTCTGTTAGACTGAGTTTTTCATTTAATTTTACAAACTACAGCAGGATTTCATGTTTCATAATCTCTTTCCCATCTGTCTAAATAACCTAAGCTGTTTAAATAATGATCTAACGCTGTTTTTTATTCAGTGAAACCCACAGCACGCTCTCATATGTAGCATTCAGCTACAGTCGTTGTGTGTGTAATTCCTCCGCTGTGCTGCAGGTGTCGCTGTGCGCCGCTGCCCCGGGGCTCGTGGGGCTCGTGAGCGGCTCCGTGCTCGCGGCCAGTGACGGGAAAAAGAAGACTTCACCCCCGCTGATCAACCTAGAGGAGGTCAGTCACTGGAAACTGGATTTAAGATTAACATCTGTACGTTTACAGAGGAGGAGGAAGGATTTAAAACTTTTACTGAAGCGCGGAGTCCTCAAAATAATATTACGCAAGAAGAAGTGAAAGTACAGCAGTGGTGGAGGAAGTATTTAAAACTTTTGCTCAAGAATCTTTTCATTTTGATCTTGTGAGATCTCAGGAAGTATTTAGTATTATGAGTCAGTATAAAATTTTGTTCACAGACAGAGAATTTTAAGGAACGAGTTAAGACTGAGACCAAACCCTGTGAACTAAGGCTAAATAAAGGGGAAAAAAGGGGTTTAAATACATTATTGATTATTTTAATGACCTAATGCAAACAGAGACAGAACATTTACCCTTTTTTTGTGATGCAGAAAACTAATTACTCCAAAATTATGAAGAATAGCATTTTATTATAATGTTTGGTAAATAAATCTGAGACTGAGACAAGACTAGATACAAGACCAAGACCGTAAAAAAAAAAAAAAGGTCTTTAACACTATTAATTAGTACCATTTGTAAAATATAATTAAGTAAAGTACAAATACATGAAAAGTATACTTGTTACATTCCCCCACTGCTTAAAATAAATACTAATTAGTGCTAAAAAATTATTATATTATTATTATTACTGCTGCTACCACTACATTACAAATACTACGCACCCAAACCTCCTGAGGGCAGCTGTACTTGGTCCACTTTGCTGCTGACGTCAACAATATTTTTACTCAAAAGACTTCACCATGAACCGGTGTGAATGGGAATATCTATTTTGTGCATCAGATTTAGATGGAGGTTGAAGGTTAGATGCTATATTAATGTTACAGAGAAACAGAATAGAGAGGTAAAACTGGACAAAAAAAAAAAAAAAAAGCTGTAAAAACCAAGACAGCAGGGCAAAAAATGAAAGGAATTCTACAAAAATTTACAAAAATCTGCTGGGTGGAAATGCTTGTTTACTTTCTAAAGGTTTGGACCAAAAAATGCACAATTCACCACACTGTTTAAATGCATTTTCTAACAGATTCTGACCCACTTTTTTATTGTTTGTCTCACTTTTGTCCCCCCAGTTGCCGTCTCTCTACACTCGTCCTGAAGCTGAGGTCCACAGTGGAGAGTCTGAGTCGAGCCCAGTGGAGGAGAGTGTTTCTTCGCTCCGAAAATGGGCCCAGCCTTACACCGACCAGTGCCAAGTGAGAAACAACACTTATTTCCTTTTATACAACAGTAGTTAAGAGAAAAAGTTCAGACACGGTGTTAAATGTAAATAAAAACAGAATGAAATCATCTGCAGTTCTCATGAAGCCATATTTTATTCACAACAGAACATAAACGACAAATCAGGTACAGAAACCAACACAGTTTTATGAAAAATAATGGCTAATTTTGAATTTGATGGCAGTAGCACATCTAAAAAATGAAACGGGCAATAAAAGACTGGGAAAAAAGGTTTACTATAAAATAAAAATCAGCTGGAAAAATCAGATTAACAGGCAACATTAAAGGTCCTCTATTCTGCTAAATTGACTTTTCCTCTCTTTAACAATGTTCTAATGTTATCTGCTGCTCAAAAACAGAGCTGCAGTAGTATTCTGTTTGAGTAATCCTGTATGCGGAGACGCTGCCCTTCTCCAGAGCTGAAAACGCTCAGTCTCACAGCTCTACGTAGACACGGTGAAACCAGGAAGTGCTCCTGCGAGTTTCTAAAGCCCAGACACCGTCACCGGACTCGTTCTGATCATTTCAGCCTTAAACCTCCGTCACTACGAAGCATCAGCTCAGAAATCTATCTGTTAGCCTCATGTCGCTAACAGCTGTGCTAAATAGCCATTTTATTCTTTGTCCATTCCTCACCGTTGCCAGCAGGGGGCGACAGACACCTAATCCAAGCATTCTCTGCAGAGTCACAGTGGGTAGCCCCATTAGAAAGGTATTAAATTTGAAGTTTTGATGAAATCTTAAAAGTTTTAAATCACATGGGCAGGGATTACATTTTGTTAATCTATCTCCTAAATTGTCAAATTGGGACATCTAAGTCAAGTTTTTTCAGTGTTGCATTTGCCAGTATATTTATAATTAATATTTTGTAAGTAACAAGTTTTTTGCAAGTTGGATGTGAATTTGGCAACAAATTCTATCAATAGTGGTTTGTGCTTTTATTTAGTGAGTTTTTGAAAGCTAAGTCTGCTGTTGTTCTGCGTAATGTTGCAGGCATAATGCAGTAAATGCTGTTGGCACTGAAATTTGTGATTCAGTTTTGAGATTTTTAATGCAGAACTGGAGATATTTCACCTGTGTTAGACTTTTAAAATAAAACCAATGAGTTTCAGAGTAATACTGATTATTGTTCTTTTGTCTGCAATCTTGGCATTCAGTTTTATTGTAAGTGGCATTCAAAAGTCTTTAAAACTGTCTTAAATTTCTCAAGAAAAACTACCCTGTTCCCACGTTTTTTATACATATACATTATTTTAAGTTATAAAACCTGAAATACTAATGCAGAAGTGTCCAAAACTATTTCAAAAAGCTGATTATGGGACTTTTATGTCGAGGTCTGGGCACTCCCCTCTTTCTTTTTACATGTGCAAGAGCAAAACAATATCTCTCCATAACCAAAAGAGAGCACTGTTGCTCAGTTAACAACTAACCACGCCAAGTTTCATGTTGAGTTTCATCTCAGCCTTGACATAGAAAGTGGTCAGACTCAGTGAACTCGTTACTGACATTATTCTGTCTGTTTGTTTTTGCAGCAAACGGGTGAGGCTGCCTTTGAGGGAGTGGAGGTGAGTGAACTGTTAATGTCACTGGGTTTAAATAAAGCCATAAAACAGTGAGATGTTAAAAAAGTCCTGTGTTTATAGAGAGTTTATAAAACAGTGGAGCCGACGATCAGCGCTTCAGTTACAGCCGTCACAGGTAAAACACAAACACTTTCCTGTAGACTGAGGTTAAAAGGATATCATTCTAACTGGGCTTAAACCAGGACTCAACTGGGCTTAAACCAGGACTAAACTGGGCTTAAACCAGGACTAAACTGGGCTTAAACCAGGACTAAACTGGGCTTAAACCAGGACTAAACTGGGCCTAAACTAGGACTCAACTGGGCCTAAACCAGGACTCAACTGGGCTTAAACCAGGACTCAACTAGGCCTAAACCAGGACTAAACTGGGCTTAAACCAGGACTAAACTGGGCTTAAACCAGGACTAAACTGGGCCTAAACTAGGACTAAACTGGGCCTAAACCAGGACTCAACTGGGCTTAAACCAGGACTCAACTGGGCTTAAACCAGGACTAAACTGGGCTTAAACCAGGACTAAACTGGGCTTAAACCAGGACTAAACTGGGCTTAAACCAGGACTAAACTGGGCCTAAACCAGGACTAAACTGGGCTTAAACCAGGATTAAACTGGGCCTAAACCAGGACTCAACTGGGCCTAAACCAGGACTAAACTGGGCCTAAACAAGGACTAAACTGGGCCTAAACCAGGACTAAACTGGGCCTAAACAAGGACTAAACTGGGCCTAAACCAGGACTAAACTGGGCTTAAACTAGGACTAAACTGGGCTTAAACCAGGACTAAACTGGGCTTAAACCAGGACTAAACTGGGCTTAAACCAGGACTAAACTGGGCCTAAACTAGGACTAAACTGGGCCTAAACCAGGACTAAACTGGGCTTAAACCAGGATTAAACTGGGCCTAAACCAGGACTCAACTGGGCCTAAACCAGGACTAAACTGGGCCTAAACAAGGACTAAACTGGGCCTAAACCAGGACTAAACTGGGCCTAAACAAGGACTAAACTGGGCCTAAACCAGGACTAAACTGGGCTTAAACTAGGACTAAACTGGGCTTAAACCAGGACTAAACTGGGCCTAAACCAGGACTAAACTGGGCCTAAACCAGGACTAAACTGGGCCTAAACCAGGACTAAACTGGGCTTAAACCAGGGCTAAACTGGGCTTAAACCAGGGCTAAACTGGGCCTAAACCAGGACTAAACTGGGCCTAAACCAGGACTAAACTGGGCCTAAATCAGGACTAAACTGGGCCTAAACCAGGGCTAAACCGGGCCTAAACCAGGACTAAACGGGGCTTAAACCAAGACTAAACTGGGCCTAAACCAGGACTAAACTGGGCCTAAACAAGGACTAAACTGGGCCTAAATCAGGACTAAACTGGGCCTAAACCAGGACTAAACTGGGCCTAAATCAGGACTAAACTGGGCTTAAACCAGGACTAAACTGGGCTTAAACCAGGACTAAACTGGGCCTAAACCAGGACTAAACTGGGCCTAAACCAGGACTAAACTGGGCCTAAATCAGGACTAAACTGGGCTTAAACCAGGACTAAACTGGGCTTAAACCAGGACTAAACTGGGCCTAAACCAGGACTAAACTGGGCCTAAACCAGGACTAAACTGGGCCAGCTTTATAAGGACAGAAGTTTTATTATTATTCTCATGTTTGCGGCAGATGTGTATCATGAATAAATAAAATGCCTTTGTGTGTGGATGGATTCTCTGTTTGTTCCAGATGCGTACCGCTTCCTGAGTGACCCTCCCTCAAACTTCTACCCCAGTGTGGCTGTGGTCGGTTTCTCCGGGTTTTTAGGACTATACCTGGCCAAAGGTAACGCCAGCTCCAGAGAACACAGAACACATTTAATCACTCTCCTCATCGGCTATACAGAACTTTTCTCAGTTTTATTTCTGGCACACGGTAACCAGGGCCGGACATCTACACTCACCAAAACGCCAAGTCTGAGAGGATTTCAGATTCTTTGGTCAATTCTGTATTCATGCCTATACAAGTGCACTCACCTACAGCACTGCCCGATGGTGAGGTCAAGTGCCTCAGAAAAGAACACTGCAAAACTGCGGTTAGTGCAGAATAAGGCAGCACGCCTTGCTCTTATTGTTCTAGATATACAAATATTCACAGCATGCATAGAGCATTGGCCATTAGTAAAAAACACAGTTAATATTGCCCTTCTTTGCTTTTTTTTTTTTTAGAAATAATGCTGTCTCAAACATACTGAAGGTTTTATATGATAAGCTTAGTTTAACACAAGACATGCAGTTTCTGGTTATTCTACTCTTCCAACGCTTCTTCTTCCACTTGTAATAAGAATGCATTTGATTTCCAGGAAACTCCCTTCTCTTATTAAGCACAAAAAGCACTAAAGTTTTTAAAATAACTCAGTTTAAACATTTTAATGAATTAAAATTAAGTTGTTTATTTTTTCATATTCATAAGGCTGTATACTTTTGGAAATTCTAAAAGTGAGTAATATCTTTATCTTTTGGTAACCTCTGTATTGTAGACCTGTGATGTTATTTAACTGTATTAAATGTTATGATTTTTATGATGAAGGCCCCAGGAAGAGTATCCATTGTCAAGGCAAAGGCAATAATAAACAAACAAACAAACAAACAAACATTCAGTGCAGTATTCCGCATCTCACCACCAGTTATTACAATTACTAACAGAGTAGTACAATGCTACACTACATTATACTCAGTTTAGTTTTATATTGTGATTTTCTACACACTCAGAGTCACAGATGGCCTCCTGAACACAGACACATCACACGCCTGTGCCTCATGCGCTGGAGGCCAGGCCCGAGGGCACAACGGCAGAATGAACTGGGGCCAACAACCTTCTGGTTTGTGGGTTAACGGCTCTTCCCACTGAGCCGCTGCCTCACCAGTATCAGTGCTGTATTGAGTTTTAGTGGGAGGCAGTGTAAGACTTGTGTATTTGTTTTGTGTGTGTTGTGTGTTTCAGGCTCTAAAGTGAAGCGCGTGGTGTTTCCGGTCGGCCTCGTGGCTCTGAGCGCCTCCATGTTTTACCCACAACAGGCGGCTTCTCTGCTCAAGGTCTGTTCTAGAGTCTGATCCATTTAATCTTAATTTACCCCATGGCAGTGTTTCTCAGACTGTGGTGTGGGTAACACTGGTGGTACGCAAACCTCTTGTGGTGGGACTCAGGAGTCTTTGGCAGTTCAAGTCCTGATTTAGACTTAGATTTATTGTAGAGAAGTTAAGTGTAGACCACTGCTTCCAACTGTGGGTTGGTCTTGGTTTAGATTTGGTTTAAACCTGGTTTAGTCTTGGTTTTTACTTTGTTTAAAATTGGATTAGGTCTTGGTTTAGACCTAGTTTAGTTTTGGTTTTAACCTGGTTTAGTCCTGCTTTGGGTCTGGATTGCTCCAGATTTAGGCCCAGTTTAGTCCTGGTTTTGACCTGGTTTAGTCCAGCTCACTTCAGGTTGTGGGTAGATTCCCTCAGATCTACAGAGCAGCTCCTTTCCTCTCTGCTCCAGACTCACATCAACAACAGGAGCTGCAACAAACCACTCAGTCCAGATTCACTCTGAAAGACAAACCTTTAAATAAATACTGTTTTTTTACCTCTCACTCTCAGTTTAATATAAGTCTCTGAGCTGGGTCTGTCAGCTGTGTTGGTGTAACACTCATATCTGCCTTCATCCTGAACTTTGACCTCTGAGAGCAGCAGTGAGGCGTTTCCTCTGGAGACCTCCTCCTCAAACAGAGAGGTCCTGTCTGTGTAGTCCTCATGTTGGAGCCTAAACTGGTTCTGACCATGATAATAACTGAAGTGGGGCCTCATCAGGAGTCTTTCTCTAGTGTATGACAGGATCAGCTCCACTCCTGAAGCTGCAGGGCAGGACACAGCTCTCCAGGAAAACACAGGACACTTCAGGATCTGAGACAGAGACAGAGACAGAGACAGAGACATGATCAGGACAGAATGAGAGGACAGCAGTGTGGGGCTGCGGGGTGTTTTTAGGAAAAACCACAACTCACACCTGGCAACTACAGGACTGGGACGAGTGCAGGGAGAGAGACGGAGAGGGCATGGGAGTGGTCAAGTGGCGCAGGTGAGGTAACGCAGGTGAGGTAACGCAAGTGAGGTAACGCAGGTGAGGTAACGCAGGTGAGGTAAAGCAAGTGAGGTAACGCAGGTGAGGTAAAGCAAGTGAGGTAACGCAGGTGAGGTAACGCAGGTGAGGTAACGCAGGTGAGGTAACGCAGGTGAGGTAACGAGGTGAGGTAACGAGGTGAGGTAACGCAGGTGAGGTAACGAGGTGAGGTAACGAGGTGAGGTAACGAGGTGAGGTAACGCAGGTGAGGTAACGCAGGTGAGGTAACGAGGTGAGGTAACGCAGGTGAGGTAACGCAGGTGAGGTAACGAGGTGAGGTAACACAGGTGAGGTAATGCAAGTGAGGTAATGCAGGTGAGGTAACGAGGTGAGGTAACGAGGTGAGGTAACGCAGGTGAGGTAAAGCAAGTGAGGTAACGCAGGTGAGGTAACCCAGGTGAGGTAACGAGGTGAGGTAACGCAGGTGAGGTAACGCAGGTGAGGTAACGAGTTCAGGTAACGCAGGTGAGGTAACGCAGGTGAGGTAACGAGTTCAGGTAACGCAGGTGAGGTAACGCAGGTGAGGTAACAAGGTGAGGTAACGCAGGTGAGGTAACGCAGGTGAGGTAACGCAGGAGAGGTAACGAGGTGAGGTAACGCAGGTGAGGTAACGCAGGTGAGGTAACGAGTTCAGGTAACGCAGGTGAGGTAACGCAGGTGAGGTAACGCAGGTGAGGTAACGAGGTGAGGTAACGCAGGTGAGGTAACGCAGGTGAGGTAACGAGGTGAGGTAACGCAGGTGAGGTAACGAAGGAGAGGTAACGAGGTGAGGTAAGAGGTAACGCAGGTGAGGTAACGAGGTGAGGTAACGCAGGTGAGGTAACGAGGTGAGGTAACGCAGGTGAGGTAACGCAGGTGAGGTAACCCAGGTGAGGTAACGAGGTAAAATATTACATCACACTTGTCTCTTTGGAACTATTGAGCAGCAGTGCCACCGTTTGATCTCAGGAGGGCAGAACTCTGATGGTTTTTACCACAAAATGGGAATTTAAAACCAAAGCCCCATCTTTAGCCGATCAGCAAAAAAAAAGAAAGTGGTTTGGGGTTAAGTTGCTCGTTAATATCGCCTACAGGCCAGGTCACATAATCTAACAGCTGTCTGTTTGACTCAAACAACAAACAAGACACGCGTGTCCAGAAGAGACATGTCCAAACAACATTTAGATGCTTAAAGCTACTCAGCCTTCACTCAGCTCTACATCAGCCGTCATCTTACTGACAACTGACAACAACTACCTCTGAACACACTGAAAACACCTCACACTTCCTTTTTAACAAATATATTTTATAAAGCTTACATTATAGATTATTGCTGGAACAACAGCAGCTCTGGCCTGTGTCCTGCACTTTCACTTTACACTGTGTAGCTTTAAGGTGAGACTTACCTTCTGACACACAACAAAACATAAAAGAAAATATTATCAGTAAAAACAGACAAA
Source organism: Bostrychus sinensis (assembly GCA_020698575.1). Classification (NCBI taxonomy): domain Eukaryota; kingdom Metazoa; phylum Chordata; class Actinopteri; order Gobiiformes; family Eleotridae; genus Bostrychus; species Bostrychus sinensis. The sequence goes on along the minus strand of CM036259.1, from coordinate 3,221,002 downwards.
ACCTTGCCGCCATATTGTAAAAGAAAAAAAAAAAAGAAAAACTTGCCAAATCACGATGACACAAGAATTTAAAGCAGAGGAGTCAAAGAAGACGCGCTACACCCGGACGTCCTGGTGTTGTGTGGAGTCCTGCCCCCCTCACAGACAACACCCCTCCAACATTATTTAACCTGTTCAGGTAAAATATATTTATCCTGCTCAGGTAAATTAAAGCTTAAATCTAATCTAAATCTAGTCTACTTTTATCATTTAAGGGCTGATTTTTCTGACGGCAGGCACATTTCCACACAACACTTTTTATCAGTCACTGCTTACAAAACTACTACATAGTTAAAAGTAGTAGTAGTGGTCTTAGTAGTAGTAGCAGTAGCAGATCTTGTGTATCTCCCTCAGGCCTGACATCATTGACTGTAACAGTGGCACATTCCAGAGCAGTGACTCTGAATCATTTCCTCAGAGTTTCAGAGACTGTTACAGGGCACTCAGGGAGAACTTTTTAGAGCACATTAATGGAACAGATGCTTTTTACTGTATTAGGAAACACACCTACTACTACTGCTAGTACTACTGCTACTGCTACTGCGGAAATCATACATAATCCAGGTTCTCAAGACGGATGTGGCAGGCAGAATGAGTTTAACTTTTAAAAATGTCCACAAACCTACGCGTACAGGTGAAGAGCGTCTCTAAATTCATTTTTTCCTTGTTTTTTTTTTTCCAGTTGAGTCGAGACCAGGCCTGCTCGTGGTTTGAACAGAGCAGAGTTTCAGTCGAAAAACTGTGGAAAGAGTCTCCATTTACCAAAAAGAAGGTTTGTAAAGAATGTGTTTTTCATTCATTCAGTGTTAGCGTTGTAGTCTGCTAGTTAGCCCAGGATTAAAGGTTATGAGCTTCCCCTGTGTTAATGACCTGCAGCCGCCACTGATTCTGAGAGCAAACAGAAGACGTCTGTGAACTCTGACTCAGTTATTCATGAAAACGACAAAACAGGAAGTGGACCAGAGAAAAGAGAAGTGAAAAACAACTCATCGATAAATGGATTACGTTGTTGGAAGAGTGTTTAACAGACCTGCAGTAGTATTCTGTTTGAGTAATCCTGTATGCTGAGGCGCTGCCCTTCTCCAGAGCTGAAAACGCTCGGTCTCACAGCTCTACATAGAGACGTGAAACCATGAAGTGCTCCTGCGCTTTTCTAAAGCCCAGACACTGTCACCAGACTCGTTCTGATCATTTCAGCCTTAAACCTCCGTCACTACGAAGCAGTCAGCTCAGAAATCTATCTGTTAGCATCATGTCGCTAACAGCTGTGCTAAATAGCCATTTTATGCTCTGTCCAGTCCTCATCATTGCCAGCAGGGGGTGGCAGACTCCTAATCTAAGCATTCTCTGCAGAGTCACAGTAATAGACCCTTTTCACGTGACGTCAGAAAACTTCCGTTTTGAGACGATGGGATGTATCTTCAGTTCCGGTGCCGCGCTTCTCCCGTAAGAAATTCACCCAGACTTTTTTAAAATTGCCGTTTACAAGTTTACACAATATACAGTGATTTTCAAATGAATATTTACCCACAAAATGTTCAAAACTTGTGAAAGGATATTAATTCTTCAACGAAGGATACTTGGATTATGAAGTGAGTGCTTTGTTATGTAGCTAGATAGCGTTAGCAACATGGCTAAGTGATAGAGCTGTGCTATAAAACAGTGTTAGATCATGTCATGATCTGAGTTTATCTGAATATTTGACAATCTGCTTATCAGGAAATACCACTGGATAGTACTACAGTATATTTTCATTTAGTAAAGCTCTGTGCTCGAACACTGACTCTGCTGTAGTGATCAATCTGTGACAAAATAATAGACTTTTCAGGTCTAATTAGAAGTTCATTGCAGTACTATGCAGTGAGCCTTTCAGACAAGCAGACTGTCATTCATTTAGATCGTAACATAATCTAATATTGTTTTATCGCACACCCGGTTAGACCTATTGCTAACGCTACAGCATTAACAACTACTAGCTTTAGCTACAAGACAAAACACTTACCTTCAGAATCAAATAAGTAACCTTCAATGAAAAATGTATATCCCTTTTTGAGATTCTGTACATCATGTAGCCTTATATTTGGCCAATTTTTAAGACTCCGAGTAAATTCCTTACTGGCGAGCAGCAGCACCGGAAATGAAGATACATCCCATCGTCTCAAAACGGAAGTTGTCTGACGTCATCGTGAAAAGGGCCTATTGCTCCCAGGAGAAGAGGTTCTCCAGTGTTTCAGAAAGACACAAAAGCAGAATATGGGACCTTTAAAGGTTTTCAGCTGTGCTTGGAGTTCCCTTCTTACGGTTTTGTGTTTGCTTTGTTCAGTTGAGGACAAATAAAGTGAGCCACAGTGGAATAACTAACTGTTCTGCGCATATGTCACATCCCAGTCGTGGCATTATTCCACACTGACTCTTTTTGACCTTGTGTTTTTCAGTCTGAAGAAAAGGCCCCCACAGAAGAGAGCAGCACCTCGAGCTGAAACGTGAAGACGCCACGGCCTCGCTTCACCATCCCACACACCCATTATTAACTTTAGGAGCTTGTTTCTACATTTCTCACCTAACTCTACACTCAGCTTACGTCCACTCACTCTCACACTCGCACTTCATGTTTTGCTGCTTGGAAATGTGTCAGAAACTAACCCAAAAGGACAAGTTTGGGCAGAATAACGAGCTTCTTAAAGGCATTTTATAGCACCTGGTTTGTAAACGACACGGTGCCACAGGAATTTAAAGGTGTGGCCCACTCTTTATGTGCTCAGTGTGGGCTCAGTCCTGCTTTAATAAGTTCACTGCAGCAGAAAGACCGGACTCAGATCTGGGCGCTGCTCTGGTTTCGTCGCCCGTTAAAGGGTCTGGACCTGAGACTCTCAAAGTGTTCAGACCAAAGACCGGCTCAGAAAAGATCTGGCTTTACAAGAACCAGCTTTAATGGGCTAAAATGGTCTGAATCAGGACTAAATCAGGACTAAATTAGGTCTTATCCAGAACTAGACTTGGACTAAACCTGGACTAAACTGGGACAAAGCCAGAACTAAACCAGGACTACACCTGGACTAATACTGGACTAAACCAGGTCTAAATCAGGACTAAGCTAGCTAAGCTTATCCAGAACTAAATCTAGAATAAACCAAGACCAAACCAGGTCTAAACTAGACTAAATCAGAACGAATCAAGGACATAATCTGATCTAAACCAGAACAAATCAAGGTCTAAGTCAGGACTATACCAGAACTAAACTAGGACTATACCAGGACTATACTAAAACAAATCCAAGACTAAACCAGGACTAAACCAGAGCTAATACTGGGCTAAACTAGAACTAAATCAGAAAGGATCCATGACCTAACCAGATCTAAACCAGGACTAAAACTGGCTCCAAATAAAAATGCATCAGGACTTGAGCTGCAGAAGACTGAGTACCACCAGTGGGACCCGTACCACAGCTTGACAACCACTGCCTTAAACCCTCCTGGATCTGAACGGAGGCTCGGTCCTGACCTCTCATCACTAAAATAAAACTCATTATTTATTAAAGAAGCTGCACATTCCCTCTGCTTTACTGTGGACTGGCGGTGTGTCTGATAAGAACAATAATAACAATAATGTCTGTAAATATTAAGTTTATTATTTTATTAAAGGTAAGCTAACAGTGCACTGGCTTTGTCTTTCATCCTGATGTGCTTCTGTGTTTGGTTTGGAGGAGCAGACAGGAGCAACGACTGCGTTTTGAGTCTGATACTGGGAACTGCTTTTTACTCCGTTCCTCATTTATACAAGAAGTTAGCTCTCCCCAGTACACGCTGCTCAGCATAGTAGTTGTAGTAGTAGTAGTTGTAGTTGTAGTAGTGAATACTGACAGCTGGAAAAACACCAAAGAGGGGAGACGATTGTCGTTCAGATTCCTATATACAATTGGACTCTGGGAGAATTTAGAGACTAAGAGTGTGAACTGCTGATAAACTCCAAAGAAGACATAAGCTACAGGAAAACCACAGGTGAGAGAGAGCAGAGCACCGCCAAGTCTCTCAAAGTGAGTATTACCATTTTGTTTTAATTACATGAACAGAAAATGAGCACTCAATGGTTTTCTCTTTATTCAGCTTATTTCAACTTATTTCATGCGTAACAGAGCTGCACAAGAAATCACAAAGTATTGTTTTTTCCACATACAACTTATAGTTTGAATGTGATACCTTACCAACGTAAGCTTTTGACTAAATGAGTAAAAAGTAGTTGGTAAAAGCAGTCTGAGCTTTGACAGTGGAGGCTCGTGTAGAGCCCTGTATTTCTTTGTCATAATCCATTTAAAGTATAGGTTTTATAACTAAATATACAATTTAATACTGACAAACTGTCGAGGAATTCTTCTCTGTTTCTGCTGTGTTCCTCTCATCTGGGTTCTAAACGATACCATCAACAACAAAACAGATGAGAGAATAAATCTGGTGCGCCGTGGGCATTTATTTATAGATCACATCTAAAGTTCATGGCCATGAGCTGTTACACAGAGTCTGATATGAAAATCTTCTGTGCATTGGCTGCTAATACAATGTGTGTTGAGCAGATTTATGACTGTGGTGGGCTTCATTCGTAGCTGTTCTGCTCTTCACTGTCATTGTTGGACAGTCCATCTGCGTCATGATGATGGTAATGACGCCTGTCTATCTTATCTATTGTCCACATTTATGGAAGGAGTGTGAGCAAGCAGGTCGTTTACTCAGCCGTTATCTCTGACAACTTTTAAAGTTTCCTGTTTCCTCTCACGTGGCTTTGTGTTAAGCAGAAAGAAGAAGTAAAAAGAGCTGACAGGAAGTCAGAAATAGGTCAGAATCTGATCATCTGAGAAATACCCTTGTCCTGTTCTAATGTGTAAGCAATGCAAAGTACCTAACATGTTAGAGGGCTTTTTACTGTGTTTGCTTCGATTTCTTTTCGTTGTGTGTGCCTTTTATATTTTATGGCCCTTACTCAGTCTGCAGTAAAGTCTATCTATACATTACCAGTGTTCCTAATCCCTCAACACACATGATTCAGTTTGTAGTGGCAGACAGGAGCAGCAAATGTCTGTTTAGAAGCTTTAATGCCATAGTACAGGGAAAATGTCCCATATTTTGGTTCAGAGCCACGTTGAGGAGCTTGTACTGGGGAGAGCTAAGTTCTGGGGTTGTATAAACGAGGAACAGAATAAAAATCAGTCATATGTCTAAATAAATGAGTGTGAAGCCTTCTATGGAGCACACACTTGCACTGAGAGGAGTTCTGGAAGTGTGAGAAGCTGAAGTTAGTTGTTCTAAACGTGTGGCCCCATTAGCAGACACAGAACTCAAAGCCTCTGACGTCGCTCCTGTCTCATGCACTGTTTTTGTTTTTCACAGCTGACAAAGTTTTGAGTTGGACCAGAACCAGAAGGGGCCAAATAAAAGCAGCTGATTCAAAAATGGTAAGGAGACTTTTAATGAATGTGGTGTTAGACTGATAGTGCTGTGTGTAGTTTTTTGAAATAAAATGTTGCCCTCAGTTAAATTTCTGACCCATCACTCGTCAGTTATGTTGAGTACATTTGGGTTTATTCAGTTTTAAAGCTCAGGGTGAGTGTGTTAACGTACGGATATGAAATTACTGAGTCATTTTTCAAAGTTTAACTCCAGTATACTAGTATATATTGACTGTTTGTGAAGGCGTGGTCAGAGTTTTATTTTGTGGCAGTAACTGTGCTCCAGCCTGGAGAGAGCGAGTCTTCCTTTTCCAGCTGAGAACCATGGCCTCAGGACTTGGAGGAGCTGACTCTCATCCCAGCCGCTTCACACTGAGCTGCAAACCGCCCCAGAGCTCGCTGAAGGTCCTGCTTTGATGAAGCCAACAGGACAACAGCATCTGCCTAGAAATGCAGTAAAAATAACTGCTGCCTCAGTATAGCTCAGTAGGTAGAGCATGTGGCGCATATACAAAGTGAAGCACCCCCCACAGGAGCTGCGAGGGACAGGGTAGATGTGCTGTCGATGTGCTAGTCTGTTGTGGTGAAGGAGCTGAGCTGAGAGACAAAGCTCTCACTTTACCGCTCAATCTATTCTATATTCCCACTGTCACCAAGACCTTGGATACAAGCAGTTCACTTTAAGATAGAGTGAGGAGCTCTGTCACCTGGGGAGAGGGAAGTCTGAGTGTCTCTGCTTAGACTGCTGCCCTGGATAAACTGGATGTGTCTGTATTTTACACTAATGAATAATTCTGTTGTGTGTTTTAACAGGAAGAAGTTAACGATGTCCCCAAAACTAAAGAAACTTCTGGAGAGAAACTGCACAGCTGTGAGCAGTGTGGGAAGTCATTCAGCTACAAGTCAGGACTAACACAGCACCAGAGACTTCACACAGGGCAAAATCTATTCTGCTGTGACCAGTGTGACAAGAAATTTATCACAAAACACAATCTCATTAGACATACACGTGTTCACTCAGGAGAGAGACCCTACTCCTGCGACCTTTGTGGAGTGTCATTTAAGCAAAAGGGAGCTTTAAAGTCTCACACACTCGTACACACAGGAGAGAGATCACACAGCTGTGATGAATGTGGTAAAAGTTTTGGACGATTATCGCACTTACAACAACACCAACTCATTCACAAGGAGACAAGAGTCATCGCTGTGACGAATGTGGAAAGGCCTTTCTGGATCAAAGTAAATTAAAACAGCACAAACTCACTCACACTAAAAGAAGCTTCCCATGTGATGAGTGTGGAAAATGTTTTAACCACAAGGAGTCTCTGACAGTACACAGTCGACTTCACACTGGACATGATCTGTTCTACTGTGAAACGTGTGGCAAAGGCTTTCCAAAGCTATATCGTTTAGCAAAACATGAAATCTCCCATTCGACAGCTCGACCTCACAGCTGCAGCCAGTGTAGGAAAACATTTAAAAGTTCTCAGGCACTCAGATGGCATGTGCAAAGCTTCCATGAGAATAAACGGTACAAGTGCGAGCAGTGCGGCAAGTCTTTTACCGAAAAGAATAGTCTGAAAGCCCATCAGAACATTCATACAGGGGAAAAAACAATTCTCATGTGATCAGTGTGGGAAAGTATTTTTTAAGAAGGGGACTCTGAAGCATCACCAGCACATCATGTAAATTCTGTGGAATGTCTTTTTCAAGATCACGAGTTTTAAAAACCCATAAACTCATGCACACAGATAAAAAAACACACATTTGTGATGAGTGTGGAAAGTCGTTTACTTTATTAGGCAATTTTAAAAAAAACATGACTCATGTGCCAAAACCTCATCGATGTGATCAGTGTAGAAGAGCATTCACTCGTCCTGAGGAATTAAAAACTCACCTTCAAACTCACTCTGAAGCAAACTCTGTTAAAAAGCAAAACAAGCCGAAGTCATTTGTTTGTGACCAGTGTGGCAGGAGTTTCAAACGTAGATGGTACTACCAACAGCACCACCATATTCACAGCAAGAAGGTCCTGGGTTCAATTCCCGGAGCGTGTGGGGTTTGCATGTTCTCCCTGTGTCTGCTCCGGTTTCTCCTACCACCAAAAACATGGACAACAGCTCCCCCATGGGGCCAGGACTCTCCTGCAAAAGAGACTGTTCATCTCAATGGGACTTTCCAGGTTAAATAAAGGTTTTAAACAATATTATTTTTCGAGTCTGTCCCACCTTGTCCCATTTTTAGTTCTTTTTGAGGTCACCCTGTCCAAGAGCCATAACCACAATGAACTCAAATTCCACTGACAATAAGGCACTGCACTTTACTGTCCCAGTGTTACTGTTACAATATGAACTCTTTTACAGTGATAAATGCAGATGTTGGCACTGAATGTGTGGTGGTGGTAATGCGCCACTGAACTGAGGCCGACCGCTTTCACCGCAGAAGAAAAGGATCCGGGAAACTCGTGGAGGGAAACTGCTGCTCGCCTTCAGCTCTGGAGGAACAAACGACACTAAAGGAACTTTAGAAGAAAGATTCCACCTGAGAGTCTCCAGATGTAGATTGTATAAAAGAATCCTGAAGACTCCGAGGCCAGCGCTGAGTTTGTCAAGGTGCGGAGTTTTTAGTCTCGTTTAACCTTCGGCAGTCAAGCTTTGTCTTTTAAATGTTTACTTGTGTTAATTTAGTTGACGAATATATTTCGTTAACCACATATTTTTGCGGCCGAAAGCAAAACAAAAACTAAATAAAGGACTAAATGCACTGACATTTTCGTCAACGAATAAAAAAGAAACCAAAATGAGCAGACGGGACGAGTGGAGACAAGATCCTAAAGCAATGATGCTCATAGCCTAACGAATAAATTTACCTCTTCAATCAAAGACCGCTGTTAACGTTCATATTCTACCTGGGCTTTAAGTGGGTCAGGACCAGGGGTGAAAGTAAGCCGGTACGGCCCGGTACTACGTACCGGCATAAGATTTGGAGGGTGTACGCAGTGCCGGATGGAAGGAGATCAGCTGTCCGTCCGGTCTTTGCAGCTTTAACACATTAGAAAGCAGCCACGGATGCTTTTATGAGAAAAAAGAAATCTGACGCTCAAGCATGTGAACCAGGCAGTGCTTTATCTCATCATATCTGTGTCTGTGTGGTTTTTAGTGGCTTATGATCGCTCCGTGATGTGATTTAATGCACAGAATGTCCCTCTCCCCTCTCATCATTCACTGATTGTGTCGCTTCCTTAAACAAACGCATTGAGCATGGCGTCATAGGCCAAAGCACACCTGGAGCGCCGCCTTCAAACTACACCAAATGCTTGTGAAGGCTTTAATATAAACAACGTGGAGTTTAAAATATGTTTTATCTGTGAATAATGGGACAAAGTGATAGAAGTGGCCCAGGCTGTGTGAGGACAGACTGGGCTGTTCTATAGCAGGTTATTAGCGAGTTAGTGACAGAAAGGAGTTTCCCCGAGCTCTGACTGCAGCAGGAGTCAGGAGCTGCTGCCTGTGTCCCCCCGAGCAGCAGCTACTGTCCCTCAGTGTTTACAGCTGTGTCTGTGTCACACGGAGCAGAGAACCATCTTTGTTACTGCAGAAGTACTTTGTTACTGCAGAAGTACAGGGACCATGTGTTTTCAACTTTTTGTGTAATTGTACTTCAAAGTACCTAGTAATGCGTACAAATAATAAAATATGCAAATTTTGAACTTGAATAAAAATCTTATTTCAAAAAAGTACACAGTAAAGTTACTTCATGCTCTCCGTGGTAGTAGTCCTGGATGTACTTAATAGGTATAAGTGAGTTTCATTGCAGTACTTTTTTGAAATAAGTTTTTTATTCAACTTCAAAATCATAATATTGAGTCTATTTGTACGCATTACTCTGTACTTTCAAGTACAATTACACAAAAAGTACACAGTAAAAGTACTTCATACTCTCGGTGGTAGTAGTCCTGGATGTACTTAACAGGTATATGTGGATTTCATTGTGTACTTTTTTTGAATAAGTTTTTTATTCAACTTCAAAATCATAATATTGAGTCTATTTGTATGCATTACTGGGTATTTTGAAGTACAATTACACAAAAAGTACACAGTAAAAGTACTTCATGCTCTCAGTGGTTTACTGCAGGTTTCATTGTGTACTTTTTAATATTTATATATATATTCAATCTCAAATACAGTATGATACAGTACATAATGAGTTTAATTTTAGTCATTACTAACTTCATGAAAAAAGTATTTCATGGTGTGAAAGTAGTAGCAGAGGTAATGGTGGTAGAAGTACACAGCACAGTCAGTCATTTCTTAGGCTCAGAGAGAAATAGATGTGATATAATTCCACCTTAAACACTCAGCAGATTTAGTTTGGTAATAATTCATACAAAATATCAATTTCATAATAAATGCATATATTGTTAAATTAGTGAAAAAGCTGTGTAAATGTGCTTCTAAACTCTGTGGTTACTCTCGTGTGTGTGCCGTAAACAATGCTATATTAGCGCACTCAAAATTTAGGAGCGGCTCACTTGACCACGGAAAAACAAACGTCGGCAGCTTGACCGCAGTTCACAGAGCGCCAGCCACGCTTTATCTGGGGTTAGGAGGTTTGCTCAACTGACCACAGCAGGACAGAAACACAGCTCCATCTCTGCAGGACAGAAACACAGCTCCATCTCTGCAGGACAGAAACAAAGCTCCATCTCTGCAGGCCCTTGCTTCCTCTCCCACTTCATCCCGCGGTGAGTGAACCTCGAGGTTTAATTTGCTCAGGATAAATGCGTTGTTTCCTGACCCCGCTCCTCTCCTTTCCATTACGCACGGGTTAAAAGAGCAAACTCTGAGCTAAACTTAAACAGATTTAGATTTAAACTAACTCCACGCTGTGTTCAGCCAAGGACAGAGAGATACAAACATCAGTTCGCTTAATAAAAGTGAGAGACGGCTGTATTTGTGCTGTCGATGCCTGGAGAGGATCCAGGTCTGCTTATGCGCACTTGAGTAATGATAACGCGCCAATGTTTATCTGCTGTTTGCTGCTAACCATCATAAAACAATCTGTTAAGGTTTTATGCTGAAATATTGTTAAATATCCATCTCGACTAAAACTAAATAAAATTTGTCAAAATTAACACTGTTTACGACTCCAGAGACCAAGACAAGCACAAAACAAGTCAGGCTAAAGTTCTTTACACAGCTTCACTTCACAGCTAAAGTTAAACAGCAGTGGTAGTAATAACATTTACAACATAACATTTATTTTACTCAGGTCATAATTCTGTTTGAGTACTTTTACTTCTATGTAAGTAATAGTATTGTGTAGCAGCAGTTCTCTTCCCTCTGTACGTTTCCCCCTGGGTTGGTAGTGTTTTAGTTCTGGTTTATGTTGGTTTGGTCGTAGATGGAGATTTATAATAATTGTAGTAACATGAAGTACTTCATATTTTGTTTGCAGTGTGTTTTTGGAGACGAAGAGGAAGTGAACACTAAGCCGTTTGAAGAATGGTAAGATTTAAAGCATTAATATCTCAGAGGAGTCTCAGTCTTGAGCCACGAGAACAGGAGAGATGTCGAAATCGAACGCGTGCCACTGGCATACTGGTCCAGTAGCGCCCCCTGGTGTTGACATGTTACTAGCCAGTGAGTGGTTTGTCTGAGCAGAGCGGCGTAGGCAGACCACTGACTGCTGGTGACATGTGGCACTAGAGCTCTCTGAGAACGGTCTGTGCTGCCGCTGTAAATGGCGTTATAGTGGCATGCTGTCTTTCTGGATGTTTATGAACTGTGTCTGGTGTACACAGAGGACGTTTGACCGAGGCAGGCAAATATTTTCATTTTGGACAACAATTCTATTTTTTGGTCCCAGAAGCCCTTAAGCTTAAGCTCAGCTCCACTTAGAGACAAAGACAGTCAGCTCCTCCGAGTGCCGTATGAGACATGCCACTGACAGGCCACTCACGTGTCGACAGGAGGGGCCCCTGCAGCGGCAGACCGCTCTGTTGTAAAGGTTGGTCACTTAGTCTAGCAGGGGTCATCAACTACATTTATCCAAGGGCCAGAATTTTCCTGGCACACAGAATGAGGGCTAGGCAATCTCATAAAATAAAACAAGTAATATATTATTATTTTATATATTAATGTTGTGCTTGCACATGAGCCTGACACCTGTTAAGTCTGATATTACAGTGATGGTATCAGGGGGAACTGTAGTGTCTCCCTTTAACCACATTCTTGATCAAGAGTTTTTCGGTTTGACTTCATTTGTCTTTATGTTTTAGATCACAGGCCTCCTTAATTTGATGTAATGAGTAACATTTCTAATAACATTTTGCATTTGTATGTATTTGCTCTTTGCTATGTGCAAGGCTTGTACTTATGTGTGGGGAAAAAGCCCAGGCAAGGACATTTGTGAAAGATGACTACAGATAAAATGAGCATCTAAAACAATAAAAGAAATGTTTACTCAGAGTAAGTTTATTGTCATTTTTGAGACAGGCTATGGCATGAGCTACTTTGAGAAAAAAGTATATAGGCAGCTATATTTTTCTCCTCACTAGGCTTTTCCTGAATTCAGTATTATTCTGGGGGCCGGATGGAAAACTCTGGCAGCCTGGATCTGGCCCCTGGGTCAGGCCAGTTAACGTTCACTGGTCTAAAGGCGTACTGTGCTCTGAACAGGCCACTGAAGGATGCCACCTACAGAAGGTGAACACACTGATCCCATTCATATAGACCTGTTTGTGAGAGTAGTCGTCTAGATTGTTTTAGTATTGAGACAAAACATAAAATATGATGTAAATAAATAATGTGCAAATTATGATGTTTTCAAATAGCGAACAATAAAAATGAGAAACCAAAATGAGATCTTTATAAAATAACAAAGATGAACAAAAAACACACATTTGAGTGAGTTGTCATTTAGGCTAGAGCAATGGTTCCCAAAGTGGCGTCCGGGGCCCCCTGGGGGTCCACGAAGGTACTGCAGGGGGGCCCCCAGAGGCTGTCTATATTAAGTGCATAAAAAGAAATTGAGTTTGAAATGCACTGTAAAAAACAATGCTGCAAAAACTCAAGGCAACAGGATCCATCAAGATTTTTGAGTTTTGGTGATCAACTCAAAATCTCAAGTTTTCAACAACTAATATTTTTTATTCACCAAAATTAACGTTCATACATCTAAAAACTTGAAATTTTAAGTTTTACTCACTATTTTTATTTTTTCCAGCTCATCTTACAGCAACTGACTCCACTGTTCAGAAAAAGTATTATTGATAATAATAAAAACTAAATATACTACATTTAACAAAAGAATAACTTTTTCTGAACTCTGTAAGTTGGCTGTAAGATGAGTAAAAAAATAATGATAGAGAGAAAAACTTAAACATTAGAAAAGTTTTTAGACGTATGAACATCAAATTAGGTGAAAGTGTGGAAAACTTGAGATTTTGAGTTGGCCCCAAAAATGTTGAGGGATCCTTTGACTTTGGGTTGAGTTTTTGCAGCATTTTTAATTTTATGTTTTTTACAGTGTATTTGTTTAAAAATATAACTTTTTAGCCAATAGTCAGTGTCTTTTGTAATGTTTTTATGGAAATATATGGAGAAAAACATGAAAATAAAATTTGGGATCGAGGGAAGTTGTATTGTTGGGGGTCCGTGTGGGATTTTGGTAAATTTAAGGGGACAGTTTAACTGGCCACCTTCTTTCTCCTGTTCAATAACAACAATAACCAGCTGTTGAATCAAACACATACTGTCCATACGCATTCATAAACAAACAGAAAGACAGTACGCCAATATAACGGCCTTTACAGCGGCAGCACAATCGGCCACAGACATAAACCACTGACTCACTTTCAGAGCCCTCTAGTGCTGACAAACCACTCACTGGTCAGTAACATATCAACACCAGGGGGCGCTCCCGGACCAGTATGTGATTGGCCACTTCTTGATTTCAGCCCTGTTTTAAAACAGAGCTACTGCAGCAAAAACTCCTGACCCCAGTTTATTTACGCCACTGTGCTTTAAAATGTCCAAAAGATCCAAACAAACAGAACAGACTGCTGCATGGCTCTATGTAACGCTTTAATACTGCTCTAAACCAGTGGTTTCTCAACTGGTGGGTCGGGACCCAAAACTGGGTCGCAGAACTGTTTTCAGAGGGTCGCGGGCCTTTTCCAGGGCAAAAAAAGAAAGTTTCTTTTTTTTGTTTTTTTTTTATAAATAATCAGTTAACACTCTTTAACAGTAGGTGGCAATGTGGGACATACTGAATAGAATAATATAAAAGAAACTCAACCAGAGCAAACACAGTCCAGTTCTATAACATTACTGTTATAAGATTGATGTGAGTACTTCTTAATTAACCTCAATATCTTTTAATTTTTCTGAAATATCTCTTTATTTTTCTCAATATGTTATCTTATATCTTATCTTATATCTTATCTTATATCTTATATCTTATTTGGGTTGTGGCCTGTTATTGTAGAGTGATGGTGGGTCCTGAAGCCAGATCAGTTGAGAACCATGACACACCATAGACACAATGCAAGTCAATGCGTCAGTTCACACCGGCTGCTTTGCAGGAAGTCTCCAGACGTCGGATCCGTCAGGTGTAAAGTTGAACAGAGCAGAACGAGCAAGACAGGAAGTCAGACCTGGGTCCAGTGAAGTGGGCACAGTAAATTTTAAAATAAAAACGCTTGTGCAGCCTCTCATTCACATCTCTGTAAACATTACGTCACAACCGATAACACGTGTTTACAAAGAGATGTGCCAAAGGGTCCTGGGGTCATTTGTGACCTGGGTGACGAAAGATTAATCCTGGAAGTGAAAAACCACCAGATTTTATATGACACCTCACATCTTTATTATAAAGACAACACAAAAAAGGACAAGGCTTGGAGTGAACTCATGACTTCCAGTGTGAACTTACGACTCTCGCGTGAACTCGTGGTCTCCTCAGCTGGTTCTGGTCGGAGTTGTGCCGCACACGCAACGCACTCGGTGTGAATCTGGCGTAAGGTGCTCCATCCATTGGCTGCGATTGGTGATCGCCTGATTATGGTTAAAAATAGAGTGATTGATTTAATTCGATCGGCCCATTTCACCAAGCACCAAACACAGTGAGGCTCTCACATTTACTGTCCTGCCGCTCTGGTTTGATTAAACAGCACTAGCAGTGTTTTTAAGTTAAGCCCTGGTTATAACGAACACAAACCTGCCCTGGAGCTGCTGCTTTATGACCCTGCTGTGTCCCGCCTGCTCCTGGAGCACACGGGACAGAACCGAGGTGCAGCAATGTGTTAACTGCAAATGCCAACGCAAATGGAGCTACAGCTAATTCGCTTTACATTTAAAGGATCAAGAAACTTCAGAACTTCAGTTTGCTTACGTGGAGAGGAAAAGACTTAAAATGCTCTGGTTGTGCATATTTCCCACTGCACTCCCAGAGAGCACGGGACAAAACAGAGTCTCAGCGTTTAGGTAGGTGCCCTGACGTAATCCCTGTCCACAGTCTGGTATTATCTGTCCACCTTAATCTCGGTCTCCTCCTGCCTCTCCTCGCCTCTTTTTTGTGACGTCAGATTGCAGATTAAGTGCAGTGCGCAGGTTACATTACTTGCATAACGCAAATGTAACGTGATATAAAGCAATAAATTTAATAGTAAACGCAAGTATATTTCATATATTATGTTTTAAACAAAAAATATCTGAGTTTTTACTCTCTAGCGTCACCATTCTCAAACTGGGGGTCTCTAGACCATTGGTTGGGGATCCGTGAAAAAAAATGAATTGCTAGTAATTTGTAATCATTGAATTTGTTATGGTATATAATTTTAAATATTCATAAATGTTAATGGGAACCAATACAGCAACAAAGTAAACGTTCTGAGTGAATAACCCTCACTTACGTTTGGTTTTAGGAATGTTTTAAACTCCTGATTGATTGTGATGCACCATTGATCAGGGTTTTTTTTGTTTGTTTTTTTTTGTCTCCTGTAAAGGGTCCCTGGCACCAAAAAGTTTGAGAACCCCTGCTCTAGCTGTACCTGTATCATGTAGTTGTTAAGGATATTAATTGTTTTAATATTTAATTTCAATGTCTTTTAAGATTTTATGTTTTGTTGTGATTGTAAATATCGGTGATTGTGTTGTCTGTCAAATGCCTAATGCCCGCTTGTACTCTGCACTTTGTACTGCGGCCTCATCTTGGACAGCCAGGACATCCTTGTAAAAGAGATTGTCAATCTCAATGGATTTTTTTCCTGATTAAATAAAGATTAAATAAAATATATTATAAAGGGATTTTTTTCTTAATAATGCATTTTAATGACTCGCCCCACCAATAAAATGGTAATTTCTTTACCTGCCCCAACCCGACCTGCAGGACCCACATCACTAACTGTTCAGGATTTGAGGAGCTGGTGAAGTGTTTGGGGAGAGGGAAGTCTGAGTGTCTCTGCTTAGACTGCTGCCCTGGATAAACTGGATGTGTCTGTATTTTACACTAATGAATAATTCTGTTGTGTGTTTTAACAGGAAGAAGTTAACGATGTCCCCAAAGCTGAAGAAACTTCTGTAGAGAAACTGCACAGCTGTGAGCAGTGTGGGAAGTCATTTAGCAAAAAGTCAGGACTAACACTGCACCAGAGACTTCACACGGGGGAAAATCTCTTCTGCTGCAACCACTGTGACAAGAAATTTACTACAAAACAAGAGCTCATGAGACATACACGTGATCACACAGGAGAGAGACCCTACTCCTGTGACCTGTGTGGAGTGTCATTTAAAAATAAGAGATATCTAAAGATACACACACTCATACACACAGGAGAGAGGCCACACAGCTGCGACGAATGTGGTAAAAGTTTTGGACAATTGGCACACTTACAACAACACCAACTGATTCACAAGGGAGACAAGAGTCATCGCTGTGAGGAATGTGGAAAGGCCTTTCTGAATGAAAAAAGATTAAAACAGCACAAACTCACTCACACTAAAAGAAGCTTCCCTTGTGATGAGTGTGGAAAATGTTTTAACAACAAGCATAATCTGACAGTACACAGTCAACTCCATACTGGACACAATCTGTTCTGTTGTGAAACATGTGGCAAAGGCTTTGCTACGTTAAGTCATTTAGCATCACATGAAATCTCCCATTCGACAGCTCGACCTCACGGCTGCAGCCAGTGTAGGAAAACATTCAAAAGTGCTCAGGCACTCAAAGTGCATGTGCAAAGCTACCATGAGAAAAAACTGTACGAGTGTGAGCAGTGCAGCAAGTCTTATACAACAAACGATAATCTGAAAGCCCATCGGAACCTTCATACAGGGGAAAATCTAATCTCATGTGATCAGTGTGGGAAAGTATTTTTTAATAAGGGGTCTCTGAAGCGTCACCAGCTCATCCACACCGGAGAGAGACCCTTCACCTGTGAATTCTGTGGAATTTCTTGCTCACAAGTAGGAGATTTAAAAAAGCATAAACTCGTGCACACAGGAGAAAAAAAACACATTTGTGATGAGTGTGGAAAGTTGTTTGCTTTATTAGGCAATTTGAGGAAGCATAAACAGACTCATGTGCCAAAACCTCATCGATGTGATCAGTGTAGAAGAGCATTTGCATGTCCTGAGGAATTAAAAACTCACCTTCAAACTCACTCTGAAACAAACTCTGTTAAAGAGCAAAACAAGCCAAACCAGTTTGTGTGTGACCAGTGTGGGAGAAGATTCAAGCATGTGGTTACTCACAAACGGCATTACCATATGCACAGCAAGGAGCAGATCTTTCCATGTGACCAGTGTGAAAAGATCTACTTCATAATCTCTTCCTTTAAATCCCACCTGCGTTCCCACGCTAAAGAGAAGCAACGTGAGGCGACTCGGCACAAAACACTGAAACACAAGAGCGTTCAGAACGAGCAGAAATCTGGAGATGAAGCAGCGGAGTCCTCCTCAGACAAGATCCCACTGAAACAACTGGAAATCCGGCTTCACAGAATCCAAATGTGAGAGGATCCAAACACTGTAACTGTAGCTGAAGCTGGAGACAGTGGGTTTTGACAGACTCTAGTGGCAAAATCACAATGAACACATTTAGTATTAGGTGGGACCAGAGCGCAGACCTCCGCCAAGGCTTCATAAAAAATAATAAGTGAGTTGTTCCTTTGCTGTAACCTGGTAAAAGCCGCTGGTCTGCATCATACACAGTGTAGAACCATCTGGAGGCTCCTGTGGGCTTTGTAAAGGGGCGGGACTTTCAGGAGAATACTTGGAGCTGATTGGATGAAGCTCCAGCCAGTGACCGTCTACCATGATGTGTTTTAGCCAAGATGGATTTTTGTGAGTTTGTGATTAGTGAACTTGGCCCTATCTCACAATGGAACAGAATCCTTTAACCATTTCTGACCATTCCTGGAAATGTCCTAAAAACCTTTAAATGTTCAGTCGTCTTCTTGTTAACAGACTAAGAACTAAAAAGTTTCTAACTGTTCTGAGGGCGATATTTAACCTGTTCACTGCTTTATTTTCTTCTGAGAATGTTTTTCCGTTAACACAGTTTCACTTGAAGAAACAGCAGAGAAAAGAAAGTAATAAATGTATTTTTAAGTGAGTGTTGTGTGGTAACAGACTGGAATCAGGGAGCGGTGAGTGTTGGTATATTGTACTGTTGTAAATGTGCTTCTGACTGATGTTCCATTTGGTTCACACATCTCTGAAGGAAACTGCTGTTTTCTCTCTGATCCTGTTACTGTACAAGTTTGATTTCCTGTGTTTAATGTGAAGTTTACTGAAGGACAACATAGTTCTGAAATGTGTTTTTGTTACTGCAAAATCTTCCTCTGCTGTCACATTCAGGTCATTCTGAAGCTGACATCTGGAGCTCACTGTGTCACAGAATGCCTTTGTATTAATGCCTTTGTGGTGGTCACATCCATAAACTCTGGTCTTACTGTTATTGTCTTTTCAAACCTCTTTAAATCACAAGTCATGAGACAAAGTTGTGTTTAGTTTGTTGAAAAAAATAAGAAATTCCTATCTTAAATTTTAGTAGTGAGGCTGTCTGTTTTTCCAAACTGGGAGTGTGTAGTTAAACAAATGTGCTTCACCTCCAGCAGTGCTCAGTTTGTTACAATAGTGAATAAAACAAAATAATACTCCAGGTATGTCGCTGAGGAAGAACATGGTTAAAAGCTTAAAAAAAGTCGATTTAGCAGAATAGATGGATAGATGTCAAGATGGCACTTGGTCCTGGTCCAGACCGTTCCAGTGCTCTTTCCACTCCAGGGGTCAGGGGTCAGTGTTTTTCCACTGCACTCGGCCCAGAGCTGCTCCCTCTCGCTCACAGCAGGGGGCGCACAGCTGCACCTAAAGACTGGAGCGGAGTTTACCCCAGGACAGGTCCGACAGGTTAGAGGGCGCACTTTCAGTCAAGGCCATCTTTAACCACAGCGCCACCAAAACCCACACCAAAACTCTCACTTCCTCCTAGAACTGAGAGGTTGGCGGTTCCAATCCTGCTCTGTCCGGTTCATACTGTCGTCATGTCCTTGGGCAAGACACTTCACCCTCCTGGCACACGCTCAAGTAAGAGTTGTGTTGAATACTTTTACATGAGTTCTGTCAGTGAATACACTTTTATCTGTCTTTCTTGTCCTTGAACCTTTCTTCTTGTCCATAAATTGTAAATATGTTTATATAGCATTATATTTTATATATATTTTATTTTATCATTAGTTTAGCCTGTATATTTTAAGTGTTATGGTAAAGATTGGGCTCATTAAGACATAAAAGATGGGTGGTCCTGTCTAAAAAGGTCCTGGTGCCAGTTTGGGAGGTGGATGGGGGGGTTTCAGCCCTGGCGCAGCCCCAATTTGGAGAAGCAAACAAAGAGTCCACTGCATTAACTTCTTAGCAAATAAGGAGCACAGAAAAGTTGCTTACACAACTGTAGAAGACAGATGATTAATTGTTTCTGTCTGGTTAGCAAAAGGTACATATCAAAATTGGGTAAAATTTGAAGGTTTTATGTGCAGATTTTCCAGCTGAGTTTTTCCTAACATAGTAAAATGTTGTTATTTTGCCGTGTAATGTTCAAAGGAACGCTACAAATGTGAAAAATCTCTAGCATTCTCCTCTTAAGCCATGATCTCTCGAGAAAAACAAAAACAAAGGTCGCGTGAGGAGCCGAGCGCGCATTGGCTGAGACAGGGACAGAGGGAGGGACCGAGGTAGGCGATTGGTCAGGAAATCCGAGCTGCCGCGACGCTGAGCCAATCACGGCGCAGCGCGAGGCCCCGGGTATAAAAGGCTCGCCGGGGCCACAGCGGAGCAGTCAGTGCTGCGGTAGCGAGCCGAGCGCGCTGAGAGCTGCTGGATGTTCTTCTGTCGACAAACGCGTCCCGACGAACAGAGGCTGACTGTGGGGAACAAGCCACTCTGAAGCGGATGAAGAAACAGCTGATCTTCCACTTCACATACAGAGGACTTCTCACGAAAGGAAAAAAGAGTAAAAGAAGAAAATGGAGTATAAATTGCGGAAAGCTGAACCCAGGGATGTCCCCGATATCTTACGACTGGTGAAGGTAGGCCGAGGACAAACCACGTATTCCGTTTAAAACTGTGTGTTATAAAGATGGCAGCCTTCAGAATTCATATTATTCTTTAAACTACAGGTAATCTTGAAAGAAATCATCAAAATTGTTGCTTTTATTGTGTCTTTCCGTTAACGTGAAGCGCAGGCCCTTTGTTTATAAAAAGTTAACGGTCGCACTAGCTTCGTCTCGACATAAAATCTCGCGTAGTTTTATTTTTAGCGTCAGAAAAGGGAAAAACCACTACGCAGCTTGTAATTTAAGACTGGAATAACGTAATCGAAGGCAGGTGGGAATTAGTCTGGAGGACTTCCGTTTCTCTCACGGTTCTTTTGTTTACATCTGATATGACCCACTTCTGCGTCAAGGCTAGGCTACCAAATATGGACACCCGGAAATTAGCTCTAATTTAGCTTTTAACACTATTTTACGCTTTACTATATTTATTATTAGGTTAAACACGACATCTTAAAGGTGTTGTAAACGCGTGTGTGATCTCTGGAGTAGTAGCCAGGCTCGAGAGTTGGCATCTTTTTTAATGTAATGTTCCGTGCGTTTTAATGTGCGTGAAATTGGAATTAAAAGCCACATTTAGTGGAAAATAACTGTGACAAGTGGGCTGTAAACTGCAGACGGTTGTAACTTAATATACTTATCTGCTTATCTCACTGTTACTGGCTGCAGCTCTGTCATTAAAATACTACAGTGTATGTGATTACAACTATATTGGGCTTTAAAGAAGTCTACAGCCTCCTCCGTGTTGTTATTTTTAACTCCGTGAGAGCAGGTTAATACCTAAATAGTACTGCGTAACAATAATATAAAGCTTAATATCATTTAAAACACTTGCTCACATTAAAAGAGGTTTTATGTGTTTTTAAATTTACATTGTATGAGGAACAGTAGTAAACAAATGGAAAGGTCTAGCACAGTGGTTCTCACTTTGGTAAGAGTACAGCTGGTGGTCGCAGGAGTCTTTTACAGTTGAAAGTCTTCATTAACAGTTTAATTCATGTCTTAGTCCTGGGTCTTAAACTTGAAGTTAAGTTCTGGTTTTGTCCTAGTTTAGACCTAGATTAGTCCTGTTTTAGACCTGGTTTTGTGCTGGATTAGACCTAGTTTGGGCCTGGTTTAGTTCTTTAGAGATGGTTATTGTAAAGCCAGATGTTCCCTGAGGTGGTACTCAGTGTGATGCTGTAGATTTTACAGTCGTACAGATGTTTAAATATGTTAGCCAGAAGCTTTGTCGCTGAAGTTCTTGTGTTTTTTGCCCTCCCCCTTCAGAGAGTTGTTTTTGTTGTGGACTAATCCTTCCCTGCGATTACCGGGTGTGGCCTCTCACCTCATTTGTCTGCTTGTCGGCTTTGGTCACGTGACACAAACATGCGTGACCCTAGACTGAGTTCATGCCTCCTTCAGTCCTTCTGTGGTTTAGTTCTAGTTCTGGATCTTTGATTTAGACCTGGTTTTAATCATACTACACTAAAGACTCATTTGAGATCATAATAGCGCTATGTTTGACAGTGTTCAAAAAGTAAAAGGTGTTGGGAGGCTTTTTTCCCCCCAAAAGACTAGTCCTGGTTTAGACCTGGTTTAGACATTGTTTAGACCTAGTTTAGTCCTGGTGTAGATATTGTTTGGTTCTGGTTTATTACTGGTTCTGTTTTGGGAATGGGAATGGTATTTATACAGCGCTTTAACTATGACACAAGTCACCCAAAGCGCTTTACACACAGTAGGGAAGGGGTATTTCATTCACTCCATACTTGGTGGTGGTAAGCTATGTTTTGTAGCCACAGTTTCCCCTGGGGCAGACTGACAGAAGCACAGCTGCACACATCTGCACCAACGGACCTCCGACCACCACCAACCACTCACTCACATTCACATTTGGGTTAAGTTTTGTCCTAGTTTAGACTCAGTTTTGAGCGGTGGCTCGAGCCTCCTATCTCTTCATAAATTAACATTTAAATGAACTTTTATACTTTTATTACTTTCAAATAAAGCCAATCAAACATATGTTGTTCTAATATTGTGCAACCCAAGTCTCCACCAAACCTTTTTCTAATTTCTTATTGGTCCAGTCCTACATTAAATTCTGGTTTAGTCTTGATCCAGTCCAAGTTTAGTTGCTAACATGCAAGACATTAGGGCTGCACAATATATTGCGAAATTATTGTTTTCGCAATATCAGTATCACAAGAAACTAAATATATCACAATGTGGTCTTCCATCTGACAGAGATTTACACTGAAGAATTATTTTCCTACCAGGGCCTTAAAGGAAAATGTGTTGTGACTAAATAAAAATGTTTAAAAAGTCCAGTTTTAGTTGTAATTTAATTAATTTAGTCACAATTTTGCCTTGCTTTAGTCCTGGTTTAGTCTGTTAAGTTTAGACTTGTGAATACAGAGACTTACATTTATGTTTTAAGAGAATTTAACCTACTGTGTCAGAAAAGTATGCCCTATTTTAAAATATTTAAAATATTAATAATAATAGGTTTTTCTAACATGTTATTGTCTCTGTCTGTGTTTTAGGAACTGGCAAAGTATGAAGATATGGAGAACAAGGTGATGCTCACTGAGAAAGGTACGAGGAACTTATACAGAGACACTAAAATAACCTCATTTATATTTCAGGAGCCCTTTACGTACGCACAGGTCAGGACCGGGAGCCGCTGTGTGTGTGTACGTCAGGAGGATTTCAGTACACACACAAGTCAGATGACACAAAGCCAACAACTGTGTGACAGAAAAGTCACACCGCAGGACATTGTTAAAACATGTAGAAATAACAGAGTTGCGCTTAAAATTATGAATTGCTTACAGAAAGCTTCTTTTTTTTACACTTTTTATACAACTTATTTATATTTGAAACTATTATTTAATATTCTTTGTATTAAACTTCAAAGTTGTGTCACATCACCGGACAAAAAAAAGTTTTGCACCACAACTATTAGGCAATGCTGAGTCATGTCCTGCTCAAGTCACATGAGGTGCTGCTAATGTGAAACAATGGCAAAATTTGTCAATAAAATGCCATGGCAAGTCCATTTTAGCAGTTTTGTCTGAGTAAACAAAATAAACAAGAAGGGCCTGTACATGAGAATGTTGTTGATGTGTGAGGATATTGCCACTAAATAAACCTGGTCCTATGCTGTATCTTATTTTGTGTTTTTATTAAAATGTTGTGCCGTCAGATCTCCTGGAGGACGGGTTTGGTGACACCCCGTTCTACCACTGCATCATCGCCGAGATCCAGGCTCAGAGCAGCGGCAACGACGCCAGCAGCGGCAGTGAAGGTAACCAGCCTCCTCCGACATCTAACAGTAAACACACCACCAGTACTTCAGGGCCAACAGGATTTTCTAATGCCTTATGCTAACCTGGATTATGAAATACCAATGCAGCTTTCCACAGTTACAGCCATCAGTCAGGGTCACCTTTGGCATGTGCCGTACACAGGTCCACAGATGGAACATGGTTTTAAAGACACATTACCCAATGTTCCTCCTGCCACTGCTCCCGGTGTTGTACCAAAATCGCCACCTTGCCAACCAGGTGCTAAACCAGGTGCTAAACCAGGGCTAAACCAGGGCTAAACCAGGTGCTAAACCAGGTGCTAAACCAGGTGCTAAACCAGGTGCTAAACCAGGTGCTAAACCAGGTGCTAAACCAGGTGCTAAACCAGGGCTAAACCAGGTGCTAAACCAGGTGCTAAACCAGGTGCTAAACCAGGGCTAAACCAGGTGCTAAACCAGGTGCTAAACCAGGTGCTAAACCAGGGCTAATCGAAGTTGAATAGACCCTTTTCACGTGACGTCAGACTTCCGTTTTGAGACGATGGGATGTATCTTCATTTCCGGTGCTGCGCTTCTCCCATAAGGAATTCACCCAGACTTTTTTTAAATTGCCGTTTACAAGTTGACACAATATACAGCGATTTTCAAATGAATATTTACCCACAAAATGTTCAAAACCTGCGAAAGGATATTAATTATTCAACCAAAGATACTTGGATTATGAAGTGAGTGCTTTGTTATGTAGCTAGATAGCGTTAGCAACATGGCTAAGTGATAGAGCTGCTTATCAGGAAATACCACTGGATAGTACTACAGTATATTTTCATTTAGTAAAGCTAAGCATTAACAACTACTAGCTTTAGCTACAAGACAAAACACTTACCTTCATAATCAAATAAGTAACCCTCAATGAAAAATGTATATCCCTTTGAGTTTCTGTACATCATGTAGCCTTATATTTGGCCAATTTTTAAGACTCCGAGTAAATTCCTTACTGGCGAGCAGCAGCACCGGAAATGAAGATACATTCCATCGTCTCAAAACGGAAGTTGTCTGACGTCATCGTGAAAAGGACCTATTACCAAGCACAGTTCATGAATTCTCTTTTCACTGTTGAATGTTCTGCAGACATGAAGGTGGTGGGTTTTGCTATGTACTACTTCACCTATGACCCCTGGGTCGGGAAGCAGCTGTACCTGGAGGACTTCTTCATCACTCAGGAGTACAGAGGTGGGACATCTGTTCTAACATCTGTTCTAACATCTGTACTGCCCCTGACTGACTGAGACAAGAGTCTCAGTCTCTGTTTGTTGATAATAATGAGGTTTAAAGTACTGCCGTGTGTCCAGGTCTGGGGATCGGCTCGCATATCATGAGGCATCTCAGTGACGTGAGTACAACACTTACTGCAGCTTTACACACACGCAACTCAAACTCAAACACAGGTTAAACTACCTCTGAGTGTAACTGGATAGACAGACAACCAATCAGAATTGAGGGTAGTACAGACACAGAACTGCTTCAGGACCAAACCAAATATGACCAGGACTAAACCTCCATGGCTCAACCTCCATGGTTTGACTTCCAGGGCTAAACCTTCAGGTCAAAACCAGCAGTAACAGCGGTCATATCAGAGTGAATATAAAACTGTTATGGCCAGTGTAAAACCATAAAGTCCAGACAAAAACACTGTAAAAGGAAGATAAAACTTTCTACAGCAGGTCACAGTGTTCTAAGAGAGATAACATACAATAGAAGGGTAAATGTATTCCCTATACTACTACTACTACTGCTACTGCTACTGCTGCTACTGCTGCTACTAGTACTAGAACAACCCAAAGTCTGGAAATGTTGGGACGTTAGGGCGTTTTAAAAATTTGAATAAAATGAAAACTTAAAGTGCTCATGTCAGTTTATAGATTTGAGGGCTTTTATTTTGAAACACTCAGCCATATTGAAGTACTTTTCTTGTTTTTGTTTTTTTTTTGTAGCTGGCGATGAAGACTCGCTGCACAGGGATGACGTTCATCGTGGCTGAGAACAACGAGTCTTCGATCCAGTTCTACAAGCGACGCGGCGCCGAGGACCTCTCTCAGGAGGAGGGCTGGAGACTGTACCGCTTCGACAAGGACAGCCTGGTGAAGATGGCCACGCCCCCTGAGGAATGAGTCACGCCCCCTGAGGAGGAGGAGGAGGAGGAGGAGGAGTGGGTCATAGAGATAGAATAAAACACACTAGAATGGACTTTCTAATGGTGAACTGCAGTAACTGACTCTGGTGCAGCTGCCATATTATGACTGTAGCCATTCTACCCAGTGCCATGTAAACAAACAGGAGCTGCGCTGCTCTCATAAGATTCTTTTAATGTATTTTGTTAATTTGACAACTTGGCCATCTGTTCTCCTTTTACAAATACAAACATACAGTGGTTGTGGATACTGCAATATAAATGATATTTTTGTATTTCAGTGAAAAAACGTACTGACAGAGATTGCCAGACTTATTACGAGTTCAAAACTATCACTGTTTCTCAATTTCCAACATTTATTAATCATATCAAGTTTTGTCATTGTTTTGATATTACTCAGCATTAGCATTAGCCTTATCCTACAGTCACAAGATGGCGGCCGCAATTGCCACAGAAGCGGTTGCTCTGGCCACTCTAGTGTTCTATTCTATCGCTATGGAGTGAGCCACACCCCTCAGCGGAGGGAGTGGTCCAATCAGAGCCGGGCGGGGGCGGGGCTGTGAGTTCAGCTCAGAATTAGAGGGCATGTAACTGAAGGTTCTCTTTTATTTTACTATAACTTGATGTATCTCATATATGGACATCATCTTTAATAAATCTGTCTGATTAATCTTATTCTGCTGCCATTGCCTTGTTGTTTTTGGAGTTTCTGCTTAAGATTAAAGTTTATGACCCGGTTTAGTACTTTATGGAGTCCTTGTTTACACCTGGTTTAGACCTGGTTTCGACTTGGTTTAGACCTAGTTTAGACCTGGTTTAGTCCTAATTTAGTCCTGGTTTAGACCTAGTGTAGTCCTAGTTTAGACCTGGTTTAGTCCTTGTTTAGAAATGTTATAGTCCTTGTTTACTCTTGGTCTTGGTTTTGCCATAGTTTAGACCTGTTATAGTCCTGTTTTAGACCTGTTTTAGTCCTGGTTTAGTCCTGGTTTAGCCTGGAGCCAGTATCTTGTTCCTCTCCAGACGTCTCCTTGTTCTTGAACCACTGCCAAAATCCATTTCAGTTTATTTCCACAGCCATTGAGCCGTAACCCTAACTCTTATCGGGACACGCTTTGTTCCTGGAGCGATAAACTCCGAGCGGAAAAACACTGCGGCTCTGTTTGGAAACAAACTCTCGGAGATAAACGAGAGGGACGCGAGGACAGAGAGACTTCTGTGGGAGAGGATTTATGAGGAGGACAGGCAGAGATACTGATAACACACAAACACAAGGAACATCTGTGAACCAGGTCTGAACTAGGACTAATAGTTTAGTGGCAAAAAGCTTAGAGCACTCCTTATATAAAGTACTTTTCTATTCCATTCTTGTATTCTCTATTAAGTCTTCTCTTGGATCATTGGAGAAAAAGGGGGAGACACCAACAACAGCCTGATCACATTTAAGTCTGGAACAAACTCAACTAATGCCGTTATCTTCTTCTCCTAAATGTGACTGGTTTCTGTGATTTAGATTCAATTATTTATAATTATAATAAAAAAGCCATTACAGTTTGTTCTTGTTGTTCTTGAGGCGGCGAGAACAAGAACTCACTTCTCACTGAGTACGTATGGCCCTCATGCATCAGTCTTAGTCACTTTTACAGTGCATTCTTAATAGTAATAATAATAATAATAATACATTTATCTTACACAGAACTTTTCTAGACTCTGAAAGTTGCTTTACAGTTTGGTGTATTATTCATTCTCTCCTGGGTGGGTGAAGTGTCTTGCCCATGGGCGCAACAACAGTATGCATTGCTGGCAGTGGGGCTTGAACCGCCGCCAGGAGGTTAGTGGTGGCGAGCTACTTTTGTACCACAGCTGACCTGGGACAGACTGACAGGAAAGGTCGGTGAAGTGTCTTGCTCAAGGACACAGCGACAACTGGGAAGAGTGGGATTAGAACTGCCAATCTTCAAGTTAAAACCGCTCTACCTCCCGAGCGACTGTTGACCAGATCTATAACCAACAGAACTCCTCCAAAACTTCATCCAGGCCACACCTCCAGCGCCGCACTCCACCCTTCAGCAGTGTTCAGAGACTGCACTACCACATCACCATCCATCACCATCCATCCATCACCATCCATCCATCACCATCCATCCATCACCATCCATCCATCCATCACCATCCATCCATCCATCACCATCCATCACCATCCATCCATCACCATCCATCACCATCCATCCATCACCATCCATCCATCACCATCCATCACCATCCATCCATCCATCACCATCCATCCATCCATCACCATCCATCCATCACCATCCATCCATCACCATCCATCCATCACCATCCATCCATCACCATCCATCCATCACCAGCCATCCATCACCATCCATCCATCACCATCCATCCATCACCATCCATCCATCACCAGCCATCCATCCATCCATCACCATCCATCCATCCATCATCACCATCCATCACCAGCCATCCATCCATCCATCACCATCCATCACCATCCATCCATCCATCACCATCCATCCATCACCATCCATCACCAGCCATCCATCACCATCCATCACCATCCATCCATCCATCACCATCCATCACCATCCATCCATCCATCACCATCCATCACCATCCATCCATCCATCACCATCCATCCATCCATCCATCATCACCATCCATCCATCACCATCCATCACCATCCATCCATCACCATCCATCCATCCATCGTCTTCTGCTTTATCCGGGGCCGGGTTGTGGAGGCAGCAGTCTAAGCAGAGATGCCCAGACTTCCCTCTCCACAGACACTTCCTCCAGCTCTACCGGGGGCACCCCAAGGTGTTCCCAGGCCAAGAGACATAGTCCCTCCAGCGTGTCCTAGGTCTTCCCCAGGGCCTCCTCCTGGTGGGACATGCCCGGAACACCTCCCCAGGAAGGCGTCCCTGAGGCATCCGAAACAGATGCCCGAGCCTCAGCTGGCTCCTCTTGATGTGGAGGAGCAGCGGCTCTACTCCGAGCTCCTCCCGTGTAACTGAGCTCCTCCCCCTCTCTCTAAGTGAGCGCCCAGCCGCCCTGCGGAGGAAACTCATTTCAGCCGCTTGTATCCGGGATCTTGTCCTTTCGGTCATGACCCAAAGCTCATGACCATAGGTGAGAGTAGGAACGTAGATCGATGGTAAATTGAGCGTTTCGCCTTTTGGCTCAGCTCCTTCTTCACCACAACAGACCGATACAACGACCACATTACTGCAGACGCTGCACCAATCCTTCTGTCAATCTCAGCTCCATCCTTCCCTCACTGAGAACAAGACCTGAGATATTTAAACTCCTCCTGAAACAGGAGCTCTCCTCCGACCTTGAGAGGGTAAGCCACCCTTTTCTGGTGGAGAATCATGGCCTCAGACTTGGAGGAGCTGATTCTCATCCCAGCCACTTCACACTCAGCTGCAAACTGCCCCAGTGCACACTGAAGGTCCTGGTTCCATGAAGCCAACAGAACAACATCATCTGCAAAAAGCAGAGATGAGATCCTGTGGTCCCCATACCTGACTCTGCCTAGAAATTCTGTCCATAAAAATAATGAACAGAACCAGTGATAGACGGCAGCCCTGCCGGAGTCCAACCTGCACTGGGATCAGGTCTGACTTACTGTCGGCAATGTGAACCAAACTCCTGCTCTGTTCGTACAGGGACCGGACAGCCCTTAGCCGAGGGCCCTGGACCCCATACTCCCAGAGCGCCCCCCACAGGACACCACGGGGGAAACGGTCGAACGCCTTCTCCAGGTCCACAGAACACATGTGGACTGGTTGGGTGAACTCCCATGAACCCTCGAGCACCCTATGGAGGGTGTAGGCTTTACAGCCTTTCTCAGAGCCACACACACGGACATCTTCTTTCCCAGAAGATTCCAGTCCCCTTCTCTCTCAGAGGGCATGTTTCCATTTGCAGATGTGTGTTGACGGAGCAGCAGTATCTCAGAGCATCATGAACGCAGCTCCAGCTCAGAGATGGAGCAGGACTCAGACCCAGGCTCTGGAGAACGGTTCACTCAGAGACACCAGGCCTTCCCCAGGCCTCACCTCAGCCGTCAGGAGGAACAGCTTCAGACAAACTGCTTTACTCCTAGGAGTCAGCACTAGCCACATCGGTAATTAGGTCAGATCTAAATAACAAAAACAACATCATTAGTTATAGACCTGTTATAATTACTTACTATAAAATACTACCAACCTTATTCAGTTGAAGATCAGCATGAAGTACCATTCATCCATTCACCCCGACGCAACACTCACCACATCACAATTCTTCAGAAAATATGCATGTGATGTATAATTAACCTTTTTTGATCAACTTAAGTCAGTTCTTTATTATCAGCTAAACATTTTTTTAAGTCTTAATGTTCTATTTGAATCATTTCTACAAAGACATTAAAGCA
Organism: Bostrychus sinensis; assembly: GCA_020698575.1. Taxonomy (NCBI): domain Eukaryota; kingdom Metazoa; phylum Chordata; class Actinopteri; order Gobiiformes; family Eleotridae; genus Bostrychus; species Bostrychus sinensis. Next base: position 3,191,003 of record CM036259.1, on the reverse strand, counting down.
CATGGATATTATAAGGACCTATTTATTTTGAATCTGTAACCAGACCACTGCTGATTCAGGTCAACAACTAAACTTACTCAGTAACTACATTAACAACTGTAAAAGAGTCGCAACATTCCTTGGTTAAATTAAAATTGGGACCACTAGAATAAGAAAACAAAGGAATGGCTCAACATCTAAACCATACTGGACATCCCAACTAAATAATATAATCCAAAATATCCCAAGCTTAGACTTTATAACATGGTTAAATATGACTTCACTAATTCACTGTTAACAGTGCCTCTAGCTGAGTTAGTTCCATGTCATGGGCCTAGTCGGTGTTATCATTTTATTCTCAGTTGTTAGACTCCCAGTAGGCTAAAGCCAAGTTAAACCAATAACTATCCCCACAATGGAAGATGTAAAGGCAAAAAAGTTTGAATTTGTTAAAAACAAAAATTTACAAAAATGCCAATTGCTCTAAATTCAAAAAAAAAGAGAGAGAGAGAGAGAGAAGCTAATCACTAAATTATAATGATAAAAGACAAAAAAAAAGAAAAAAAGAGAAGAGCTGGAGACTGTGACAGTGAGGGCTCCATCTCCCTAAGCCACCTCCATCCCATTCAGGAACAGGACACACCCCTCCTCCTGAAAAACTGTAGAGAGATCAGAGAGAAAACAAAAATACAAAAAACACTGCAGAGAAAACATTCCCTTCTGTTATTCTCATTAGCTCTTTACTCAAACCTATAGGGTTAATAACCAGTTTACTCTTTTATTTAAGATTTGTAGTTGTAACTATGTAAACATTAAGCATTATCCCTAGGTTAATATTATTATTGTTATATAAACTATATAATCTGTTAAACCCAGTTACTGGAGACTCTTACAAACGTGTGCAGTGGAGGTAGAGCACAGACATTTGTCCCATGGTCAGGCCTCATGCTTGATCCTCTCACTTCTGAAAAATATCATTAGACAGAGTACAATCTGCATGGATAACATTGTACAACAGCATATATTGGAAATTTAAAATTAATTATCAGCACAAATGTTATTAAGAGTTAATAACATAACATTTGGTGATTAAGTCTTGTAGGTATAAGAGCTACCTTCAGGTTAGAATAGAACACAATCATTTATTGTCCACTGTGGTGGAATTTGCCAAGCGCCCCTCGTCAGGCCCAGCTCGCTGCAGAACCAGCCAGCTCCCAGAAATGAAACAGCACAACCCTGTACTACCAGGCACATCATCACCATTACTACTAATACTATTACTACTACTTTAGGGGAATTGAAGACTCTGCTCGTCTTCCTCAGCTTGTTACTTTATATTCTAATAATTCTGACTTTTCTTTTCCTAATCTGAAAAAAATGGACGTCCAACGCTAAATTCCTTTGTGTGTCAGGAGGCGCCAGGGTTAGCATCATTCCTTTATCCACCGTGAGCTGGCTCGCCAATTAATGCTGAATAAAAAAATACATAATATATCCAAAAACAAGGAGCAGACGAGAGAGAGTCCAGCACAGAAAAGTTTATTACATGACACAACAAATGGAGCTCATGTCCAGTCTCCACAAAAGCCCTGAGCTCATCCAAACATCATCTTTAATAATTTCTGATTACACTGGTCTACACATTTTTGGACTGGATCTGCTTCCAAGATAAAAGTGGCTAAATCTCATTTATTTTGATAAGATGAACTGAAAATCAATTGATAACTGTGCTGGTTCGCTAATGTATTCAAGATATTTAATGATATTGTTTCACATCAAAATCACATCTGTTTATACAATAGATTTAGGCATTTTTGCTTCAAAATAATATTTATATTTTGAAAATATTTAATTTCTCTACATGCATGCATTTTGTCCACTTCCAAGAGAGAGATTTCTGCAAATAAAAACAAAACATTTTATGTCCAAACTCTAGCCATATTAAAATGAATGTATTGAATGTGCAGCTTTCAGATGGAACTGGTTGCTGTAGACTCTGTACCTTCTGAAAACTACCGTTTTTGCCTTATTTTGCATAAATTTCCTATTTTGACCCAATACTGTTTCTTGGAAACTATAGCCAATCTGCACTTCTCACTTACTTTTTCTTTATTAGTGACCTAATCCAAGAACAATTTCACTACTTTTGTTCCAGAAGCAACCGCACGAGCTACGAACTAAACCCAATACAAGCAACTTAATAACAATCAGAGTTCTGGCTGCTTTCACTTCAGTTCTGTTGTGGAGGCTGCGGGCGGCTCGCGCTCCGCGGCCTCTGAACACTGCCATGAGACTGACGCGCACACACACACGCACACACACACACACACACACACACAGACACACACACACACACACACACACGCACACACACACAGACACACACACACACAGACACACACACACACACACACACACACAGACACACACACACGCACACACACACACACACACACACACACAGACACACACACACGCACACACACACACACACACACACACACACAGGAGGACGCAGCGGTATCAGGGAGGAGACAGGTGAGGAATGTGGCAGAGCCTGATGTCACCTGTTTGCTTTGTTTTTGTCCTGCAGTAGTTTGTTGTTGCCGTGCGTGAGGAAAGCTGACTTTGTCGAAGTCTCACAAGCTCCTCCCCTGAGCGTTACCATGGAGCTCCTGTCAATCACCAATGTTACTAAAATAATGCTGAGCTTTGATGATAAGCTGCATTGATACTGCAGTTTAATTCAGGCCTAATTATAAATATAGTAGGCCTATTATAATCCATAATAATCAGCAGTTTTAGGAAATGATGGAATGTTGTAAATATCACTGACAAAAATGCTACATTTATTAGATTCAGTTATTCCTGTCCTGAGTTGATAATTAATGTTTATCATTTTAGTTTAATAAAATGTGACTTTATTAAAGTGGTTATTTCTATTTTTATTTTCAGGTTTAACCACTGCAATAATAATAACCCTGATAAATGCCCACTATGTTTAATAGAAATAAGGGGTAAAAAAAAAAATAAAGGTAGATCTCCTGGCCTTGATGACTTTAAAAGTAGATCGCAAGCCGAAAAAGGTTGGGCACCACTGGTCTAGATAGAACTGTTGCTCAATACTAATGGAAATTTATATTTTGCTTTTTGATTTTAGTGTTTGTTTTTGGTGTATGTTGTTGCGTCAGAATTTCATTGCCCCCTCTTTATTTAATATGGACCCCCCCCATTGCCCCCTCAGTGATATTTGTCTGGAGCCGCCCCGGTCTATAGCAGGTTATTAGCGAGTTAGCGACAGAAAGGAGTTTCCCCGTGCTCTGACTGCAGCAGGAGTCAGGAGCTGCTGCCTGTGTCCCCCCGAGCAGCAGCTACTGTCCCTCAGTGTTTACAGCTGAGTCTGTGTCACACGGAGCAGAGAACCATCTTTGTTACTGCAGAAGTACTTTGTTACTGCAGAAGTACTTTGTTACTGCAGAAGTACAGGGACCATGTGTTTTCAGCCACCGCCGTGTGCCTCATAGAGAACAATAGGTGTGTATTTTTTGACGTACGTCCAGTGTGTGTTGGCCTTTATAGGGTGCGTTTGTGTTATAGTTAAGCCCCGTATAAGCCATGTTTATATTTTTCATTTATAATCAAGATTCATTCTCAACCTCGTATATCTGCTTTTTCGGCTATTAAAAATATATATGTAGGCATAATTTGTTATAGTACCGGCATAAGCAAAAATCTTCTTTCACCCCTGCTTGCTGCTTGTTACCTGTGTAACTCTCATTTTCATCTGTCCTTGAAAATAAGTTATTATTCGTCTAGGCAGTTGCTACTCAAATTTAGTTTATAAACAAACATATGGGACCGGCCCAACTGAACTGGTGCCAACTCCTGCTCCTGCTGCAGACGCTCAGTTTGTCACGTCCACAAAAGTTAATTAAGTTCAATGTTATATAAATCATTAAGTAGTGGAAATTTACAGCCCATGATGTAATGTAGGTGTAGCCTGGGACACCCATCAGGTTATGTTCCCCTTTATTCTGATGTCAACATTTAACCACACCCACTAAACTGCACCCCCTAGTGGCAGTTACACTAAACTACAATCAGGAACCAAATTAAACTCTATCCCTCTTTGTGTTTTATCTTCTCTACAGTGAGGCCCAGTGAGTTTCCCTCACAGTTACAAAGTCACACATTTCTCAAAGAATGCATGAAGATGAACACATGACATTATCATGACACTGCAAACACTCACAGCACTGAAGTTTTTACTATAATGAATATATAAAGAATATATGAAGCTTGATTATACGTATAACCAGCAAAATATGAATAACATACAGATTACTCACAGCTTGACTGTAGCTTTAATACTTAGCATAAAACTATAAGAAAAACAACCCTCGATGTTACCAGTCTTACAGTGACCTAAAGTAAAACCATTTATAGCTTTTTTAACTCATAACCTCTTCACGCCCCCTGCTGGCAACGCTGGGGACTGGACAAAGCATAAAATGGCTATTTGGCACAGCTGTTAGCAGCATGATGCTAACAGATAGATTTCTGAGCTGACTGCTTCGTAGTGACGGAGGTTTAAGGCTGAAATGATCAGAACGAGTCCAGTGACAGTGTATGGTCTTTAGAAACGCGCAGGAGCACTTCCTGGTTTCACGTGTCTACGTAGAGCTGTGAGACCAAGCGTTTTCAGCTCTGGAGAAAGGCAGCGCCTCAGCATACAGGATTACTCAGACAGAATATTACTGCAGGTCTGTTTTTGAGCAACATTAGAACAGGGTTAAAGAGAGTTTTTACCCATATACTCTCTGTCCCTCCTCCTTACTTGTGTGTTGTGAGTGTTTTTGTCTCACAGCTGATACTGAGCTCTGGTTTTGAGCCCAAGTGCAAAAGTTTGCTTTGATCTTTGTAAAAAAAAAAAAAACACTTCCAACAACATAATCCATTTATCCATGAGTTGTTTTTTCTTCTTTCAACAATATTTTCTCTGGTACACTTCCTGTTTTGTTGTTGTTTTCATGAATAACTGGGTCAGAGCTCACAAACGTCTTCTGTTTACCTTCAGAATGTGTTCAAACCTGAAGATCAACATTGTTTTTTTAAACCTGACACTTGACATTTAGACTTGTGACCAAAATACACTCAACTGGAACAAAGAAGAAAATAGTATTTAAGCAGTAAGTAGAGACGCTCCTCACCTAAAACAGTTTTATAAAAGTTAAACTCATTCTGCCTGAGCTCTAGGGCTGCAAATAACTAAATGTTTTGATAACTGATTAATCTACTGATTATTGTTTTGATTAATCATTCAATTGGATAGTGAAGCGTGTGTGGTTAAAGTTGTTAAAAACTTGTTGTTTTATAGTTTCCATCAAAAATTGTGAACATTCTACCAAAAATCACATCATCAAAACTTGAACCAGACGAAGCTACAATTATGTCACTGGAGGACGTCTGGATAAAGCACATACACACAAAGATATTTTTATTCAAAAACACAAAATATACATAGTTTTGAACAGTTTTTGTTGCTTTACTGCTGTGTTTTGGTGTTAAACCCTCCTCTCTGAGCACATGGCCTGTTTCAGAGTCCATGAATACGCAGTTAACGATTAAACGATTATCACCAATTAATCTGATTAGTTGTTGCAGCCCTACTGAGGTCCATATCTGTCTTGAGAACCTGGATTATGTTTGAGCAGATTTCCACAGCAGCAGCAGTAATAGTAGTAGTAGTAGTAGTAGTACCTAATACAGTAAAAATGTGTTCCATTAATCTAAAAGCACAGTTCTCCCTGAGTGTCCTGTAACAGTCTCTGAAACTCTGAGGAAATGACGCCTCCTTCCTGAAAAAAAAAAAAGAATTTCCTTTGATTCAGAGCCACTGCTCTGGAATGTGCCACTGTTACAGTGACGTCAGGCCTGAGAGAGATCTGCGACTACTGAATGAATGAATGAATGAATATTTTATTTAAGTGTCATACACAGATGTGCCCAGCCCATACAGGCTTACGTGACACTATCAACATTTACAAGTAAGATGATGCCATATAAACCACTATACAACAACATAAATACATTATTAATTAATATAATCCCATTAACTGACAGGATACAAAGTTTGTTGTCTCAGTGTCTGTGCCTTCTCTATAAATTTTGCCAAACCAAAAGTCTCATTTTTAAACAGCCATCTCAAAATATCACCATCCCACAGCCAAAACAAGTCTGGATTTTTACATTGAATTTTCTCAAATAAAAGAATTCTTAAATCATAAAACAATGGACAATAGAACACAAAATGAAATTCATCCTCAACTACCCCCAAGTCACACCTCACACACATCTGTCCTCCTCTGGAACCGCTCTGTACCGTCCCAGCTCCACTCAGAGGCAGGACTCCTGCTCTCAGCTGGGACACAGACCTCTGTCCTCTCTGTAAGTTCCAGGTAACACAGGGCTCTGTGCAAAAGTCTTCCTTAAACTGAACATAACTTCTTAGTTTTGGTTTATTGTACACCTCTATTCTCCACTGCTCTTGATGAAAATCAAACAGCGTCTGCCTGAGGTTAGACATTTTACACTGTAGTTCACTGAAAAACAAATATTGTTTATTTACTAACGACAATATGTCAAAAACCTCTCTTGACCAAGGCTTTTTGTGAACTTTGTCCCAGTTAAAAATTTTTCGAGTAATTCTATCTCCAGGTAAATGCACAAGGCTGTTCCACAGTCGAATTACTTCCCCCCTTTGTTTAATCAGACAGACATGTCCCCCTCTGCTGCCGCCCTAGTGGTGAACCTGTGAACTCCCAGAAAATACCTCATAGCTCTGCCTTGAACGGTGTTACATTCAGGAGCATCATCAAATCCCCAAACTCCTGCAGCATAAAACAATACAGAACCAACCACTGAGTCATACAGTTTAGTGAATGTTGAGAAGCCCAGATCAGGACATAACTTCATCTGATTTACTCCACATCCCAGGGCCCTCCCCCAGAGTCAGCCAATACTCTTATATTATATTCTCATGGAGAACAACACCCAGATATTTATAGCTAACAGCATACATCAACTGTGTTTGTCCAAAATAAAATTCATAATCACTTTGACGAGCAGAAGGTTTTCTAAAATGAACAATTTGTGTTTTTTCCTCATTAATAGCAAGTCTCCATTTGTTACACCAGTCCTTCATAATATTCAACATTTTTTGCAGTTTAAATTCTTCCTCTGCAACCAAAACAACGTCGTCAGCACAGAGCAATATGCTAAGGTTTATATCCTCAATACCTATCCTCAAGTCAGCTCTCTTTATTTCATCTGCTAAATCGTTAACATAAAGCACAACTAGAGCAGGGGAGAGAACATCTCCCTGTTTTACCCCAAATGGAGTAGAAAACCACCTGGTCCTTAAATTATTCACCTGTACACAAGCTAATGCTGCTTTATATAAAGCTTTAATAGATTTATAAAAAAATACCATCAATGCCACAACAGATTAACTTATATTCCAAAAGGTCTCTATTTACCCAGTCGAAAGCTTTTTTAAAATCAACTACTACTACTAATACTACGACTACTACTACTGCTGCTGCTGCTGCTGCTGCTGCTGCTGCTGTTGCTACCAGGCCTGCCGACAGGGGAAGGGGCAAAGGGGTCTGTTGTCCAGGGCCTCAGGGTCAGAGGGGCCCAAAAATGGTCCTTCTTCATATATTTTCTATTATAATGTGATGCCTTCTTGTCCCGGGCCCCAGCAAACCTGTCAACGGGCCTGACTGATACTACAACTGTAGTATGTGTATGTAATACTGCAATACTCACAGACAAATACCGTACCTTGGGGGACAGAGCTTTCGCCATCGCTGCCCCCACCCTCTGGAACTCTCTCCCCCCACACATCCGTGCCTCAGACTCTCTTCAAACTTTCAAAAAACTGTTAAAAACCTATCTCTTTACACTAGCTTTCAACCCTTAATAACATCTCTCCTGTTCTTTTGTTTGTCATATGTTTGTTTCTTGTAAAGCGTCTTTGAGTTGTGTGAAAAGCGCTATATAAAATTTATGTATTATTATTATTATTATTATTATTATTATTATTATTATTATTAAATAATCAGTACAAAGCTAAGCTATTTACAAACACATAAATGCACAAAACACAGACGAGCCTTCTATACTTCCACATGAACTGGGGTCAGCTTCAGTGTCAGTGTCAGCGTCAGCTTCAGTGTCAGCTTCAGTGTCAGCTTCAGTGTCAGTGTCAGTGTCAGCTTCAGCGTCAGCTTCAGCGTCAGCTTCAGTAGCAAACAAAGCAACAGTTCCAGTGAAGCTTTAATGCACTTCTCACTCAACCTTTCTACTGCACGCTCTGTACGTGATGCCACTTTACGGACAGCTGGAAAATGGAAAAAGCGCTTCTGAAGATATGGCTAAACTACTATATAAAACACCATTATATAACACTTAACTTGGGATCTTTTGTGCACTACTACTACTACTTCTACTTTAACAGCGTAGTAGTTTTGTACGCATGTGCAGTTACGATAAAAAGTGCTTTGTATAAATGTGCATGCCGTCAGAAAAAGCAGGCCTTAAACGATAAAAACAGACTTCACTGTAATTTCTGAGCCAAAGTATTTAAGCTACAGACAGATATTGTAAGGTTTAGTCTTTATTTTTTGTACATTAGGTTGATTTAAGCTTTAATTTACCTGAACAGGATAAATATATTTTACCTGAACAGGTTAAATAATGTTGGAGGTGTGTTGTCTGTGCGAGGGAGGCAGGACTCCACACAACACCAGGACGTCCGGGTGTAGCGCGTCTTCTTCCTCCTCTGCTTTTTTCTTGTGTCGTCGTGATTTGGCAACTTTCTCTTTTTTTCCTCGTACAATATGGCGGCAAGATTTTATCTGTTTTTCCTGATAATATTTTCTTTTATGTTTTGTTGTGTTTCAGAAGGTAAGTCTCACCTTAAAGCTACACAAAAAAGTGAGGATGTGGGCAGTGTAAAGTGAAAGTACAGGACACAGGCCAGAGCTGCTGTTGTTCCAGCAATAATCTATAATGTAGGCTTTATAAAATATATTTGTTAAAAAGGAAGTGTTAGGTGTTTTCAATGTGTTCAGAGGTAGTTGTTGTCAGTAACAGGGCCGGCTCCTGGCATAAATGACCTATGCAAATATTTAGAGCCACAACCATGAGGAGGTGACATGAACAGAAAGGCTCCCTTTAAAATAATTCCAGCAACCCTAAAAATGAGACAAACTTAAATAAATTATGTTGATGCTATAATGGAGTGTTCGAAACAGATACTGTCAAATTTCTTGATCATATATATTAAAAACCAAAGAGGCTTACTTTAACAAAAGAAAAAAACACCCCTGTGCAGCAAATGGTTTGATCCATTACCACTCTGCTCTGCACTCTCTCTCCTCCCCTCTCGCCCGCCGGGGCACACACGGCTCTCAGCGCTCTGCTCTGTTTCTCTGCTGATCTGAGTAAATATTGGCGGTGTGTAACATGTGTTCAGTGTTGTCAAAGCCAACTTACCCAAGTACAGACATTTACAGTCTACAACAGCGTAAGTGGCCACCAGTGCTAGCAGTGAGGCTAATGATAAAAATAAGTTTTTGTCAGTAATGAAAGTGTTTATGACAGAGCAGAGCAGAGGCAGGAGGCTGCTTCCTCTCTAGAGCAGGTTCCTACACAAAAGTTTGCGAAACAGCATGTTCTGTAATTTATCTCTGCTTTTGTTGTTTGTGGTTGATGTCCATTGCAAAACCTATCAGAAAGAACTGAGCTTAACTGTATTCATACAAATAACAAAATACATCCAATGCTATCCTCTGCATCCAAGGCTAACCTAAACTACTAAACTTTTTAGAGTTGTCTCTGAGCAGGTTTTATTGATTTTGTTGAATTTTTAATCATAGCACATTAGCCATAATTAATTTTAAAACTATAGTTATTAATAAAGTGAATAGTTTATTAACTATTTATGTATATTAAAGACATATACGTACAGCTGTTCTATAAAACGTCTCCTATTAAATAACATTGTACTGTAGTTTTGTTCCCCAGCTCACGGCCTGAGCACCTCTGAAGTAAAACTATATCATTCTTTACAATAATGTAGTAGGAGCTGACAATATTTTTTTTATCATTTAAAATGCACCAGAAAACAGGAAACTGCATCTGTTTGGTTCAGAATTTCCTGGGAGGACCCCAGACCCCCCAGGTTTATATTGTCCCTACAAAAAGATAATCTGCTTTGATACAACAGGGGCAGAGATCAGGAAGCAACACAAATATAACTGCACTGTTAATGTTGTTCATCTGCCATTGTAGACCTGGCTCAGATGGGGTTCATTCATTCATCCTGTTATATGTGCGTCAGTGTGAGGGTTATTTGGGCTTTGGGCTTGCAGTAATTAAGGGGCCACAGGCAAAATCTTGTTTAGGGCCACTAAAACCCTAGAGCTGGCCCTGGTCAGTAAGATGACAGGCTGATGTAGAGCTGACTGAAGGCCGAGTAGCTTTGTGCTACAGAGAATGACTGACTCTGCTCTCGCTCGTTAGCCTCGTTGTTTTGTTGCCTCCAAAATAAAAGTGTGAGTGTTGTGGGACAGAAATAACTTCTGACAGAAGGCCACAGAAGTCACAAAGAGATTAACTCCAAACACATCCATGACTCTTTCAGTGGTGTGGTTAGGTTTAGACTCTGTCTCACAGTAGACAACAAACTCAAGAATACTTTTACACAAATGTGTCCACTTTTTCCAGTGGGATGGGTTTAAAGTAAAAACATTTATAACTTGTTTTTTTAACTCATTAACCTCTTCAGTAACTAAGTTTTCATCTGGATCACATTAGTTTGGTCTGACAACAAAAAGCTTTAAACAGCAGCTCAAACAAGTGTCATGAGCAATGACCATATAAGGAACTTCCCCTTCTTATACGTCAATGGACACGAGGCCACTTTGTAAACAAAAGCAGTCTCTCAGACATCACTGATCTGGGATCAGCACAGGGGCAAGTGTTCACTGTTTGCTTTTATCCACAAACTCCTGCTCACACTCTTCCTCTGCTGGACACTGGAGTTAGTTTATAGTTTTCAGCGCGAGTCCAGTCCGAGTCTGTAGTCTGCTCCTCAAGCACACGGAGACGAGGAGAGAGAGGAAATGAACGGGTGAAGCATCGCGGTGCTGCGTATGAACGTAAAAAGTTTATTTAGTGCATTATTTCCTAACCTTTTGAATCCTCCGCTACAGAAAACAGCCGTGAGTCTTGATATTTGCTAATTTATCTGCTAAAGCTACTGAAAACACTGGGCTCCTCCTCCATGTTGGAGCCTGCGCACATCCTCAAACAGAGCAAAGGATCATGGTCTATGTAGTTCTTTCTGCTTTATATCACACTGCTGCAACAAAACTATGTATTTCACTTGGGGAGAATACTGTTTGATATCGTAACGAAACCACGGCGATATCGAGAGACTTTTGCTATCGTGATATCCTTTTTACCGTTCCATCCCTAGTCTCTGCTGTCCTCTCATTCTGTCCTGACCATGTCTCTGTCACTGTCTCAGCTCCTGAAGTGTCCTGTGTTTTTCTGGAGAGCTGTGTCCTGCCCTGCAGCTTCCAGACTGGAGCTGATCCTGTCATACACTGGAGAAAGACTCCTGATGAAGCCCCACTTCACAGTTATTATTATGGTCAGAACCAGTTTAGGCTCCAACATGAGAACTACACAGACAGGACCTCTCTGTTTGAGGAGGAGATCTCCAGAGGAAACGCCTCACTGTTGCTCTCACAGGTCAAAGTTCAGGATGAAGGAAAATACAGGTGTTTCACCAGTATCAAGGACAGACCCAGCTCAGAGACCTATATTGAACTGAGAGTGAGAGGTAAATAAACAGTATTTATTTAAAGGTTTGTCTTTCAGAGTTAATCTGGACTGAGTGGTTTGTTGCAGCTCCTGTTGTTGATGTGAGTCTGGAGCAGAGAGGAGAGGAGCTGCTCTGTAGATCTGAGGGAATCTACCCACAACCTGAAGTGAGCTGGACTCCTTCTACTGAACACCACACTACTGTAGAGACAACAGAGAATGGTCTTTACTCTGTGGTCAGCTCTGTCAGACTTCCACACAGCCCTCCACATGAACACAGCTGTAATGTCAGCACTCTGCACAGCTGGAGGAGCGCCACCTACAGGATTGTAGGTGAGTATTACAAGTAGTTTAAGTTTACTGTTCTGTAAACTCTTCTCTTCTCAGTTCTGTACGTTCACTGAGTCCAGGGGCCACATTTATAAAGCTTGTATGTGGCCAAAGCGAGGCTGAAACTGGCGTACGCCACTCTCTGCGTCAGACGTGGGATCTATAAAAATCAAACTGGGCGTGAAATGTTGCGTATCTCTACACCAGCTCTGACCCTGGCATGCGACATTTTGGAGACACGGCACAAAGGCGACCCTCACACCGAGCTGCGCAGCTTTGACAAATTCATGTTTGGTGTGGGGTTTTTCACTTTCATTTTATATCTCAGAAAAAACTAAAAACGTGATTCAGACATCATCATTTAAGTAGGTAGTGAGTAAAATCATGGAAAGCCCATTTGATTTGTATTATTTTGCTGAGGATTCTTGACAATAAAGCGGCTCATAGTCGTTCTTCAGGGCTGTGCTGGCTCTGTGCTGTGAACTAAAAGCAGAGACGCTCACTGATGAATCCATGACTAGGTTTATGAAATATTGATTGGACATGAGCATAAACAACAGCTACAAACAGTTCATGTCAGAGTTGTGTGGGTGTAATGAAGCACAGTGTCAAAAGAGACTCTATGGGCGTGTTGTATTTATCTTTACATACAACATACACTGCCTCCTCCCTTTACACACAACCTCCACTCGGACCTCCGCGTGCACGTACAGCGCACAGCAAAAATATATCCATGTGTGAACAGAAGACTGCAATGCTTCCTGCGCGTCTCATGCTCTTTATTTATTATAAGTCTCATTACATACGCCCTTACGTAGTAGAGATCCTACACAAATTGAGTGATGTTGATTATTTACTTTTGGTTTTTGTTTCAGCCGTTACAATTTTTTTAAATCGAGATGCTAAAGTGACCATCCCCTGCACTGACTCCAAAGCTCCAATAAAGAGCCTCATTTGGAAATTCCGCCACCACATCATCTATAACAGGACCGGATCAGAACTGGTCTACAGTGAGTTCTGGAGACAGTTTGTGGACAGAGTCTCAGAGTCCAACAACAGTCTGGTCTTAAAGAATCTGACCAAAGATCTTTATGGACTGTGCTCCTGTGTCCTCAGAACTGACACAGAGACGTTTGTTGTTGTGACAGCGCTCTCTAACGTGTTCATATGTGAATGTAAGTTCAGTCTGAGCAGTGACTCCTGTATTTATCTGATTAATGGTTTTAATAGACTCTTCTCTTTCTGCACTCGAAGACTCATGTGGGGAGTCAGAAAAGCATGAAGTCGTGGAAATCACTCTACTTTGCATCATAATCATCACCACCATCCTGAGCATCATCATCCACATCTACAGATGTGGAAATCCAAAGGTGAGTAAGAACAGGAGCCAGAGACATCTCTGTGTGATATAAAACAGTTGGAGTCCCAGGTTAAACTCTGGCTCTGTTAGAAGTATAATGCAGATGTGTAACAGCTGTGGGACGAGGGGTTTCAGAGAAGGACTGCTCAGCTCAGCACAGAAACACTCTGTACTGGGCTCAGACACTGACACTGCGTGGAAACTTATTGGTATAATTTCATATCTAATGTAAATCTAATGATCCTTGTTCTTCCAGAGTTTACGAGCCAGAGCCTCCACACGAGAACTGTGAGTATATTCTGTTTGAGCTCATCTTTAAATTCAGCTGTAGAGGTTTGACATTCAATTAAAAACATGTTAAATATTATTTAGTCTTTTGTTCCCCCTTTATATTACAATAATAATTACTGTTGTAAAAATCAACCTGTTCTTAGTACCGTATTTTCTGGACTATAAGTCACACTTTTTTCCATCGTCTGGCTAGGGGTGCGACGTATACTCAGGTGTGACTTATATATTAAAATATTTCAGGTGTTGGTTAGAGGGCGCTCTAGGCTTGTGTACCAGCATCTGCTGCACCTGTACCACTGACAATTTAAAATGTAAACATTAGCGCTAACAACTTAGGCTATAAAGACAACTGAGAAAGAGCGGAATAATTGGAAATGGAACTGATGCTGAGTCTGACGACAGCCACGCAGAGGAGGAAGCGGCGCTTCGTTTACCTCCGGAGTTGGCGGAGTTGTTCAGAAGCGACACCGAGGATGAAGAATTTAAAGGATTTAGAGATTAGGAGAGATTAGGAGTGATTTAAAAGTGTTTATGCTTCATGTAGCTGAATAACCATCAATGTGTTACGTTAGCAAACCGCACACCTATTCAGCTGTTGTTCTCTATTCTATTATTACTATAACTTGCCTTTCAACATGAAATGTCTGTTCTCGGTGTCGGATTTTGTAAAATAAATTTCCCCCAAAAAATGCGACTTATGGTCCAGTGTGACTTATATACATTTTTTCTTCTTCATTATGCATTTTTTGGCTAGTGCGACTTATACTCCAGAGCGACTTATAGTCCAGAAAATACGGTAACCCTGGTGAAGTCAATCAGGTAACTGTGAATTTTGTTTACAGCGAGACAGAAAGACGACCACCTGAGTCTACAGAGAAACAGACTGAGGAAAAGTCTTTGGAAAAAGCCAAATCTGAGGCAGAACCTTTAAATCTAACTGTTGTGATCCTGCATCCAGCTTTAACACCAGAGGGCGCTAAGGCAATGCTGCACAAAGCCCTGCGTTACCTGCGTGAACTCTTCTTAAAGCCTGACCCTCAGCTCAGAGATGTCCTGAGTCAGTGAGGAGGTCATCAGCTGAGTTAGAAAAGCCAGGGTCTGTTCCTCTGTCTGTGGTGTTCACACAAAAACAAATCTAACAGAGCTGCTCCAAATTAAAAGAACATATCATGAATTCTGCACGCTTCATTAAAGCCACTGTTAGGTCAAGACTTTTCTCGTCTCAAGGCACAATATTATTGAACAAAATGTCTTGTGTTTTTAATTTTGGTAGAGAGGTCAGACATGAACAGACTTCATCTTCACCTGATGTCAAACCTTTTCAGATGAGTTTTTTTTTTATAACGCTGTAAATGTCGTGCCTTGTTGAAGCTGAAGCTTTATCTGTGTTGTGTAGGGGAAAAGTTTTATCACTAAGCAGATTTGTGAGACGCTGATGATTTTACTCTCCACCTTCTGGAGCGTCCTGGGTTCGATTCTCAGCTCAGACCAGTCTGATTTAAGTCTTTCCTCAGGTGTCTCAGATTTCCTGTCTGTTCCTCTGCAGCAGAAATGTCTCAAAGATGAGCAGTGTGCTGAAGGTTGTGGGTTTGTTTCCCTAAAGCCGGTGAAATAGCCATACTGTACTCTTTTGTAATGATTTAAAAAGTCTTTATTCATATGTTTTTAGTTTCTTTTGTGTGTATTTTAAATGGGTACTGTTATTGAATTGTTTTGTCTTTATTTTAATAGTGTAAATGCCTATTATTGTACATTTTATTTTGTTAAGTGCTGCCAAGGCTCCTTCAGAGTAAAAGTCTTTCCTAAAGCCTCATATATGACACACTGTTCATCTTGTATTTTGTGGCAAATGCTATGATCCTGTGTGAATGTGGATTTGAGGTCAAGGGTTTCTGATGCTGCCTCCTGAACTGGACTTTGTTCTAAATAAGACTTGGTCCTCACTGGGCTCATAAAGGTTAAATAAAGGTTACACAAAGGTTAAACAAAGGTTACATGAAGGTTAAATAAAGGTTAAATGTTAAAATACCGAATGTGTTTTCACTTGTGTCTCGTCTTTACAGAGGGGCGAGGAGCCGGACCTCTCTGTTTGAGGAGGAGGTTTGTCTTTCAGAGTTACTCTGGACTGAGTGGTTTGTTGCAGCTCCTGTTGTTGATGTGAGTCTGGAGCAGAGAGGAGAGGAGCTGCTCTGTAGATCTGAGGGAATCTACCCACAACCTG
This sequence comes from Bostrychus sinensis, assembly GCA_020698575.1. Lineage (NCBI taxonomy): Eukaryota > Metazoa > Chordata > Actinopteri > Gobiiformes > Eleotridae > Bostrychus > Bostrychus sinensis. The sequence goes on along the minus strand of CM036259.1, from coordinate 3,174,924 downwards.
AAGTGAGCCGGACTCCTTCTACTGAACACCACACTACTGTAGATCCCCTTTTCCTCCCCCAGCAGTTCACCAGCACACTTTTAGTTGCATGACCTTCCTTGTGTCCTGCCAATAATTTGCCATAAACTGTCTCCTCCTTAAATGTAAAGGCGGTTCCCAGTCTCAACCTGTAGAGACTGATGCAGTTCTAACTCCCCTCAAACAAATCCAGAGAGCACGAGCCTGAAGGACATCCAGCAGTGAAAGAACTGACTTTGTTGCTGAGCCATATTCAGTATTTACGTTGTTTATTCTTGATCTGAATAAAATCTAAAACCCCACTCCATTCCCCCCTTCTCCTCTGCATCCATACCTTCCTGTAGCTTCTTAGATATACAGCCTCTGTTTTTCCCCTTCTCCATAAATCCCCATCATCTGCAAATAGAGACTTTCCATCCCCGCAGGAACATTCTCAAAATTATCATTCATTCCAGAGAATAATGTCGGGCCCGCCACACTTCCCTGTGGGGTCCCGTTCTCCACTACCTGCCTTTCTGACATATCCACTCCTATTTGAACTCGGATAGACCTTCCATAACCCAGAGTTGAACATATTGCTCTCCAGTCCAATCGTTGATCGCTTGATAAGCAGGCCGTCTCTCCAGAGCAGGTCATACACCTTCTCCATGTCAAAATATACTGCCGCCAGTGCCTCTTTGCAAATCTGTGTTTTCCGTATGTCGTCTTCTAAACACTGGGTCCATTGTCCCTCTGCCTTTCCTGAATCCACTTTGATTCTCTGCCACCAGACCTCTGCTCTCTAAAAAATTACATAAGCCTCTCATTGACAATCCGTTCCATTATTTTAAATAGTTTGGAAGTAAGGGCAAAAGGTCTAGCCTTTAGTTTGATGCCTTGCTGGGGTTTTACCAGGTTTTTAAATAAAAATGATGATTGCTTCCATTTTGCAGGTTCCTCTGTGTCCAGACTTTGTTATATAGCATCAGTATCTTCTGAGATGCTTTAACTTGACACAGTGGCCCTCATCGCCACCTCCAAGTGTCTGCACTCTGTTTAGTTTTGGACAGACGGCGCTCTTTAATTCTCAAATAATAAGTGGCCCATCCCAAACACTTTCACCACTAACCTTTCTTTGTAATGCATCCATGTTTCTGCTTCTAGTTGCTTCTTGCCCTCTTTTTGCTTCCTCTTATAAGTTGCTAGAGCTGTTGTTTTTTTTACAAAGGCATTGACTATTACATTAACTTTTTCATTATTGGACACTGTGACCTCATTTCCAGCTCTTAAAACTGGGCAGTGCCACTCTGTCCTCTCATCTTTCTGATCACTCGCCAGAGCAGCTGTGTTCCCTATGGTTCAGCTCATCCAAACGTTTAAACCTTAATCCAAAGTATAAATATTTTCTAGAACAGTGATTCTCAACTGATGGGTCACAGTAAAGACATTAAGTTAAATGCACATTTACAACAGCAGACCTGGTTTAGTTCTGATTTTAGTACTAGTTTTAGTCACAAGTTTTGATTTTGATGCAGTGCGACAGAAAATAAAGGGACATACATTTCTGCTTTAATTTAATTAAACACTCACTTTGTCAAAACAATCAGAATTTCAACATTCACATCGTTATTGCAGAATTTACCATATTGAATGATTTTCTGACATCTTTCAGCCATAGTTTAAAGTCTCATAGAAAGGAAATGTCATAGAAAGGAGATATGCTCAGAGAGAACAAACTGAGCACTGCTGGAGGTGAAGCACTCTTGAGCTTCATCCAATCAGCTCCAAGTATTCTCCTGAAAGTCCCGCCCCTTTACAAAGCCCACAGGAGCCTCCAGATGGTTCTACACTGTGTATGATGCAGACCAGCGGCTTTTACCAGGTTACGGCAAAGGAACAACTCACTTATTATTTTTTATGAAGCCTTGGCGGAGGTCTGCGCTCTGGTCCCACCTAATACTAAATGTGTTCATTGTGATTTTGCCACTAGAGTCTGTCAAAACCCACTGTCTCCAGCTTCAGCTACAGTTACAGTGTTTGGATCCTCTCACATTTGGATTCTGTGAAGCCAGATTTCCAGTTGTTTCAGTGGGATCTTGTCTGAGGAGGACTCCGCTGCTTCGTCTCCAGATTTCTGCTCGTTCTGAACGCTCTTGTGTTTCAGTGTTTTGTGCCGAGTCGCCTCACGTTGCATCTCTTTAGCGTGGGAACGCAGGTGGGATTTAATGGAAGAAAGTGTGAAGCAGATCTTGTCGCATTGGTCGCATGGAAAGAGCTGGTCCTTGGTGTGAATACGGTAGTGTTGTTTGAAATAATTTTTACATCTGTAACTCCTGCCACACTGGTCACACACGAACGGCTTCGGCTTGTTTTGCTGTTTAACAGAGTTTGTTTCAGAGTGAGTTTGAAGATGAGTTTTTAATTGCTCAGGACGAGCGAATGCTCTTCTACACTGATCACATCGATGAGGTTTTGGCACATGAGTCAGTTTATGCTGTTTCAAAGTGCTTGATAAAGCAAATGACTGTCCACACTCATCACAAATGTGTGTTTTTTCTCCTGTGTGCACGAGTTTATGCTTTTTCAAATGTCCTGCAGTTAAAAAAAACATTCCACAGAGTTCACAGGTGAAGGGTCTCTCTCCGGTGTGGATGCGCTGGTGATACGCCAGACTTAACTTATTAAAATAATGTTTCCCACACTGATCACATGAGAATTGGTTTCCCCCTGTATGAATGTTCTGATGGATTTTCAGATAACGCTGTGTAGTAAAAGACTTGCCACACTGCTCACACTTGTACCGTTTATTCTCATGGTGAATTTGCACATGATATTTAAGTTTACTATCATTTTGAAATGCTTTTCCACACTGGCCGCAGCTGTGAGGTCGAGCTGTCAAATGGGAGTTTTCATGTGATGCTAAACGACTTGACATCGGAAAGACTTTGCCGCATGTTTCACAATAGAACAGATCATGTCCAGTATGGAGTCGACTGTGTATTTTTAGAGTCTGTTTGCTGTAAAAACATTTTCCACATTCATCACAAGGGAAGTTTCTTTTAGTGTGTGAGTTTGTGCCGTTTTAATCCTCTTTTTTCCAGAAAAGCCTTTCCACATTCATCACAGCAATTATTCTTTTCTCCCTTGTGAATGAGTTGGTCTCATCGTAAGTTTGATAATCGTCTGAAACTTTTACCACATTCGTCACAGCTGTGTGGCCTCTCTCCTGTGTGCATGAGCCTATGTGTCTTTAGTAAACTCATTTGCTTGAATGACAGCCTACACAAGTCACATGAAAATGGGCTTTCTTTGGAGTGAACTCCTTTATGCGTGATCAGGAAGTGGTTTTGTGTGAATACCATCCCACACTGGTCATGTGCATGTGCATGTTTATCAAGCTCCCTTATTGTTACAAATTTCTTGCGACACTGCTTGCAGCAGAACAGATTTTCTTCTGTGTGAAGTCTCAGGTGATCCTTCAGTCTTGAGTTGTGGCGAAATGACTTCCCACAATCTACATGAGAATGGCTTTTCCCCTGAATGAAAGAGCTTATGTTTTGTAATCTCTTGTAGTATTACACATTTCTTGTCACACTGGTCACAGCAGAATAGATTTTCCCCCGTGTGAAGTCTCTGGTGATCCTTTAGCCTCGACTTGCAGCTAAATGACTTCCCACACTGCTCACAGCTGTGTCTCACACCGCTGTGGGTCTTTTTGTGATCTTTTAGTGTGCCTGGAGTCTTGAACGATTTGTCACACTGGCTACAGGTGAACAGGCGCTCTGTTGAATGGGCTCTTAGGTGATTGTTTAGGTTGGCTTTGATTGTAAATATCTTGCCACAGAGCTCACAGGGGAGGAGCTTGTGCCCAGTATGCACTCACCTGTGCAAATTTAAGGTGGACAGCAAAGTAAACCTCTTTTGCAGTCATTACAAGTATGTACCACTCTGCTGTGCATCTTTTCATGAGATTTGAGTACGTCCCGAGACTTGATCAATTTCCCACACTTGTCACATCTGAAGGGTCTTTCTGTGGAGTGGGAGACTTGGTGGTTCTCTAGCTTTGCGGCCAGGCGAAATGTCTTTCCACATTGCTCATAGCTGTATGGCCTATGTGTCTTCTGATGGCCCTGTAGAGCAGCTGCTGTCTTACAGGAGACTCCACACTGGGCACAAGTGTGGTGTTTGTTCCCACAAGAACCACAAGCTTTAGCTTTGGGAAGCTCGTCACCATCTCCCTGTAAAATAGATGGACACAAGTAAGTCATTTATACATAAAATTCTAAGATTGTTCATACCATTTGAAGAGACAAGAACAAAACACTGGGATTTTGACACACTTAGTTTGATGTAGAAATCTGACAGAGTGGTATATTTATTAACAATTAACCTAATATATACAATTATGGCCCACTCATAACCACCCTTCTTTGAGTTCTACATGACAGTCTGGACTTAATGACACCCTAAATGAAAAAGCCAAACTCATGTTCAGCTACTTCACCGCATGGCTGTGTCATGTGACCTTTGCCTTGTATTGGACACTTGGGTGAAGACAGCCTGAATCTTCAACCTACAAACACCTGGTAGAGATTGGGATCCGCTGACGGAGGACAAAGGCAGACAGACTCGGCAGACCCAGGCTGACTGTGAGGATCTGTTGGGAACACCTGTGAGAGGGGTTTTCAACTCCCACCTCCGGGAGAGCTTCGACCAGATCCTGAGAGAGGCTTGCAACTAGAGAATTTTACGTCCTTTATCAATTATTTATAGATTTAACAGAAAATTCCGAAGGCCGTCCGTCATTTTGACAAAGTAAAAGGAAGGAAGGTGGAGTTCTGTCCAGGAGATGACAACAGAGTGAGTTAATTAAATAACTTCTATACTTCTTGGACTGGACTTATCCGCGTGCGAGCACCAGGCTGAATCACTCTAAAAGTTAAACACCCCAAAACCCTAAAACACTGTGGACTAAGAGCAGACAGCGCCCTGCAGCCTGTGGTCTGCACAGTCAGAAAATGGGCACAAAACAGTGATGCGGTGAGCTTTAAGGCTCCAATAAACACGGCCTTCTACTTTTGCTCTTTTAGTCACTGCCGTGGAGCGTGCAGTCTTCTCCACATAAAACAAACTCCTGGCTCTCATTCTGTAACCCTCAGTGCATTAGTGGTAGCTTCAATATGCATTTAAGTAAAAGAACAAACCGCCATGACTTGTGTTCCATGCACTCTGCGGAGACAGAGAGGAAATAAAGTGGCACATTCAGAGCGCGTCTTGTAAGGTCCTCTCCGCATAACCAGAGTCAGATACGGAGAAACATCAACAGTTTTACCGAGTCCTGGCTCTAAGCAGGAGATCCACACAGGTTTGCAAATACACACACTGCTATGGCTCTGCGCTGCTCTGTGCGCTATCGGAATTTAACAGGGAACATCTAAAGGTAGGCCACAGTGCGTACAGCCGTACAGTACAGCTGCAGGCACCACTGGTCTAAGGCAGTGTAGTATTCTTATTAATAAATTGTATCGCGATCATTATAAGCCTATATTGATATTGATATGCGCATACAATGACGTACAAAAATAGCTCATGACAGAATTTTTTGGACCCTGTCAGACAGTAATCAGGGAATGTTTATCAAAAGGGTTAGAGGACAAAAGGGAGAAAATAACGATATCAAAACAAAAACATTGGCATGGCACCTGGGATTTACTTTTTCACCACAAACCTTAGGAGCAGGGTTCAAGATGTTCATGGTGTGGATGGAAAGAGAGATGGACTAGGAGTTAGGAATGTTAGGTTAGACTGGTCTTTGCCAGTCACGTGACAAACCCTGCTTTTAATTTAAGCTTAATTCCATATCATTTAAATATTTATCATCTTCCTCCTGTTTTAGATCCAGGTACAGCTGTCACTCACCTCCCTCTAGTGTAAATTGTCACAGTGTTTCTGTCTGTGTTAAGAGCTGCCTGAACAAGAAATTTCTCCACTGTGAGATGCTTCCTGTACTGACCGACTCCTATGTGTGTGTTAATAGCACATTATTAATTATGCATGCAAAGTAGCCATGTGTTGTTGTTTTTTTGACAAAAACGCTTTTGCGCACTTATAATGGGGACAGGAAGGCACGGGTAATTTTACACATGAAGAAGAACATGAAGACCTGATTCAATGCACAAGCTTAAGATTAAGTGTTGTTCTGCCTTGAATCAGACTCAGAAGAAGCAGGGGAAGGAGGGAGGAAACCATCAGCCCATGCCCACAGATACAGTCTACTGTTAAGAAACGTCTGCGCGGCCCAACTACTACATCACAGTCTTCTTCTCTTCACAAATATAGAGTTTAATATCAAAAACAGATAATAACAGGGAGCTACTGCTATCCACAAAACCAACATTGCTCATGGAAAGCTCACAGCTGATAAAGAAAAGAAAAAGATCCTGGTGTTCCACTATCGAGTGCCAGGACTTTCTCTCATTTTAAGGTCTTTTTATGAACTTTTTGATATCATGTAATGCTTTTAAGTCTCACACTTACTCCATGTTGAACTTCCATGGTAATTTGAAGCTTGAAGACAGAGCAGCGAGGAGCCCATCATGCTGAGCTCTCTGTGGACTCCTCCATTGTTTACCTTGAGGTCCCATTTCCAGCCAGAGTTAACCTGTTGTTTGTGATTAGCTCCTGGCTGCGCTCTTGCCTTTTTAGTAACTCTCCAACTTGGTTTTGTTAGTTTTAAAGTTATCTCTTCAAAACAACTGGCCCTTGGCACTGCTCCAACGTAGCTTTTTTAGTAAAGAAGATGTTCTCTTTTGTGGTGATTGGTTTATAACTATGTTTTACTTAGCGATGTACGGTATTTAAACCCTTGTGAGATGATTGTCTGAACCTGAGCTCAGAATAAACCTGCCTGAATCTTTTTCTACCTCGGCCTCATCCTTCAGTCCTCTCAATCTTCCTGACAACATTTGTTGAATTAAACACATAATATATATATTAAAATTGAATGTATTTTTGCCATTTTATGCCGATTTGATTATTTAGATGTTTTTTATTCGCTGATTATTGATGTTTAACGGCATTTTTACGCATGTAGGAATAAACACATGATCTATGCAACATACTCTTGATAGAAATATTAATAAAATAGCTCTTTAGTACATGTAAACTTGTACAGACAGTAACAGAACTGGATAATAAATAAATGCATGAAAAATCTCGGCAGAATGCGGTCTACAATTAAGTTACAAATATTGTTTTATAAATGATTTAAATACACAATATCACAACATCGTTGTCAGGCATGGCTGGCTACAAAAAGAGGTTCATTACAGTTTTTAGTAGTTACACAGCATACATCAATAATCAGCAAATGAAATGATTCTAAACCATCTTCAAAATACACAAATGGCAAAAATAGATTCCACTGTGATGCATACAGTATGTGTTTAATTAAAAAACTCCATAAAAACACCTTAAAATGAAAGAAAGCCCCTGAACTCAACAGGGGAAACATGGGCGAACCAAATTTCCTGGAACACCCGCACTCACTTGCTTTGAATAAATGTAAAAAGCCTTTGTTCATCAGGACTGGAGTCATTAAAAAAACAAAGGTTCACACCCTGAAGAAGACGAAAGTGTTTGTGTTTTAATGACTCCAGCCCTCATGAAGTAAAGATTAGATTGAACCGTATTAATCTCACAGTGGAGAAATTCACTTGTTCAGGCAGCTCTTAATACAGAATAAAGTGCATAAAGCAAGAAAAATAAAGTGAGCATGCATCACTAACAAAAGGTGCAATGTAAAAAGATTTTTCAAATGTTTCAAACCAAATGAGTGCCGGGATTTTGTTGTTTTCTTTAATTTCTCTCTTTCTCCTGCTGTTTTGTATCAAAGTATTTCAGCGTTTGTCAAAGCCACTCCACTGCCCAACGGCACTTCAGTCCCAGTCCATCCTGTAATCCTGGTTTAGATCTGGTGTAGTCCTGACCCACCGTTTAAGAACCACTCACAGTTACTCAAATATATTTCTTGCCATTTCTGTTCTTGCATTAACTGATGCAGTGACACACTTCAGCCACCAGGGGAGGCACTGCCACCCCCCAACTCTGACAATAGTTAAATGTTTTGTTTTTCTTACCATCTTTTTCTTTGTGTTCCTTCCTTTTCGCTTCTGAACACAAACACTGCAAACAAGATATAAAGTTTCACAGGTCACTGCAATTATTTAGAAGGGTTTTAAAGCAAAATTAAACTAAACCAGAATAAACAGGCAGCCCGGGACTCTCCTGCCTGGGAACTCCAAGTGAGATTTCTTGCTGTGAGACTTTATAGAGCTACGTGAGCTTACATGAGACTAAAAACTCCACACCTTGACAAACTTGGCGCTGGCCTTGGAGTCTCCAGGATTCCTGGTGTGGTTTGTTCCTCCGGAGCTGAAGGCGATCCAACTCCCAACTTACTTACAACTGTACTTTAAATATATGAAAATACTCGAAAATCACAGGTTTTCCTCATAAATGTCTGCATGACAAAATTTATATTTTCATGCCTGCCATTACCAGGAGGGCTGGCAAGAGCTCTTTTTAATAATCCAGGTTGCTTTCACATTATGTACTGTTTGTTTGTTTGTTTTTTGTTTTTGTTTTTGTTGACAGAGTTTTAGAAGAGCAGGCGTCTGAAGGCTGAAGGCTCAAAATGGTAAGGAGACTGTACAAGTTTGTTTACTCAGTCATTTAAAACAGTAAACATGGTAAACAATTAAGCAAACAGGTTCAGTGGTTAAATAAATCTGTATAAAAACCATGCATTGGATTTCCACAGTGCCTTTACCTCTGGGTGGATTATTCCTTCACTTCCTGCGCTCCACACTCTTGATGGTGGTGAGCTGCAGACATAGCTAGGGATCTTTAAGATTTTAACCGCTTACTATTCTTATTGATACTGTTAACTGGTCTTTTATTATTGGTCTAACAGATACTTTTTAAGCAAAGAAACAAGTTAAGAACTTAAACTACTCTATTTTGAAACATCTGGGCATTTTTCATTTAAATCTAAATAAAAAAAAATGAAATAAATAAAATAACTAGAATAAAGAAATAACTATCATTAAGAAAAAAACTAAAATATTTGTATACAAATAAAAATCCACACACCAGTAGTTGATGGAGTCACGGTTGACTTTGATGTATTTGACCACACAGCATTTACTGCACTGATGAGAGCAGTGCTGAGACGGAAGCTTATCCGCCCATGTGGACCACGTAGCATCGATGCTGTTATAATTCTGGTTTTCAGTACCCATCCCTAGCCTCATCTGCCCTGGGGCAGACTGACAGAGGTGTGGCTGCCAGAGTGAACCCTGCCTAAGGCCTGTAGCTGCTGGGATAGGCTCCAGTCAACCACGACCCTTAAATCAGTGTACAGTATATACAGCAGTGTTCAAAATATATAAAATATATTTCTACAGGGCAAATAACTTACTAGTAGGTATAATAGAATAATATAAAACCAATAGACCCAACAGTTGTGAAATGCATGCTGCTAATTCTTTTTAGTTGAATAATTAATTGAAAGGGCCCCGTTCAAAATAATAGCAGTATGTTGTGCTTTCAGGGCCCTCAGTCAGCTGTGAGCTACTCTTATGAAAGGACAAAGGCAGCACATGTTGCGCAGTCTGGTTATATCACATTTCTCTCAAAAAATGTGAGTAAAATGAATCGTTTGAAACATTGTTCAGAAGAACAGTATACTTTGAAAAAGAAAAATTGACTAGAGAGGGGAAAACATATAAAGAACACAGAAAATTATAGGCTGCTGAGCTAATATGATCTCAAATGCTTTAAAATGGAAACCAAACCTGAAAAACCTGGAAGAAAATGAAAAACTACTATGCGAATGGACTGAAGAAAAGCCAAAATGGCTAAGGTTCAGCCAATGATCAGCTCCAGGGAGATTAAAGAAGATCTAAAAACACCTGTGAGGACTGTAAAAATTAGAAGATGCCTTTGTGAAGCCAAGCTTTTAGCAAGAAGCCCCTACAAAGTCCGATTGTTAAAAAAAAGACATGAGCTGAAGAGGTTACAAGAGAACACTGACTGGTCTAAGGAGAAGTGGAGCAACATTTTGTGGACTGATGAAACTAAGATTGTTCTTTTTGGGTCTAGGGGCCACAGTTTGTCAGAAAACCTCCAAACTCTTCAGGTCCAGCCCCAGGACACTGTGAAGACAGTGAAGCCTGGAGCCAGCATCATGATATGTGGATGTTTCTCACACTAAGGTGTCGGGCCTATTTATGGCACACAGAGATCATCGATTAGTTTAAATAAATCCATCCAAGAGGAAATGCCATTTAAATGGGTTTCACCAAGACAATGATCCAAAACACACAGTAAAATCTGGAAAATCTGGATCTGGATTCAGGACCAACCAGATTAATGTTATGGGCCCACAGTCCCCAGACCTTACTCAGGGGTGACATTAAAAAGGTGTTAAAGCATTTTTTAGTTTATACAATAAATATTTGAGCTTGTTAGGATGAGTGCAGACACTAAAATATTTACAGTGAACCCCGAAATTATTCATACCCTGGCAAATTCTGACTTAAAGTTACTTTTATTCAACCAGCAAGTTTTTTTTGACCAGAAATGACACAGGCTTCTCCCAAAAGATAATAAGACGATGTACATGAGGTATCATTGTGGGGAAAAAAATATTTCTCAACTTTTATTTACATTTGAACAAAAAGTGGCATGTCCAAAATTATTCATACCCTTCTCAATAATCAATAGAAAAGCCTTTATTGGCTATTGCAGAAATCAAACGCTTCCTATAGTTGATGACCAGCTTTTTGCATGTCTCCTTGGTATTTTTGCCCATTCTTTAGCAATGAGCTCCAATTCTTTCAGGTTGAGGGTCTCTTTGCCATCACCCTGATCTTTAGCTCCCTCCACAGATTCTCAGTTGGATTCAAGTCAGGACTCTGGCTGGGCCACTGCAAAACATTAATGTTTTTGTCTGCTAGCCATTTCTTCACCACTTTTGCTGTGTGTTTTGGTGTGTTTTGGGTCGTTGTCGTGCTGAAATGTCCACTGGTGCCCAAAGGCCAAGTTTCTCTGCAGACTGCCTGATGTTGTTGTTGAGAATTTTGATGTATTGCTCCTTTTTCATGGTGCCGTTTACTGTGATTAGGTTCCCTGGTCCACCAGCTGAAAAACACCCCCAAAACATTAGGTTCCCACCGCCAGGTTTGACAGTGGGGATGGTGTTCTCCTTTTTTACGCCAAATGAAGGATACATTATTGTGGCCAAACATTTCCATTTTTGTTTCATCTGACCATAAAACAGAAGACCAGAAGTCTTCTCCTTTGTACAGATGAGCATTTGCAAAGGCCAAGCAGGCTTTTTTGTGCCTTAACTGGAGAAGTGGTGTCCTCCTTGGTCTGCATCTGTGGAACCCAGCGGTGTGCAGTGTCTGCCTTGAGATGTTGCCACCAGCAGAGCCCAGATTCATCAGGATGGCCTTAGTGGTGATCCCTGGATTCTTTTTTTTACCTCTCTCACTATTCTCCTGGCCAGCACTGTGTCACTTTTGGCTTCCGACCACGTCTTCTGAGATTTGTCACAGTGCAGAACGTCTTGTATGTTTTAATAATACTTTGCACTGTAGCCACTGGATCCTCAAAACATTTTGATATGGTCTTATAGCCCTTTCCTGACTTGTGAGCAGCCACAATGTGCAGCCGCAGGTCCTCAGAGAGCTCCTTTGTCTTAGCCCTGACTGTCCACAAACCAACAGCAGAGAGCTTCTGTTTTTCACCTGTGGTGTTGATTAAAACAGCTATTTCCAATGAATCAGGGTAATTAGTATGCTTTAGAAGAGCATGGACTATTTGGAATGGTATAGAACTTTGGATTTTCCCATAGACTGACAGTTTGCAAAGGGTATGAATAATTTTGGACATGCCACTTTTTGTTCAAATGTAAAAAAAACAACTGAGAAATATTTTTTCCACAATGATACCTCTTGTACATTGTCTTAGTATCTTTTGGGAGAGGCCTATGTCTGGTCAAAAAAAAAAAAACTTGCTGGTTGAATAAAAGTAACTTTAAGTCAGAATTTGCCACCAGAGGTATGAATAATTTCGGGTTTCATTTTATACACACACACACACACACACAAAAACTGTATGTGTCATTCACTAATATGGCCTCTTTTGTTTTACAGGAAGGTGATAATGACATCCTGAAAGTTCACACAAAGTTACACAATGAAGTGGTTCATACGTGTAAGGACTGTGGGAAAACGTTTAGCACTGTTGCCAATCTAAAAATCCATAGAAAGCTCCATACTGGGGACAAAGTCTTCACCTGTGGCCACTGTGGGAAACAGTTTCCCCGACAGCTCTACCTGGAGAGGCACCTGCCCAAGCACTGGACAGAGCGGCTGTTTCCTTGTGTCCAGTGTGAGAAGAAGTTTAAGACCCTAAGGACTCTAAATGAACACGAAAAGGTTCATCTTGGAGTAAGACACACAAGTGTGGGGAGTGTGGGAAGACGTTTAGCCGCAACTCAAGACTAAAGGAGCACCAGAGGATTCACACCGGGGAAGGTCTATTCTGCTGTGACCAGTGTGATGTCAAATACATAACTTTGCACCAGCTCAAGAATCATAAGCGCAGGCACACAGGGGAGAGGCCGCACCCCTGTGACCAGTGCGAGAAGGTGTTTGCCACTTCTGTGAATTTAGCACAACATAAACGGTCTCACAGCAGCGCGAGACCATACTCCTGTGACCAGTGTGGCAGTGCATTCAAAAGAAAGGCTGGGCTAACGGGACACATGCTTATACACACGAGAGACAGGCAACACACGTGCGACAAATGTGGTAAGAGTTTTAAGCAGACGACTAATTTAAGATTGCACAAACGCACAGTTCACACTGAAGAAAAGCCCCATTGCTGTGAGGCATGTGGAAAGGCCTTTACTACTCCTGCCCATTTGAAACAACATAAACATACTCACACAAAACCACTCTACAGCTGTGATGAGTGTGGAAAATGCGTTACCACCAAGTACATTTTAGAAGAACATAAAAAACTGCATACCAAAAATGGCCTGATCTATTGTGACAAATGTGGTAAAGGTTTTGCGACATTACAACGGTTAGCGGCTCACGAACACTCTCATTCGGATGTCAAGCCTTTCAGCTGCGACCAGTGCGGTAAAGTTTTTAAATGTAGAAAGGGACTAAATTTGCATCTGCAGGTCTACCATGAGAAGAAACGGTTCCGGTGTGAGGAGTGCGGAAGGTCGTTTACAACCAAATTTTATCTGAAACACCACCAGAACATTCATAGAGGGGTGAGCGAATATGCGTGTGACCAGTGTGGGAAGTTGTTTGTTGATTTGAGCGGTCTAAAGTACCATCAAAGCATCCACAGCAGAGAGAAACCTTTTGTCTGTGAGCGCTGTGGAATGGCCTTTGCTCTTAAAAAACTTTTGAAAATCCATGAAATGGCTCATACGGGTGAAAAACGGCACAAATGTGATCAGTGCGGGAAGTCTTTTGTGACCATGAGCACCTTGAATCGTCATAAACTCATTCATGGGGAAAAAATGCACAAGTGCAAAGAGTGCGGAAAAACATTTGTCCATTTTTACAAACTAAAAATCCACCTGACCACTCACATGGACTCGGAGTTTCTGCGGCAGTACGTGTGTGACCAGTGTGGGAAGAGGTTCAAATTTCCGACTTCTTACAAACACCACTACAGACTCCACACCAAAGAGCTGCTGTTCCCGTGCGACCGCTGTGACAAGATTTATTTCAGCTCGAATGCTCTTTCAACGCATCTACAGAAGGATTGTGGGGCGTCTGAAAGGAAAAAACAAAAATGTTAGCAAAAAACAAACCAGAAAGAGGGGAAATTCTCGTCTAACAACATCAACCTAAAGCAACTAGAAATACGGCTTCATAGGATCCAAATGTGAAATAGCCTGGCCAGCCCAACTCTGCTACTTTTCGGAAGCAGGAGGGTCTGGATCCTCAGCCACAGCGAGCCCTTTCCACTCGACTCGCCTGAACCCGGCCTATCCCAGATGTTTATCTGCTGCACAGCTGCAGCCTAAATCAAGGATAAATGAGGACTAAATTAAGGGATTCAACTAAATGTTTTAAAATATTTTATTTGGTCACAACACATTTTCATTGAAGTCAGGACCATAGCATTATTGCATTTAATTTCTTTTTGTTTGTTTAATTGTGAACAAATTTGCGATGTGCAGCCAATACTTAAAACTTAACATAAAAGTGTTTTATCAATCTCTATTGAAAAACTGTTTATTCTTGTAAGAAACATATTTATTTATTTTATTTTTTTGTTAAAATAAAAGTTTATTTTTAATTATCTATCTTTTAGTTTGTTTATTTGATAGGTACAGTGCACATTAATTCACATCCCAGTAAATACACCAGAATTAAACATTTTAAATAGCCATTTTTTATTCTCAGTCCCCAGACAGATGTTATGGTGTCACCCAAAAAAATGAGACAAGGTTATACATAAAATACTATTTACAAAGGATATGTTGTACACATAGTAAAGCACAGACGAGGGTCAAAGGGGTTATATTCTGTTTTTATTTGTCACCTCTAGAACAGCAGCACATTTTACAACTTCCTTTTATGTGACGTTTTTATAAATTACTTACTACTACCATAATAAAACAGGTGAAGAGTCCAGCAGAGTGCAGAGCTGTTACACTCATTTGAACAGAAAGTGTATGAAAACATGCGTTTAATAATAGATTGTATATTTAACTCTTTTATACATTGATATCAACTGCTATCTGTGACTTTAGACACAGGGCTGAAATCCACTGTGGTGTGGTTCTGGTTCTAACCTGGGGAGGCTCTTCAGATTATTCTGGCCTGGGAAGATAACTCCAGTTCTTCTCAGTGTTTTAATGTAATTTATCTCATCAGACTCCACTGCTGCAACATAAGAGCAAGTCTATCATTTACAAAGTGAACAGTGCCCTCATTAACCTACAGTGCAGCGAACTGAGGGCCCCTTGTGTTCACTAACTGTAAACCTCCAGAAAATAAATCCTCACTGTTCTCTGTGTGGCAGCTGTGAATCTGCATCACATAATTCTTGTTATACACTCACAGACTCAGAGAAGAAACCCACCTTCAGACCTGATGGCACATTGTTCTTTATTCTTGTAGAATATTTATTGGCCTAAGGCTGTGTTCACACTCGCTGGTCCTCAAGACTCGGTGCACTTTGGGGCAAAAGTCTGCACCTGTGTGGATGATGTCATTGGTCACCTGTGTGGATGATGTCATTGGTCACCTGTGTGGATGATGTCATTGGTCTGGTTCGAGTTCACACTGAGCTCTGTCAAACAAACTGAACTGGCTGAGGAAGCAGTAACAAACCTGGCCTGTAGGGGGCAGACTCCTCAGGAACACAATCCATGTGGTCACTGTCCAGCCTTGAAGCCATTCAAATACAGATTACACACATGAGAAGCCCCCACATGTGGTTTGTAGATATTCTCCTTCTACACAGTAGTTCATATTCCTCCTGCAGTAGCAAACCAACAACAGAAGAAAATACGGTCACTGATAAAAACGTTGCTGATTTGACAACTCAACCTTAAACCATGTTTTTTAGCTGATCAGTTGTACAAACAGGGCTTTAGTGACACATCTCACTATTTACTTTTATCTTTGACTGTTTTTTAAAAAGACGTCTAAATTCCCATTTTGTGGTGCCCTCTTGAGGTCAAACGGTGGTACTTCTGCTCAATAGTTCCAAAGAAACAAGTGTGACAGTATTTTACCTGCATTACCTCACCTGTGTTACCTCACCTGGGCCACGAGACCCTTTTCCTATTGGAATGGGTTTTCATGTATATTTTTTATTCATTTAATTTTTGTCTGGGACTTGGCGCCCCCTGCTGTGGAGGAGGACTGTGACATCTCTGACCAGGACCAGGCCTCGCTCCTCCCTCAGTTCCTCTCTGTCTCTGCCGGGTTTCTGCCCACTTCTCCAGCATTTTTTCAATCTCGAAGTTTAATTGAAAATCATTCATAGGATCTATCCATGTAAAATATTTTTTGCAGAGATTTAATCAGGATAATGACGTGCACTGTACTTTTTGTAATTTTATGGACGAATCGATTTGTTCTCTGTTTTTTTTAATGTAGAAAATTCAAGATATCTCTGATGTGAGATTATTTAATGTCTTACAAGATAAAAGAATAGCTATAAAAAATATGTTCTATTTGTCTATATTTAAAAAGATGTACACAGTGATATAAAATACATTCTCAATCTTTTTATGGCTCATAGTAAGTTTTATATTCATAAATGCAAATGGTCAAAATGAAAGAATTTATTATAGAAATGAACTGATATATTAATCTAATCAATGGACTGTAAAATAGAAAAGCAATCAAAACTTCAGAGCTGATTATGAACACGTTAAACCTACCTCTTTGTTCGAGTTAATCATGACTTATGAACTGTACCCCTCTTTGATTTTGATTGTTTTTTGTTTGTTTGTTTTTAATGACGTTACCTCATAATTTTGCAGTATCTTTACTTTTATTTGTTTTATGTATATGAAATTAATTGTTGTCTGTCAAGAAAAAACAAAAATCTCTGTCAGTGGGTGGAGTAAGACCTGGGCCAGGGTTGAGTTGCTCTTTAATACAGAGCTGTAATACCTCTCCAGGCCAGTGGCGGCGAAGGCGCGCCCACAGTGGCACACAACAACACCAAACACAAGCAGAGCTGCGCTAGCACAACAATGCACAGAGGCTAAAAGAGCGTCGACAAAAGTTGTTCAGCGGTGAAACGGGAGCGAAACCGCTCACGAAACGGCAGTAAAGTCCTCAGAGGAGGCCACAGGGGCCCGGAGGAGCTGACGGAACAACAGACACCTCCCTGAAGGTGAAGCTAATACTACCACAAACGGTACACTTCCTGTTTACCTCCTGCTTTTTGTAATGCATTACATTTTCAGCGCCACGATTACTAGATTTAACAACTTGCTGTATTAACACGAGTTTAATGTGATGTTAATATTAACTGCGATGTTTAGATCCAGGAAGGAAAAGCCCTACAACTGCGTCTAAACTGGAAACAGCTGTTGCAGATAAACTTGTTTTTCTCAGTCGCCGCTGGCAACTTTGGTGACTTTACTTTCTGTTAAGTGTTAAAGCTTGAAAACATGTTTGCATTTGTATATTTTCCATGTTGCGGCCCCGATAATACTGCAACTGTAAAAAAAAAACAAAAAAAAAAAACTTAATAAAAAAATAAAAAAATCGTAATACCCTTCCATGTATTAATAATACAATAATAGAGAACGGGATCATGACGCAACATCGGTTTTATGTAAGATATTTTCAACAACAAAACAATGGAGCAGTTTAGGATGGAAATTAATCGAGTTAGCGTAACACAAAAGTATTCAGATACTTTAGTGTGTGATAAATGTTCACCGAGAGTGACAAAGCAGTTCACAGTTGTTTCGAGGCTCGTTTGTTTACTTTTTATGCCGCTGTTTTTAATGCAGTTTATGGCATTTCTCTGTATTCTAGGTTTATTATGTGTAAATCATTAAAACAAATGTTAGGCTAGTTAGTTTTATTAAGTAAATTAAAAGTTAATTTAAATGTGGGTACCCATAAACATATAATACATTTATATTTTAAAATCACAATATGCACTAGATATGTCCGAAAGTAATTCACAGCACATGGTTTTTTCTATAAATTTTTCAGCTATAAAATGTATTTTCCAAGAACTTTCCGTTTCCGGGTACAAATCCTCACAGAGCTTGTCATTGCCCCATTTGTCCAGCCACTACATTTGTGCATTTTAATGAGAAAATGTGGGCAATATTTTTTTTTCTTGCCATTTTAAAACAAATGCAAGTCATCCATATGTTCAGGGCTCTAGGCTTTTGGTGGCCCTAAACAAGATTTTGTTTGTGGCTCATCAAATGACACATGCACACATATAGACAGTATATAATATAGCCTAATAATTGTAAAAAATGAAATAAAGATAAGAAATGAATTCATTGCAAACCTCTTACTTCATTTGAACAAGGTCTATTGTAGCAATTAAACCAATAAAGAAATATATTTGAAGGATAAATAGCAATAAAGTGCAAAATAATGAATAAATCACAAACAAAAACAAAAATGTTACTTGTGATGATACTTTTATTCTGCGCTCTTTTTTCCATCAGAACAGGTGGGCTAATGTTGAGCCACACAACAGAATCACTGAGAACCAAGGATAGTGTAAGTGTAAGATTTAACTTTAGCTTGGATATAATTTCACAGTCCAGTAATCTGTCAGTCAGTGGTGTAACTTGGTAATGTGGGGCCCCAGGGGGTGCAGGGTTTCAGAATGGGCCCTACAGAACCACATTGCATTAAGCTTTTTAATGTATAAAATGTTGCTGTTTTACTGGAGTTTAATGCAAAAAAACAAGTAAACAGGTGCTTATTCATTAATGTAAGGGGCAATTTTGTGAAACTATGTTTGTTTTTATCATAATTTGTGCATTTATCTGAAAAAAAAGTTTTTTGTTATTAGTTTACAAATTGAACAGGATTCATTCACTCTTCTTCTTCTATTTATTTCCATAGCAGGTACTGGAGCATATCCCAGTAACTATGGGCCTTAGGAGGGGCCAGTTAGTCTCAGGGCTGACACAGAGACACACAGACACCAGTTCACCTGCTAACACTTACACATGCATGTGTTTGGGAGGTGGGAGTAAGAGGGCAGAGGATTGAACTCTCCATCTCCTTGCTGGGAGGCGAGAGCACTAAACATTCTGCCACCAAGCACCCCTTTAACAGGATTTTAAAAAATGAATTCATGTTGAAAAGAGTTATGTGCTGCTCCTAATTGTTATGAATATTTTAAACACAGACTTACTCATAGATGAGCAAAATCTAAACCTCCTGGGCCGCAGTGCAGTTGCCCTGGCTGCACGGCCCGATGTTACGCCCCTGCATAAAATCGTAACAACATTTAAAAGTGTACTGTTGAGCAGCAGCAACTCCTGCCAGCGTCCACTCAACCTGAAGTCTCATAATCAGTCATATGTCTAAATAAATGAGTGTGAAGCCTTCTATGGAGCACACACTTGCACTGAGAGGAGTTCTGGAAGTGTGAGAAGCTGAAGTTAGTTGTTCTAAACGTGTGGCCCCATTAGCAGACACAGAACTCAAAGCCTCTGACGTCGCTCCTGTCTCATGCACTGTTTTTGTTTTTCACAGCTGACAAAGTTTTGAGTTGGACCAGAACCAGAAGGGGCCAAATAAAAGCAGCTGATTCAAAAATGGTAAGTGTAATGTTTGTGTATCAGGTCTGCTGCAGAAAAAAGCTGAAAGGAGCAGCGATGTTAAAAATCTCTAAGCAGGTGGAATGGAAGGAGGAGTTTAAGTCCTCTGTGCACAGAAGAGGCCATGACGTCCTGGGAATAAAGAGTGGTGTTCATGAAGGCAGCAGCAAATTCTCCATCTGTGGCGACAGGCGGCAGTAAGGGATTTGGTTGCAGGGAGAGGAATTTTAAATTCAAATATAACAGGGAGGTAGTCTGAAATGCAAATGTCACTTATTTCTGAGATGAACACAGTCAGTCCACAGGAGATTATCAGGTCCAGTGTGTGTCTGTGCTGGTGTGTGGCGGCATTCACAGACTGTGTCAGCATTGGCCAGCTAACAGGATGGACAGCAAGCGTGAATATTAAAATCACCACAAATCAACAGAATTCATGTTCTGGATGAATGAAGCAGTGGGCGGGCCATGATGCTGGCTGATCGATGACGATTGGCAGAAGACTGTGACTGACAGTCCGCCGAGCGCCAATAGCGGCGCTCACCAGCTTCACAGCATGCGATGAATTGGAGGAACAGAGGAGACAGTCGTGTGTTGAAGGAGCCGTCCGGAGTTTAAAGCAAAGTGATTTACTTGATTTTCACCGTTTGTTCATACAACACACCGAATAAACAACAGTTATAGCACTGTTGAGTTTACATCTTGTTTTCGTTTTGTTCATTTGTTCATTCAATATCAATGTTGTAGGGAAACAACAGCTTCCCCTGTGTTAAAGACCAGCAGCTGCCACTGAAACACATCATGTTCTGGAGAACACATTTGTATGAGCCCAGCTTTATGTTCTCTCTCTGTGTCACTGGTCGTATGTTTTGAGTAGAATTATTTAAATCTTAAATAAAATGTTGCACTTGTCAGTAAAATTTCTGATCCATCATTCGTCATTATGTTGAGTGCATTTGGGTTTATTCAGATCACCCCAGGGTGAGTGTGTTAACGTACAGATATGAAATTACTGAATCAAGCTCTACCTGTACAGTGAGTTTGATTTAGATGGTCTTATTTGTTTTCTCTAAAAACTCATCTTTAACTGTTCTCACTGTCCAATTCTAACACATTTGTTTCAGTTTTATTAGCATTACTAAAACAAATGGCTTTATTATACTAATTACTTTCATAAGCAGCCCTACATATCACTCCCAAAAAATGGCAGTGTTTATCTGCATCGTCATAGAAAAACCCATCTCGGTCGATCTCTAATGTAGAGCATGTGGCGCATATACAAAGTGACTGCAGCTCGCCTCACTGTTGTGGGTTTGAGTCTCCCATGATTCCAGTCTCTAGTCCACTGTCCTGTCAAAAAAGCAGAAATGGCTTTTTTGCATAGACCAACATGCACCGAGAACAGGTCTGACTCACTGCAGTGAACCAAGCTCCTGCTCTTCCTGTGCAGACCCTTCCTCCCAGAGCGCCCCCCACATTCTTGTCTCTAGTCTCCTGCAGTCATCCTTTTTAAAAAGAGGGACCACCCTGGTCTGCCAGTCCAGAGGAACTGTCCTAGACTTCTGTCCAATGTTACAGAGGCTTAGGTGAGCCCCCACATCATCCAGAGTCTTTAGACCTGGAGAAACTATGAGAACTGTCTGGGGAGAGGGAAGTCTGAGTGTCTCTGCTTAGACTGCTGCCCTGGATAAACTGGATGTGTCTGTATTTTACACTAATGAATAATTCTGTTGTGTGTTTTAACAGGAAGAAGTTAACGATGTCCTCAAAGCTAAAGAAACTTCTGGAGAGAAACTGCACAGCTGTGAGCAGTGTGGGAAGTCATTCAGCTGCAAGTCAAGACTAACACTGCACCAGAGACTTCACATGGGGGCAAAACTGTTCTGCGCTGACCAGTGTGACAAGAAATTTACTACAAAACACAATCTCATTACACATACACGTGTTCACACACGAGAGAGACCCTACTCCTGTGACCTGTGTGGAGTGTCATTTAACCGTAAGGGAGCTCTAAAGTCTCACACACGCATACACACAGGAGAGAGACCACACAGCTGCGACGAATGTGGTAAAAGTTTTGGATATTTATCGAACTTACAACAACACCAACTCATTCACAAGGGAGACAAGAGTCATTGCTGTGACGAATGTGGAAAAGCCTTTCTGAATCAAAGTAGATTAAAACAGCATAAACTCACTCACACTAAAAGAAGCTTCCCTTGTGATGAGTGTGGAAAATGTTTTAACCACAAATGCAATCTAAAAATACACAGGCGACTCCATACTGGACAGTGATCTGTTCTACTGTGAAACATGTGGCAAAGCCTTTCCTGCGTCAAGTCATTTAACAAAACATGAAAAGTCCCATTCGACAGCTCGACCTCACAGCTGCAGCCAGTGTGGGAAAACATTTAAAAGTACTAGGGGACTCAAAATGCATTTGCAAAGCTACCATGAGAATAAACGGTACAAGTGTGAGCAGTGTGACAAGTCTTTTACTGCAAAGCATAATCTGAAAGCTCATCAGAACTTTCATACAGGGGAAAACCAATTCTCATGTGATCAGTGTGGGAAAGAGTATTTCAGTAAGATGAGTCTGAAGCTTCACGAGCGCATCCACACCGGAGAGAGACCCTTCACCTGTGAACTCTGTGGAAAGTCTTTCTCAAGTGCAGGAGTTTTAAAAATGCATAAACTTGTGCACACAGGAGAAAAAAATCACATTTGTGACGAGTGTGGAAAATCGTTTGTTTTATCAAGCACTTTGAGACAGCATAAACTGACTCATGTGCCAAAACCTCATCGATGTGATCAGTGTAGAAGAGCATTTGCTCGTTCTGAGGAATTAAAAACTCACCTTCAAACTCACTCTGAAACAAACTCTGTTAAACAGCAAAACAAGCTGAAGCCGTTTATTTGTGACCAGTGTGGGAGGAGTTTCAAACGTGTGAGAAGTTACAAACAGCACTACAGCATTCACAGCAAGGAGCAACTCTTTCCTTGCGACCAGTGTGACAAGATCTACTTCATTTTCTCTTCTTTAACCTCCCACCTGCGTTCCCACGCTAAAGAGAAGCAACGTGAGGCGACTCGGCACAAAACACTGAAACACAAGAGCGTTCAGAACTGAGCAGAAATCTGGAGACGAAGCAGCGGAGTCCTCCTCAGACAAGATCCCACTGAAACAACTGGAAATCCGGCTTCACAGAATCCAAATGTGAGAGGATCCAAACACTGTAACTGTAGCTGAAGCTGGAGACAGTGGGTTTTGACAGACTCTAGTGGCAAAATCACAATGAACACATTTAGTATTAGGTGGGACCAGAGCGCAGACCTCCGCCAAGGCTTCATAAAAAATAATAAGTGAGTTGTTCCTTTGCTGTAACCTGGTAAAAGCCGCTGGTCTGCATCATACACAGTGTAGAACCATCTGGAGGCTCCTGTGGGCTTTGTAAAGGGGCGGGACTTTCAGGAGAATACTTGGAGCTGATTGGATGAAGCTCCAGCCAGTGACCGTCTACCATGATGTGTTTTAGCCAAGATGGATTTTTGTGAGTTTGTGATTAGTGAACTTGGCCCTATCTCACAATGTTACTGAATAGGGGTGTAACGATACAGTTACTGTTAAGGATAACAAAGTCAAGTTAACTCTTATTCAAAAGGTTAATGTTTTTATTTTGGTAACTTTGTAAGCGGAACTCTTATTGTGAAAGCGTGTGTACATGAAAGTATACGTGACATATACGCAAAAGAAAGCCAACTCAAAATCTCAAGTTTTTCACATTTTCACTTAATTTGATGTTCATACGTCTAAAAACTTTTATAATTTTTAAGTTTCTCTCTATCATTTTTTTACTCATCTTACTCTTCTTTAAAAAAAAGTTATTTGTTAAATGTAGTATATTTAGTTTTTATTATTATCAATAATACTTTTTCTGAACAGTGGAGTCAGTTGCTGTAAGATGAGCTGGAAAAAATAAGATAGTGAGTAAAACTTAAAAATTCAAGTTTTTAGATGTATGAACTGTTAAATTTGGTGAGTAAAAAAAAAAAAATTAGTTGTTGAAAACTTGAGATTTTGAGTTGATCACCAAAACTCAAAAATCTTGAGGGATGCCTTGAGTTTTTGCAGCATTGTTTTTTACAGTGCATTTCAAACTAATTTTTTTTTTATTTACTTAATATAGACAGCCTCTGGGGGCCTCCATGCAGTACCTTCACGGACCCCCAGTGGGCCCCAGACCCCACTTTGGGAACCGCTGGCCTAGACGAATAATAACTTGTTATTCTCAAGGACAGATGAAAATGAGTGTTATCAGAAATTATTAAAAATGATGTTTGGATGAGCTCCGTTTGTTGTGTCGAGCATTAAACTTTTCTGCGCTGGACTCTCTCTCGTCTGCTCCTTGTTTTTGGATATATTGTGTATTTTTTAGTCCTTGCTCTACTGGAAACAGAAATCACGGTTACCTCAGTTCCAATCCAGGCGTCCGTGGCAGTCACAAACGTCTCGGGACATTGTTAATAAAGTTGCTCCCACAGCGTCAGATGGTAAAGAATGTTCAGCCTTAATGCTGACTAAATTTAATTAAACTTTTGAAAGCGCACTTTATTTTGATAATCTGTATTAAATGGAAGATATCTCTGGTTAGCTATAATTTATATGGCATTTAGTATATATTTCAATTTTAAACAGTTTTTTCTATTATGATGTATTTATTTTTGATGACGTTACAATCTGTATACCAGGTTAAGCTATTTTGAAATGAATTTAATTTAAATTTTGTTGTCTTGTACGGAGCTCTGGAGGGGACATGGTGAGAAAAATACTTAGTACTACAATACTTTTGCGAGATAACACAAATATAAGAGATCTCAGTCCTGGGTTCTGGGTCTCAGGCTAAAACCAGGGGTAAGTCACAGAAATCTCAATCTAGGACTAAACCACAGAGCACTGGTTCTTAATCTGTTCTCTCCCAGAAACACCACCAGACTAAACCAGGACTAAACCAGGACTAAACCAGGACTAAACCAGGACTAAACCAGGACTAAACCAGGACTAAACCAGGACTAAACCAGGACTAAATAAAACAGTCTCTAAACTAAACATACACTGCCTATAAAAAGTACTCACTCCCTTAGTGTTTTTCCTATAATGTTGCCTTACAATCAGAAATGTAACTGGATCATTGGGAGGTTGGTGTCAGTCACTTTACATCACATGACAACAACTATATAGATGTGAAATATTTTTAGATTAGATTAGATTGAACTTTATTAATCTCACAGTGCAGAAATTCACCTGTTCAGGCAGCTCTTAATACAAAATAAAGTACAGAAAGCAAGAAAATAAAGTGAACCTGCATCACACAGAGGACCGGAGTCTGTCCGAGCCTGCTGAGCTAATGTTAGCCCCTCCTCAGTCTGAAGGAGTCGCTCGGCAGCTCCTCAGTCTGAAGGAGCCGCTCGGCAGCTCCTCAGTCTGAAGGAGCCGCTCGGCAGCTCCTCAGTCTGAAGGAGCCGCTCGGCAGCTCCTCAGTCTGAAGGAGCCGCTCGGCAGCTCCTCAGTCTGAAGGAGCCGCTCGGCAGCTCCTCAGTCTGAAGGAGCCGCTCGGCAGCTCCTCAGTCTGAAGGAGTCGCTCGGCAGCTCCTCAGTCTGAAGGAGTCGCTCGGCAGCTCCTCAGTCTGAAGGAGCCGCTCGGCAGCTCCTCAGTCTGCTGCAGTGGTGAGAGCTGTTGTCCATGATGGCTGTGAGCTCCTCCTCTCACCTCCTCCAGAGTCCGGCCCAGGACAGAGCTGGCCCTCCTGATCAGTTTGTTCAGTTTGTTCAGTTTGTTCAGTTCGTCCTGCTGCTCGCTCCTCAGCAGACAACAGTGCAGAGCAGACGTGTCCAAAGTGCAGCCCAGGGGCCATTTGTGGCACAGGTTGAGATTTCATATGGCCCTCAGCTTCTTGGACAAAATGCATGACTTATGGCCGAGCAACACTCGTACAGTGTTTCTGTAGCTTTGGCTGTACTTTTGTGCCTCTCATCTTCTCTGTGCTGTGTATTTTTAATTTAGTACGTCAAAAAATTATTGCAGTTGTGATGTTCAAAAAATATATTTTGTTACAACTTTTAGATTGTGTTGTTAAAGAAAATAATTTATATTTATTTGGCTTTTGAAAACAAAATACTTCTAAAACAGTGTGCATGTGTACTGTATGTGCGTTCAGTTACTTGGCAACATCAGGACGAACTGTCGGCCCTTGAAGATTTGAACATCTTCAAATCTGGCCCTCGGAGAAAAAAGTTTGGACAGCCCTGGCGTAGAGGACGGCAGAGGCTACCACAGAGTTATAAAAAGTCTTTAGCAGAGGTCTGCACACTCCTGCAGCTCCTCAGAAGGAGGAGGCGACTCTGGCCCTTCTTGTACAGGACGCAGGTGTTGTGGGACCAGTCCAGTTTATTGTTGAGGTGAACACCCAGGTTCTTAAAACTGTCCACCAGG
This sequence comes from Bostrychus sinensis, assembly GCA_020698575.1. Taxonomy (NCBI): domain Eukaryota; kingdom Metazoa; phylum Chordata; class Actinopteri; order Gobiiformes; family Eleotridae; genus Bostrychus; species Bostrychus sinensis. The sequence goes on along the minus strand of CM036259.1, from coordinate 3,149,055 downwards.
TCAGTCTCCGCCTCCTGGATGTTCGGTGTGTGAGGTAATGTCCTCCAGAAGTTGCTGGTGTTTAAGCTCAGCTCCACAGAGTCCACGGTGACTGAGCGCACTCCAGCTCCAGCCCTCAGAGAACTTCTGGAGTTGACAGTTGTTGGTGTTGTAGGTGAAGTCAGAGGTGTAGAGGGTGAAGAGGAAGGGTGACAGCACCGTTCCCATGAGGGGCCCCAGTGCTGCAGACTACTCCCTCAGATGCACAGGTTTGCAGAGCGCTCTAGTAGTAGACCGCGTTATTGTGAAGCAAACAAGAAATACAACAGAAAAACAGAAAACTTGAGTGTGCAGAAGTATTCAGCTCCTCCCCTGAGGTCAGATCTCTGTAGAACCACCTTCTGAAGGACTTCCAGCTCCAAGTCTTTTAGGATGAGTTTTTATGAGTTTGGTTTATAAAATCAGTAGGATTTATGCTCTTCATCTAAAAACAGCTCCACTTTCTTCAGGTTGGATGCATTGTACAGCACAGTTTGAAGTCGTTTTCTTCAAGAATTTTTCTGTATATGACCCCATTCTGCATTCTCTCAATTCTGAGCAGTTTCCCAGTCCCACCACCAGGGGGCACCAAGGCTTTACTTTAGAGAAGGGGCATAGTCAGGTGTTGGGTTTGTGATGTTTGGGGAATCTCCCTTGTGCCCTTTGGCAAACACAGGACAAGACACATTTTATTATTTTCTCCTTGTCGTTTTACTGGCCCCTCCCCCACCCAGCCCAGCTCTGTGGAGAGTATGGTTCAGAGAGGTCCTGGGACAGATACAACAGTCTCTGCTGTGGAGAGTATGGTTCAGAGAGGTCCTGGGACAGATACAACAGTCTCTGCTGTGGAGAGTATGGTTCAGAGAGGTCCTGGGACAGATACAACAGTCTCTGCTGTGGAGAGTATGGTTCAGAGTGGTCCTGGGACAGATACAACAGTCTCTGCTGTGGAGAGTATGGTTCAGAGAGGTCCTGGGACAGATACAACAGTCTCTGCTGTGGAGAGTATGGTTCAGAGAGGTCCTGGGACAGATACAACAGTCTCTGCTGTGGAGAGTATGGTTCAGAGAGGTCCTGGGACAGATACAACAGTCTCTGCTGTGGAGAGTATGGTTCAGAGTGGTCCTGGGACAGATACAACAGTCTCTGCTGTGGAGAGTATGGTTCAGAGAGGTCCTGGGACAGATACAACAGTCTCTGCTGTGGAGAGTATGGTTCAGAGAGGTCCTGGGACAGATACAACAGTCTCTGCTGTGGAGCTCTGCAGATCTTTCAGGGTCACCTTTGGTCTTATTGTTGCCTCTCTGATGAATGCACTCCTTGCCCGGTTTGTGAGTTTTAGATGTTCGTCTTTAGGCAGGTTTGGTGTGGTTCCCATATTTTGTGCATATTGTACTGATGAATGAAATAGTATTTTATGGCATTATGACAGTTGAGCTGAAGACCGGTCGACTTTATCTCACTGTTTCTGTGACTTCTGAGGGTAGATAAGACCAGATCTTATTTAGGGGCCTTTTTAAAAAGGGGTGGACACTTCTGCACACTCAGTTTTTCTGTTTTTTTCTGTCATATTTCTTGTTTGTTTCACAATAAAAAATATTTTACATCTTTATAGTTGTTGTCAACTGATGTAAAGTGACCAACATAAACCTCCAAATGATCCATTAGATCCTGGTTGTAAAGTAAGAAAAAATGCTAAGAGGGTGAACACTTTTTAAAGGCAGTGGATCTAAGACAACTGGATTCAAATGATTCTTTTTTAGGTGAGGTTGAATAATTGCCTGTTTAACACAGAAAGGAAAGTGCCCAGATGAGAGTAAGCAGTTAAACTTAGGTCCAAAGATTTTGCCAGCAGAAGGAAACATTTCCTTCAGGAGTTTGGCTGGAAAAATGTCAAGGTCACATGAGGAGGAGCTAGTTTTAGAGACAAACTCCCAGAGTTCTTCTGAAACTGGCTGAAGGAGGTGGTTGGCTCATGAGTGACTGTAAATGTAGTGGCATCTGGGTGGATATGAGCTCTGATTGGATCCATTTTATTTACAAAATGATCAAGACATTTTTGGGATAGTTCTGGATCAGACTGAAAAGGGCAGGACGGCGGGCCACGGACAACAGAGGTAATAACCTTAAACAACACTCTAGGGTTAGGATCACTTTTTTAATGAGTTCAGAAAAGTCATTAGTTGGTCATTAGTTTAGATTTATTTGCCTTCCAGAGGCGTTCTGCTTTTCTACACAGGTGCTTTTGTGAACGAGTGAATTCATTCAACCAAGGATCCTTTCTTGCTTTGCATTTTTTTGAAACACAAGGAGCCACTTGCTCTAAAATCTGCTGACAATGGGCCAAGAATAGGTTTAAGTTCACCACAGATCTTGTTGCTGTAAAGCATCATAGGATTGTGAATTCAGAGCTTCACAGAATTTTCTGAATGAATCCGAGTTGAGAACGTGGGAGTGAAGTGATGCTGGGGGTTGGACCTTATCAGAAGCCTGTAGGGGTTGTTGTGTTCTTTTCTTGTTAATAAAGACTCCAATCAGCTTTTTTGTCTTTTTGTCTTTTTATTGGCATAAGCCAAATTACAGAGCTCTGTGTTGGATCTGTCCCTACCGCCTACGTCTTACTCAGGGCTTACGCTGGGCGTCCAACAACGACCGTCCCTATCACACTGAATATATCCCAGGCTCAACTTCATACCACCCACTCCAGATATGGGCATAGTCCAGGATCTGAACCAGTTCTCAGACAGAGCAGTGCGAGTTGTAAGGGAGGGGCTGTTATCACTTCTGCTCCCATGAAGGCCACATTTCAGACATCACATTGTTCCCTTGCACTTCATGCGGCGCCTTGAGTCTGGGTCAGGTCCTGGTCACATGATTAGTTCAGATATATTTCTTCACATTGAAACACCATTTCATTATAAACTTGATCATGTTCAAAACACATACAACAGGGTGAACAAAAGGGCTTTATGGTCACAAACAGCAAAGTCTGAGAGACTGATTAGCGAGGGCATGAAGCCAGTTACAGGACAAGTTCTAGTACTGTATATGGCCTTTGTTATGTGTGGGATTATCCACAATTTGAGTTCTATGGAGAGAATTTAGAGGATCTGAGAACTGGTTAGAAAGAGATGTAGGACAGCAGATGTGAATATTAAAGTCACTGAGAATGAGTATCTGATCATACCTGGGTACAATAATAGACAACAGTTCTGAAAAGTTCTGTGAAGCCTTCTATGGAGCACACACTTGCACTGAGAGGAGTTCTGGAAGTGTGAGAAGCTGAAGTTAGTTGTTCTAAACGTGTGGCCCCATTAGCAGACACAGAACTCAAAGCCTCTGACGTCGCTCCTGTCTCATGCACTGTTTTTGTTTTTCACAGCTGACAAAGTTTTGAGTTGGACCAGAACCAGAAGGGGCCAAATAAAAGCAGCTGATTCAAAAATGGTAAGGAGACTTTTAATGAATGTGGTGTTAGACTGATAGTGCTGTGTGTAGTTTTTGTATGAGCCCAGCTTCATGCTGCTCTCTCTGTGTCACTGTTGGTTTTGTGAAGAGTTTATCCTGGTCCTTAACCTCAAGTGAAGTTTGAAATAAAATGTTGCCCTCAGTTAAATTTCTGACCCATCACTCGTCGTTATGTTGAGTACATTTGGGTTTATTCAGTTTTAAAGCTCAGGGAGAGTGTGTTAACGTACGGATATGAAATTACTGAGTCATTTTTCAGTTTTATGACAATATGGTTGACTGTTTGTGAAGGCGTGGTCAGAGTTTTATTTAGTGGCAGTAACTGTGCTCCAGCCTGGAGAGAGCGAGTCTTCCTTTTCCAGCTGAGAACCATGGCCTCGGACTTGGAGGAGCTGACTCTCATCCCAGCCGCTTCACACTGAGCTGCAAACCGCCCCAGAGCTCGCTGAAGGTCCTGCTTTGATGAAGCCAACAGGACAACAGCATCTGCCTAGAAATGCAGTAAAAATAACTGCTGCCTCAGTATAGCTCAGTAGGTAGAGCATGTGGCGCATATACAAAGTAAAGCACCCCCCACAGGAGCTGCGAGGGACAGGGTAGATGTGCTGTCGATGTGCTAGTCTGTTGTGGTGAGGGAGCTGAGCTGAGAGACAAAGCTCTCACTTTACCGCTCAATCTATTCTATATTCCCACTGTCACCAAGAGCTTGGATACAAGCAGTTCACTTTAAGATAGAGTGAGGAGCTCTGTCACCTGGGGAGAGGGAAGTCTGAGTGTCTCTGCTTAGACTGCTGCCCTGGATAAACTGGATGTGTCTGTATTTTACACTAATGAATAATTCTGTTGTGTGTTTTAACAGGAAGAAGTTAACGATGTCCCCAAAGCTAAAGGAACGTCTGGAAAAAAACTGCACAGCTGTGAGCAGTGTGGGAAGTCATTCAGCCACAAGTCAAGACTAACACTGCACCAGAGACTTCACACAGGGGAAAAACTGTTCTGCTGTGACCAGTGTGACAAGAAATTTACTACAAAACACAATCTCATTACACATACACGTGTTCACACACGAGAGAGACCCTACTCCTGTGACCTGTGTGGAGTGTCATTCAAGCAAAGGAAGCTCTAAAGTCTCACACACTCATACACACAGGAGAGAGACCACACAGCTGCGATGAATGTGGTAAAAGTTTTGGACGATTATCGAACTTACAACAACACCAACTCATTCACAAGGGAGACAAGAGTCATCGCTGTGACGAATGTGGAAAAGCCTTTCTGAATCAAAGTAGAGTAAAACTACACAAACTCAGTCACACTAAAAAAAGCTTCTGTTGTGATGAGTGTGGAAAATGTTTTAAAAACAAGGAGTCTCTGACAAAACACAGTCGACTCCATACTGGACATGATCTGTTCTACTGTGAAACATGTGGCAAGGCCTTTCCTGCGCTAGATTGTTTAGCAAGACATGAAAACTCCCATTCGACAGCTCGACCTCACAGCTGCAGCCAGTGTGGAAAAACATTTAAAAGTGCTAAGGCACTCAAACAGCATGTGGAAAGCTACCATGAGAATAAACAGTACAAGTGTGAGCAGTGCGGCAAGTCTTTTACTCTAAAGAGTTATCTAAAAATCCATCAGAACATTCATACAGGGGAAAAACAATTCTCATGTGATCAGTGTGGGAAAGTGTTTTTTGATAAGATGACTCTGAAGAGTCACGAGCGCATCCACACTGGAGAGAGGCCCTTCACCTGTGAACTCTGTGGAATGTCTTTCTCTAGAGTAGGACATTTAAAACTGCATAAACTCGTGCACACAGGAGAAAAAAATCACATTTGTGATGAGTGTGGACAGTCGTTTGCTTTATTAGGCACTTTGAGACGGCATAAACAGACTCATGTGCCAAAATCTCATCGATGTGATCAGTGTAGAAGAGCATTCGCTCATCCTGAGGAATTAAAAACTCACCTTCAAACTCACTCTGAAACAAACTCTGTTAAACAGCAAAACAAGCTGAAGCCATTTATTTGTGACCAGTGTGGGAGGAGTTTCAAATGTAAAAGTTATTACAATAAGCACTACCAGTATTCACAGCCAAGGAGCCAGCTCTTTCCATGCGACCAGTGTGACAAGATCTACTTCAACCCAGAATCCTTTAAATCCCACCTGCGTTCCCACGCTAAAGAGAAGCAACGTGAGGCGACTCGGCACAAAACACTGAAACACAAGAGCGTTCAGAACGAGCAGAAATCTGGAGACGAAGCAGCAGAGTCCTCCTCAGACAAGATCCCACTGAAACAACTGGAAATCCGGCTTCACAGAATCCAAATGTGAGAGGATCCAAACACTGTAACTGTAGCTGAAGCTGGAGACAGTGGGTTTTGACAGACTCTAGTGGCAAAATCACAATGAACACATTTAGTATTAGGTGGGACCAGAGCGCAGACCTCCGCCAAGGCTTCATAAAAAATAATAAGTGAGTTGTTCCTTTGCTGTAACCTGGTAAAAGCCGCTGGTCTGCATCATACACAGTGTAGAACCATCTGGAGGCTCCTGTGGGCTTTGTAAAGGGGCGGGACTTTCAGGAGAATACTTGGAGCTGATTGGATGAAGCTCCAGCCAGTGACCGTCTACCATGATGTGTTTTAGCCAAGATGGATTTTTGTGAGTTTGTGATTATTGAACTTGGCCCTATCTCACAATGGAACAGAATCCTTTAACCATTTCTGACCATTCCTGGAAATGTCCTGAAAACCTTTAAATGTTCAGTCGTCTTCTTGTTAACAGACTAAGAACTAAAAAGTTTCTAACTGTTCTGAGGGCGATATTTAACCTGTTCACTGCTTTATTTTCTTCTGATAATGTTTTTCCGTTAACACAGTTTGAATGAAGCCTAAATGCTTTTCCAGACTTTAACGGTGCATATCTCTGTGGTTCCTGAACCTATCAACGCCAAATAAAAACTGACACAAAGCGTGAGGTCTTCTCTGTCAGAGTGAGTTAACTGCAGGTCTCTGTGTCAAGCCGTTTGTTTTACAACAGCTGCACAAAGACCTAATGTCAGTCACTCACACCAGCGTCATTATGTTTCTTAGTAGCCCGTCACGCAGGACCGCTCAGGGTGGGCCGATGGGGCCAAGCTCTGACCAACAGGGGCCCCCAGGCCGAGCCTAGCTACAGCATAAGGCATGCACTTTTGTTCATATCACAGTCTCCGCTCCGATTCTAAACCCTGTAGCCAGTGTGACAAGTCGTTCAAGACTGCAAAAGCTCAGAAAAGTCATGAAGAGCGGAGTGACTCACACCTGTGAGCAGTGTGGGAAGTCATTTAGACGCAAGTCATGGCTTAAGGATCACCAGAGACTCTAGAGAATCTATTCTGCTGTGATCAGTGTGACAAGAAATTTGTAAGGATGATTTCACTTAAAAAGCATACGTTTTTTCATATTGAAGAGAAGCCATTCCCATGTGACCTGTGTGGGAAGTCCTTATGCGATTCAGGAAAGTTAGCCGTACATAAAAGAATTCACACAGGAGACAGACTCTACCCCTGCGACCAGTGTGGGATGTAATTTAAAGAAAACGGCCAACTAAAGAAACACACACTCATACACACAGGAAAGAGGCCACACAGCTGCGATGAATGTGGTAAAAGTTTTGGACGAATTATCGACCTTACAAAGACACCAACTTATTCACAAGGGAGACAAAAGTCTTCGCTGTGACGAATGTGGAAAGGCCTTTTTGGATAAAAGTAGAGTGATGCAGCACAAACTCACTCACACTAAAAGAAGCTTCCCTTGTGATGAGTGTGGAAAGTCGTTTACTTTTTTAAGCCATTTGAGACATTTGTGTGTGACCAGTGTGGGAGGACTTTCAAATGTTAAAGTTATTGCACGCAGCACTCCCGTCTTCACAGCAAAGAAATGATCTTTCCCTGTGATCAGTGTGCAAATCTACTACAGGTGCAAGTCTCTGAATGTTCATCTGCTTTCCTACTCTTAAAAAAAAAAAGACAGGTATCTAAGCAGAGAGCACCAACAACCCGAGCGTCAGAAGTGTCACCGTGAGCACAAATCTTTTGAAGAAGCTGTGGAGTCCTCGTCAGACATCAGGCTAAAAAAACAAAACAAAAATGGAAATCCAGCTTCACAGGATTTAAATGTGAAACCAGAGCAGTGAGCAAATGTGGTTACAATTCAACAAGTTTACCTTTTGTACAGAGGACATACTGCTGTTTATAAGCAAGTTTATGAAAATGACGTCAGGTTAGACTTGGTCCCAGATCCAAGCCAGGATCCTGGTCAGGAACGTGCAGCTGGAGGATTAGCCTGTTGTGCATGTTTTTCAGTTTAGGTTTTCAGGTAAATTTAACGGTCTAAGATGTTAAATCGTTGCAGCTCATGGTAATAACTTGACAGAAAATGACAGATTTGGATCAGAAGAAGCAACATGTCTGCTTTGAGGACGTTTGGACAGACCACATACACTCAAAGACTTTTTTTCTCAAAGGAAACACAACATGCATGGTTCTGTTTAAACGTTTATGAGGCTTTACTGCTCTGTCTTGGTAATAAAACATCTTTTCCCAGCACATGGCATGATTCAGAGTTTATGTTTACCAGTAATTAATCGATTAATAATTTCGTAGACTATAATTTTGATAATCGTTTATAATCTATTAATCTGCTATCAGTAGTTGTTGCCGCCTGTGAACAGCTGCTATTTGAACCTTAGTCATTCCTGTGTTGGAAGACCGCTTCTCCCAAAATTAATACAACTTTTATCTCAACAGACTTCTCCTCCAGATGTGGGACCAAGGCAACGAGACCTGCCGACATGAATTCCACACTCAAGAATTGTAAATATGTGCCATTTTATCTTAGTTTTGATTATAAACCTTGAGAAAGCCCCCACTTTTGTGTCATTTTAACAAAAGCCAAGCCACATTCCTCTGATAAGAACTCAACTTTGGTTTTCTAAAAGTGTGGATGCTTGAAACAAGACATTGCAAAACTCTCACGCTGGAATAAAAATAAATAACTCTGTGTATTATTTTCTTCATCCATTCAAGGAAACCAATCTAAGTTATGTGTTGTTTTACAGGACACTGGCATAAATGAATTAAAATGGTGTTTATATTCATCACGTCATTAATGGTTTGATCTGTGCTTTATTATTTCGTTACTTTCCTGTTGTTGTGACTTGATGAGCATTGTTGCATATTGTTTGAAATGGAGTATAGCAATATAAATGGCATTTCATAAAATATCCAAATTCTTCAGATCAGATTGTTCCCTCCAGGCTGACCCTACGTCCCCAGAAACGCCTCTGACTTCTCAGAAGTTAAAAACTCCCCTCAGCCTTGGTGTTTACCTGTGTTATCTACGAAGTGGGGCCCCCGCTTCTGACTTCGCCCGCGCGTCTCGCCTTTAATTTTTTTATTTTTTCCACATTTTCCCCTGGTTATCTTCACTCCCAGCTCTGAGCAGCACCTGTTTCCAGTACACAACACAGCGTGAACTCTTTTGAGAGACTGCTTTTTGTAAGTCTTTGCAAGCTGTGACGAAAGCATTGACTGTATTTTTATTTTTGCATAAGCTGACCGTCGGCTGTTTTCCTGAACTTTAATCGGTCGACACAGAAACACGTTGATCACACAGACCATGAAGTCGTCTCCGGCAGGAAAACCCTGGCTGACATTAAAAGTTTGGCCACAAAACTTGAAAAAATAGTCCTTACTTTACTCCCTGAGAAGCCTCCCACATACACAATACTCCATTTACAAATATTAGATTACACAAAGTCCTGTTTTAAATATAAACAGCTAATACTTACATGTGGCTTTTTACAAACTGTTTTTCCTCACATTTGTTAATAAATTCACATTTAATTAAATTTAAGCTGAGTTTATAGTAAGTCCTAAATTTTAAAGAATACTGCATTTTCCAGACTATAAGTCACACTTTTTCCATCGTCTGCCTAGGAGTGTGACGTATTCTCAGGTGTGACTTATATATTAAAATACCTCAGGTGTTGGTTAGAGGGCGCTCTAGGCTTGTGTACCAGCATCTGCTGCACCTGTACCACTGACAATTTAAAATGTAAACATTACCACTAACAACTTAGGCTATAAAGACAACTGAGAAAGAGCGGAATAATTGGAAATGGAACAGATGCTGAGTCTGACGACAGCCACGCAGAGGAGGAAGCGGCGCTTCGTCTACCTCCGGAGTTGGCGGAGTTGTTCAGAAGCGACACCGAGGATGAAGAATTTAAAGGATTTAGTGATTAGGAGTGAGATGGTGAGTTTGGTGAACTTGTTATATTATGTTCTTTATGCTATAGTTATGTGAATAACTGTTAATATATTACGTTAACATACGAGACACCTGTTCAGTTCGTTGTTTATGCTTCATGTAGCTGAATAACCATCAATGTGTTACGTTAGCATAGCGCACACCTATTCAGCTGTTGTTCTCTATTCTATTATTACTATAACTTGCCTTTCAACATGAAATGTCTGTTCTTGGTGTCGCATTTTGTAAAATAAGTTTCCCCCCAAAAATGCGACTTATATACGTTTTTTTCTTCATTATGCATTTTTTGGCGAGTGCGACTTATACTCCGGAGCGACTTGTAGTCCGGAAAGTACTAACCTTCACATAAGAATCCCCTAAATGAGCAAAAAATAAATTTGAAAAGCCCTAAAAGGAGCCAGGGGCCTGAGGATAAGACTGAATACTTTTAAGGCCTTGATTTTGACCATATCAAATTTAATAACCTTTTTAATACTTTTAAGACTTTGGGGCTGCCCTGGAGAAGTGGAAGTCATTGAGAGCAACAGCAACTCAATCCTGAAGCGAAGGCCAAGTAAAAGCAGAGACAGCCTCACAGGACACAGAAACTTAAATCTGATAAAAGCGTAAAAGGATCGACAAACTGGATCAGGATGTAAAATATTTTATTTTCTGTAAATGATTCTAAATCAGATCCACTTTTTCCCAAAAACAAAACATTATCGTCATCGTCACACTCTGATACTTCCAATAATAAAAAACAAAACAAGGCTTCATGTCGTCTAACTGTACATCACTCGGAGTCTGCGTTTATACGTCATATTTACAGGCAGCAGACTCCAAAATCACAACAAAAAAACAACAACAAACAAAACAAAAAATAACGTCGCGCCTGCAGCCAAAACTCTGGGTGGAAAAAAAAAGAAAAAAAAAAAAAAAAAAAAAAAAATCAAGGCCGCAGTGACAGGAAGCACCCGTTCACAGTCTTTATCCAATCAGAGCTCTGTCGCCGGGCAGAAAAACAAACGACAAAAATAAACAGTGGGTGGATCTCTCCTCTTCTCTGATTGGCCGGTGGTGATGAAGCATGATAAGTAATAAGGTAGCTCTGGTGGAGTGAGTTCTAAACATTTTTCTCTTAAATTTGTATAGTACAGATATTTACAGGCTCCAGACCCCGAATGAAACCATCTTCATTCATTAATAAATACAAAAACAGGAAGAAAAAACAAAACAAAAAAGAAAAACACATCTTATTTTACAGGGATTTAAGAAAACGTCTGGAGGAGAGCTGGAAATTATGCACATTTTTTTTTTCTAATTATATTTTAGTGCAAGTTTCGCCCCTCGCCCTCAGTCCGTGTCAGAACCACGACATTCGGATCTCAGTTAATTTACATCTGTGCTGCTTTGTACACACATATACACTCAGAGGACCAGCCTCTTCGGAGAGCCCGCCCCTCGAGCTGTCAATCATCCCCTAAACCCCACCCACCCCCTCCTTATTATATCTGATTATTATTATTATTATTATTATTATTAATATTATTATTATTAATTAACATCTGTTTAAATCTGTATAGTTTTTCTTTTTCTTTGTACACGTCGTTGAGTTAAGCGTCGGTATTTCGGACGATGATATGGCGTCTTTAGTTCATCCACTTGCGGCAGTTCATGGCTCCACAGTGACACGGGATTTTGTGTTGGTCGTCTTCAAAGTCGAACTTGTAGTCGTAGCTCAACTAAAACAAAAACAAACAAAAAACACGAGGAGGAAGGGTCAGATCTTTGTCAGTTCAAAATAATATTTCTCAAATACAAGTAAAAGAAAACATGTAAAGTTCCCTTGAGGAGAAAATACGTACTGCTACTACTACTGCTACTACTACTACTACTACGAGTATCTAGTTTTCCATCTCTTAGGCTTTTATATATAGTAGAAGTAATTGTAGTAGTAGTTGTATTAGTAGTATTAGCAGCAGTATAAGTACCGCCTCTCCCTCCTCTCTGGATTTAAACCCTTGTAGTACATATATAGTAGTAGTAGTAGTATTAGTAGCAGTAGTCAGAGTATTAGCAGTAGTAGTGTTAATAGCCATGGTAGTATTTGTAGTATTAATAATAGCAAAAGTAGTATAGGTAGCAATAGTAGTATTTGTAGCATTAATACCTCCTCTCTGGATTTAAACAGTTTTGTAGTACATATATAGTAATACTAGTAGTAGTAGTAGTAGTAGTAGTAGTATTAACAGTCAGAGTATAAGCAGTAGTAGTATTTGTAGTATTAGCAGTAGCAAAAGTAGTATTTGTAGCATTCTCCTATCCTCTCTGGATGTAAACCCTTGTAGTACATGTATAGTAGTAACAGTAGTAGTAGTAGTAGTAGTAGTAGTAGTAGTAGTAGTCAGAGTATTAGCAGTAGTAGTGTTAATAGCCATGGTAGTATCTGTAGTATTTATTTAATAATAGCAAAAGTAGTATAAGTAGCAATGGTAGTATTTGTAGCATTAGTACCTCCTCTCTGGATTTAAACCCTTTTGTAGTACATATATAGTAATACTAGTAGTAGTAGTAGTATTCAGAGTATTAGCAGTAGTAGTATTAGTAGTAGTATTTGAAGTAGTACAAGTACCTCCTCTCCTCTCTGGATGCGGCGGCAGGAGCTGATGATAATTTTGTTCTCCTTCTCCACAGTCACCACCTCCGTGATGCAGTTGGGAGCACACGAGTGGTTGATGTACCTGTCAATCAAACACAGGCCGTTTCTGATTGGCTCAGCACAGAAAGTCCCGCCTACTTCACAGTCCCCGGTTTAGTCCCGGTTTAGTCCCGGTTTAGTCTTGGTTTAGTCCTGGTTTAGTCCCGGTTTAGTCCCGGTTTAGTCCTGGTTTAGTCCCGGTTTAGTCCCGGTTTAGTCTTGGTTTAGTCCTGGTTTAGTCCAGGTTTAGTCCCGGTTTAGTCTTGGTTTAGTCCTGGTTTAGTCCTGGTTTAGTCCAGGTTTAGTCCTGGTTTAGTCCAGGTTTAGTCCTGGTTTAGTCTTGGTTTAGTCCAGGTTTAGTCCAGGTTTAGTCCTGTACCTGGCCGGTCCTCCGGTGATGGTGGCGTCGATCACGTAGTCGTTGTCGATGCGGAACATGTAGACTCCACGATTCTGTTCAGAGACACACTCGTTATACCAAGGACAGGTGTGGACACTGAGGTGGACAGGTGTAGGACAGGTAGAGACAGGTGTAGGACAGGTAGAGACAGGTGTAGGACAGGTAGAGACAGGTGTAGGACAGGTAGAGACAGGTGTAGGACAGGTGTAGGACAGGTAGAGACAGGTGTAGGACAGGTGTAGGACAGGTAGAGACAGGTGTAGGACAGGTAGAGACAGGTGTAGGACAGGTGTAGGACAGGTAGAGACAGGTGTAGGACAGGTGTAGGACAGGTAGAGACAGGTGTAGGACAGGTAGAGACAGGTGTAGGACAGGTGTAGGACAGGTAGAGACAGGTGTAGGACAGGTGTAGGACAGGTAGAGACAGGTGTAGGACAGGTAGAGACAGGTGTAGGACAGGTAGAGACAGGTGTAGGACAGGTGTAGGACAGGTGTAGGACAGGTAGAGACAGGTGTAGGACAGGTGTAGGACAGGTAGAGACAGGTGTAGGACAGGTAGAGACAGGTGTAGGACAGGTGTAGGACAGGTAGAGACAGGTGTAGGACAGGTGTAGGACAGGTAGAGACAGGTGTAGGACAGGTAGAGACAGGTGTAGGACAGGTAGAGACAGGTAGAGACAGGTGTAGGACACTGAGGTGGACAGGTGTAGGACAGATAGAGACAGGTGTAGGACACTGAGGTGGACAGGTGTAGGACAGATAGAGACAGGTGTGGACAGGTGTAGGACAGGTGTAGGACAGATAGAGACAGGTGTAGGACAGATAGAGACAGGTGTAGGACAGATAGAGACAGGTGTGGACAGGTGTAGGACAGATAGAGACAGGTGTGGACAGGTGTAGGACAGGTGTAGGACAGATAGAGACAGGTGTAGGACAGATAGAGACAGGTGTGGACAGGTGTAGGACAGATAGAGACAGGTGTGGACAGGTGTAGGACAGGTAGAGACAGGTGTAGGACAGGTAGAGACAGGTGTAGGACAGGTAGAGACAGGTGTAGGACAGGTAGAGACAGGTAGAGACAGGTGTAGGACAGGTAGAGACAGGTAGAGACAGGTGTAGGACAGGTAGAGACAGGTAGAGACAGGTGTAGGACAGGTAGAGACAGGTGTAGGACAGGTAGAGACAGGTGTAGGACAGGTGTAGGACAGGTAGAGACAGGTGTAGGACACTGAGGTGGACAGGTGTAGGACAGATAGAGACAGGTGTAGGACACTGAGGTGGACAGGTGTAGGACAGATAGAGACAGGTGTGGACAGGTGTAGGACAGGTGTAGGACAGGTGTAGGACAGGTGTAGGACAGATAGAGACAGGTGTAGGACAGATAGAGACAGGTGTGGACAGGTGTAGGACAGGTGTAGGACAGATAGAGACAGGTGTAGGACAGGTGTAGGACAGATAGAGACAGGTGTAGGACAGGTGTAGGACAGATAGAGACAGGTGTAGGACAGGTGTAGGACAGATAGAGACAGGTGTAGGACAGATAGAGACAGGTGTGGACAGGTGTAGGACAGGTGTAGGACAGATAGAGACAGGTGTAGGACAGGTGTAGGACAGATAGAGACAGGTGTAGGACAGATAGAGACAGGTGTAGGACAGGTGTAGGACAGATAGAGACAGGTGTAGGACAGGTGTAGGACAGATAGAGACAGGTGTAGGACAGATAGAGACAGGTGTAGGACAGATAGAGACAGGTGTGGACAGGTGTAGGACAGATAGAGACAGGTGTGGACAGGTGTAGGACAGGTGTAGGACAGATAGAGACAGGTGTAGGACAGGTGTAGGACAGATAGAGACAGGTGTAGGACAGGTGTAGGACAGGTAGAGACAGGTGTAGGACAGGTAGAGACAGGTGTAGGACAGGTGTAGGACAGGTAGAGACAGGTGTAGGACAGGTGTAGGACAGGTAGAGACAGGTGTAGGACAGGTAGAGACAGGTGTAGGACAGGTAGAGACAGGTGTAGGACAGGTGTAGGACAGGTGTAGGACAGGTAGAGACAGGTGTAGGACAGGTAGAGACAGGTGTAGGACAGGTAGAGACAGGTGTAGGACAGGTGTAGGACAGGTAGAGACAGGTGTAGGACAGGTGTAGGACAGGTAGAGACAGGTGTAGGACAGGTAGAGACAGGTGTAGGACAGGTAGAGACAGGTAGAGACAGGTGTAGGACACTGAGGTGGACAGGTGTAGGACAGATAGAGACAGGTGTAGGACACTGAGGTGGACAGGTGTAGGACAGATAGAGACAGGTGTGGACAGGTGTAGGACAGGTGTAGGACAGATAGAGACAGGTGTAGGACAGATAGAGACAGGTGTAGGACAGATAGAGACAGGTGTAGGACAGATAGAGACAGGTGTAGGACAGATAGAGACAGGTGTGGACAGGTGTAGGACAGATAGAGACAGGTGTGGACAGGTGTAGGACAGGTGTAGGACAGATAGAGACAGGTGTAGGACAGATAGAGACAGGTGTGGACAGGTGTAGGACAGATAGAGACAGGTGTGGACAGGTGTAGGACAGGTAGAGACAGGTGTAGGACAGGTAGAGACAGGTGTAGGACAGGTAGAGACAGGTGTAGGACAGGTAGAGACAGGTGTAGGACAGGTAGAGACAGGTAGAGACAGGTGTAGGACAGGTAGAGACAGGTAGAGACAGGTGTAGGACAGGTAGAGACAGGTAGAGACAGGTGTAGGACAGGTAGAGACAGGTGTAGGACAGGTAGAGACAGGTGTAGGACAGGTGTAGGACAGGTAGAGACAGGTGTAGGACACTGAGGTGGACAGGTGTAGGACAGATAGAGACAGGTGTAGGACACTGAGGTGGACAGGTGTAGGACAGATAGAGACAGGTGTGGACAGGTGTAGGACAGGTGTAGGACAGGTGTAGGACAGGTGTAGGACAGATAGAGACAGGTGTAGGACAGATAGAGACAGGTGTGGACAGGTGTAGGACAGGTGTAGGACAGATAGAGACAGGTGTAGGACAGGTGTAGGACAGATAGAGACAGGTGTGGACAGGTGTAGGACAGATAGAGACAGGTGTAGGACAGGTGTAGGACAGATAGAGACAGGTGTAGGACAGATAGAGACAGGTGTGGACAGGTGTAGGACAGGTGTAGGACAGATAGAGACAGGTGTAGGACAGGTGTAGGACAGATAGAGACAGGTGTAGGACAGATAGAGACAGGTGTAGGACAGGTGTAGGACAGATAGAGACAGGTGTAGGACAGGTGTAGGACAGATAGAGACAGGTGTAGGACAGATAGAGACAGGTGTAGGACAGATAGAGACAGGTGTGGACAGGTGTAGGACAGATAGAGACAGGTGTGGACAGGTGTAGGACAGGTGTAGGACAGATAGAGACAGGTGTAGGACAGGTGTAGGACAGATAGAGACAGGTGTAGGACAGATAGAGACAGGTGTAGGACAGGTGTAGGACAGATAGAGACAGGTGTAGGACAGGTGTAGGACAGATAGAGACAGGTGTAGGACAGGTGTAGGACAGATAGAGACAGGTGTAGGACAGATAGAGACAGGTGTAGGACAGATAGAGACAGGTGTGGACAGGTGTAGGACAGGTGTAGGACAGATAGAGACAGGTGTAGGACAGATAGAGACAGGTGTAGGACAGATAGAGACAGGTGTAGGACAGGTGTAGGACAGGTAGAGACAGGTTGTGGACAGGTGTAGGACAGAAAGAGACAGGTGTGGACAGGAGTAGGACAGATAGAGACAGGTGTGGACAGGTGTAGGACAGGTGTAGGACAGATAGAGACAGGTGTGGACAGGAGTAGGACAGATAGAGACAGATAGAGACAGGTGTGGACAGGAGTAGGACAGATAGAGACAGATAGAGACAGGTGTGGACAGGTGTAGGACAGGTGTAGGACAGATAGAGACAGGTGTGGACAGGAGTAGGACAGATAGAGACAGATAGAGACAGGTGTGGACAGGTGTAGGACAGATAGAGACAGGTGTGGACAGGAGTAGGACAGATAGAGACAGATAGAGACAGGTGTGGACAGGTGTAGGACAGGTGTAGGACAGGTGTAGAGACAGGTGAGTGTTACCTGAGACTCGTAGAGGCGCTCTTTGCGGTTGGCCACCTCGCTGCGGATGATGGTTCCGATGTACTCGATCACCATGGTGCACTTCTCTATGTCCCGGGCCGCGTACAGACCCAGACCCTAAACACACAGCACACTTTAGACCAGAGAGACCCCAGACCAGGACCCAGGCCCAGTTTAGACCAGAGAGACCCCAGACCAGGACCCAGGCCCAGTTTAGACCAGAGAGACCCCAGACCAGGACCCAGGCCCAGTTTAGACCAGAGAGACCCCAGACCAGGACCCAGGCCCAGTTTAGACCAGAAACCTAAACCAGGTAGTCCCCAAAGCCTCTTTCCCACATGCTGTCGCCCCCTGCTGCAACGGTCCTGCATTTCACCAGGACAGGGCTCTACTGAGCTGAGCCACAACTGATTTAGTACTAGTTAGTCCTGGTTAAGTTCTGATCTTAGCCCTGGTTTAGTCCAGGTCCAGTCCAGTTAATTTAACCTTGGTTTAGTCTGGCTTAGTGCCTGGTTTAGTACTAGTTCATCCCTAGTTAAGTCCTGGTTTACTTCTGATTTAGTCCCGGTTTAAGTCCTGGTTAAGTCCTGTTTTAGTACTAGTTCATCTCTGGTTTAGTGCTGGCTGAGTGCTGGTTTCAGTCCTGGTTTAGTACAAAGTTCAGTCCTGGTTTAGTGGTGGTTTAAGTCCCGGTTTAAGTCCTGGATTATTCCTGGTTTATTTCCTGTTTTAGTACTAGTTCATCCCTAGTTAAGTCCTGGTTTACTCCTGATTTAGTACTGGTTTTAGTCCTGGTTAAGTCCTGTTTTAGTACTAGTTCATCTCTGGTTTAGTGCTGGCTGAGTGCTGGTTTAGAGCTAGTTTCAGTCCTGGTTGAGTACTAAGTTCAGTCCTGGCTTAGTGCTGGTTTCAGTCCCGGTTTAAGTCCTGGTTTAAGTCCTGGTTTACTCCTGATTTAGTCCCGGTTTAAGTCCTGGTTAAGTCCTGTTTTAGTACTAGTTCATCCCTGGTTTAGTGCTGGTTTCAGTCCTGGTTTAGTACAAAGTTCAGTCCTGGCTTAGTGCTGGTTTCAGTCCCGGTTTCAGTCCTGGTTTAAGTCCTGGTTTAAGTCCTGGTTTAGTCCCGGTTTAAGTCCTGGTTAAGTCCTGTTTTAGTACTAGTTCATCCCTGGTTTAGTGCTGGTTTCAGTCCTGGTTTAGTACAAAGATCAGTCCTGGCTTAGTGCTGGTTTCAGTCCCGGTTTAAGTCCTGGTTTAAGTCCTGGTTTACTCCTGATTTAGTCCCGGTTTAAGTCCTGGTTAAGTCCTGTTTTAGTACTAGTTCATCCCTGGTTTAGTGCTGGTTTCAGTCCTGGTTTAGTACAAAGTTCAGTCCTGGCTTAGTGCTGGTTTCAGTCCCGGTTTCAGTCCTGGTTTAAGTCCTGGTTTAAGTCCTGGTTTAGTCCCGGTTTTAGTCCTGGTTAAGTCCTGATTTAGTACTAGTTCATCTCTGGTTTAGTGCTGGCTGAGTGCTGGTTTAGAGCTAGTTTCAGTCCTGGTTGAGTACTAAGTTCAGTCCTGGCTTAGTGCTGGTTTCAGTCCCGGTTTAAGTCCTGGTTTAAGTCCTGGTTTACTCCTGATTTAGTCCCGGTTTAAGTCCTGGTTAAAACCTGTTTTAGTACTAGTTCATCCCTGGTTTAGTGCTGGTTTCAGTCCTGGTTTAGTACAAAGTTCAGTCCTGGTTTAAGTCCCGGTTTAAGTCCTGGATTATTCCTGGTTTATTTCCTGTTTTAGTACTAGTTCATTCCGGGTTCAATCCTGGATCAGTCCTGGTTTACTGCTGGTTTAAGTCCTGGTTTAGTGCTGGTTTCAGTCCTGGTTCAAGTCCAGTTTTAGTCCCCCTCAGCCCCTCCCTCTCCTCTCACCTGGATGCGAGACCGCGCCAGGTACACGTTGCTCTTCCACTCGGCCTTCATCCTTCGGTACTGGGCGGATTTGGAGTGGCGCCCCTGGTGAGCCCCGGCCACGGTCTCCCCGGGGGACAGGGAGATGACCCCGGGGACCAGCCCCACGATGGCGCCCACGGAGCCCTGGCACCGAGGGGCCACACTGGTCAGGAGGAACGGCCTGGAGGTGGACGAGGAGCACGGGTTATTCTCTGTATGAACGACTCTCAGCTCAGAATCGCCGACCTGTGCGGGGCGTTACCTTTTGGCCTGAGATACTTTGGGCTCTGAGCGTGCGGAGCCTGTGGGGTTAAACGCGAGAGGCCACTCCATCAGAGGGTTCTTCCCGAATCTGAAGTTGTAGCGCTCACAGGCTTCCACTCCGGGCAGCTGCGAGAGACGAGAGGACAACCATCACACTCTAGGCTCACTTTGGTAAACTACTCTTCACAAGTCAACACATTTTTACTGAACACAACCTCCTGCCTTCCTTCTTTTCCAGTTTTTGGGTTCACCACAACCAGTCTGCATTTATTGTATTTTACACCACATGCCCTTCCTGATGCCTTGGACACAGTGAAATGTACTTTTCATATTTTAATTTCATAAAAAAAAGTTTAAAATCAAGCAAAAAAGATGTCTACGGGGACAGACTGAATGTAATCTGCTGTAACTGGCTTGTCCATCAGCACCTTTATGTTAGACTCACACCAAAAGCAACTAAATCTCTGTCCTAAGCTCAATTTGCTCCTCCTCAGGTCGCTGACGAGGGGCAGGAGGTTTCAAACGCGACTTCTGTGCGTTCTTGCGTCAGTGATGTCGCTCCACATTTGTATAAACTTGACTTCAGTTCATCTCAAAACTATGCTCAGGTCGCTCGATTCGCGTCGCTCGGTGCGGTCGAGACGCTGGTCGCCTCCGTGCGCCAGCTTGTGTAGGAAATGAATGGTCACTGGTCGCTTCAGTCGCTGTTGGTGAGAGTCTACCATTATGCCGATTTTTGGTCAGGCACATGTCCGGGTGACCATGTGACTGAAGGACCCCAGCTCAAACATCCTGTAGCAGTTTATAGGAAACATTCAAAATCTTTTTATCTCAACCTGAATAAGTTAACTTAAAATATTCATTTCTCAACCTCATAGAACAAAAATTCAAAAAGCATTTTGTAGCTCTCCCTGCACAGAGTTTGATTTTGATGGTCTTAATAGTTTTCTCAAAAAAAAAAAAAAAAAAAATCATCTTTACATTCGTTTCTGTTTTAATGAGCATTACTAAAACAAATGGCTTTATTATATTAATTTCTTTAAGAAAATTAAGAAAATCGGCCATGTATTAGATCCAAAAAATTCTGATTATGTTTATAGGTCACTGGCTGCTCTGAATTTAAAAAAACAACGGTATCGACATCAGCCATAGAAAAACCCCATAGGTCGACCTCTAAATGTCACGCCCTGCTCTAGACCTGTACCTGGGAAGAGTTCTGCTTTTCAGGTTTAGTACCAGCTCCAGCGCTCACAGTGGGACGTACCGACTCGATGATGCGTGTCACTGCAGAGCTGGTCAAACCGAACAGGTCTTCTCCTTTCAGATACACGGGGAACAGTTTGAGACATCCACTGGAGGCTCTCATCTCAGCCACGGGCTCCAGCACCTGCTCCCACACCGCTGCACACAGAACAACACCAGGGTTAGGGTTAGAACAACCACTCACATGACAGACAACAAACCACTGCCTGATGGTTAAACAGCAAAATAATCTACTCTAACGTCTTTAAGCCTCGCCCTGTTCTCAACAAGCATCGACCCAATCCCATTTCTCCCCCTTTTCCCTTCTCTATTGCCCTTCCCCTTCATGTTGCGCGTTCATGAGTGATGGAGTGTCTCAGTTCTCTTTTGGATCGAGGGGAGGAGCGAGGGCTGAGGGCTACGCACCCCTCCAAACTGAGCTTTTCCAGACGCACACTTAAAAACAAAGGAGGAGGACTTTAGAAGGAGTTTAGCATGATGTGGTGGAGCATTTATAATGATTTGGGAGTTACAACTGTTATTTTGTGTTTTGTTTCTCTTGTGCTCGATAAAACTTGCCTCCTTGTTAAACATCATGTCAGTGTCATTTTAATCTGCATTTTACTTTGCTTCCTTTTTTTTTTTAAGCTCTGTTTCCCTACATAAACTAGAATAGAGACCTTTTCTTCCTTCAGCCCATCAGAGCGTCCCTCTGTCCCTAAAATTCCTAATAATAAAACCTATATGACGTCATAAAGTCTATTTTTTCCACAAATGATACTGTTAGATGATTACACAGGTTTCCAGGGAGAATAGTAATTCAGATTAAAGTGTGTGTGACAGGGTTATACTGATTTAGTGCCGTACCTTTAGGAGTGGCTCCGGTCAGAATCAGGTCGTCGTGTCCTTTCTCCACCACTTTGATTTTAAACAGCGGCTGACCGTCCTTCTCCTCGATGTAGCACATGTACTTGCACCTCCTGCAGAGACGAGACGTTTAATTAAAGCTGTGTGTACTAAAAGACAACACAGCTCACCATGAACACCTCCTTGGTTTTAAACAAGGCTGACGGCTTCATAAGGTTTCTTTTAAATCGTAAAGACGTGCTGGGAACTATGTGTAATACTTCCACCAGAGAGTGTCGGTTATGTTGGTGTGTTTGTCTGTCAGCAGGACCTTTTTGTGGACTTAGAAGCTCTATGGTTCAGGTCCAGGTGAGTCTTAACCACTTTCTAACTCCAGCCACAAGGGGTCAGTGAAAGAACAAGTGATTAGTCTTAGTAGATTTGCTAACATTGTGAGAAACAAGGGAACTGGGGAACTCCGGTGATAATGGACTTCTGTAAAAAGCCCGACCAGACCAGAGTGATATTTCTGTGTTTATAGATAAATAATAATCATACCTGTTATATTTAATATGTGTTATCATGTTGATGAATAAAAACTGTCTGGATTATCACTATTGCTATGCCTTAAAAGGGGAAGCTGTCATCTGTACAAGCTAAACGGCACATTTAAGTGAGATTTATTCCTGTTGACGAGAAGTAAAAACAACATCTCTGACAGGGTTTGTTCAGACAAGTACAGTTAAAGACCCCACTGTTCTCCAAAACTCACAAAGCATTCTGGCCTATACTGACCTCTAGTGACCACCAATGACCACTACTTTTCATAATGCATTGTAGGAAATATTGAGGGCACTATTTATTATCCACTCGACTTTCAGAGCTTTGACGTTCAGGCTCTGGCAGGTCCTGGCTGATGAGAGCTGCTCAAACAGAGCTATGAGGGCCTCAGATGGATCACAAGTCCCCTATATTTGAAATTTTAGTCCATATCATATTTTGTCCTGAGTTGTCAGATCAGCTAAATACTTATTTAGCTGCGTACCCTCATGTCTGCTGTGTGCTGCCATCTTTGTTTTGCTCTCTGTGGAACGCAAAAGTCACGTGACTGAAAACCAGGGCTGTTGTTGACCAAAGAAATTGTTAGTCGACTGAAGTTATGCCCAGCACAGCGATTAATCGACCAAAGGATTAATTAGAAGCTAAAACATTTGGAAAAAAGACTTTAAAATATTGTTAGCTAAAAATCATCTGTTACCTTAAATAAAATGAAAAATAAAAGTTATTAGGTAAAAAATGAGACCAGCTTTACTCATGCAAAGAGTGGATCCAACTAATCGACCAAGACCTCACCGTCTGATTAATCGTGGTGTTTTTACCTGTTGTGGTGCCTCATGCTCCAGTAGAGGCGGTTGGCGTGGTAGCCCATAGGGAAGATGGCGGTGTTGCTGTGAAAGGCCTGCAGCTGCGAGGGCAGCAGTCGGCCAACGGCCCTGAACAGGAGGCTGCCCACTCTGAAGGTGTGCTGCCGCTCTCCCCTCTGCACCACGGCCGCGATCTGCCGAGCCTCGTCCTTCTGCACGTACACGCGACGGAACACCGCGAAGCACCGCAGCTCCGAGTCGTACGGGTCGGAGGGCACCACGGGGTCGAAGGTCGAGGAGGACGGGCTCAGGGCCATTGAGCGCGGTTTGTGAAGGTGGCACAGCATCGTCTTGTCCTGGAGAAAACAGAGGAGAGGCGCTGTTAAAATACTGTTGTTTTGTATGAAGCGAGAGAAGGGTTCCTCTGAATCCTTTTTTCTCACACAAACTAACTTCATGTTCTCTTTCACTACATCCATGAACCTCCTCTCTGCTCTTCCTCTAGGTCTCCTGTTTCCTGGCAGCTCTAACCTCAGCATCCTTCTGCTCATATATTCACTGTCCCTACTCTGCATATGTCCAAACCATCTCTAACCTCTCACATGAATGATTCCTAATCCTATCCATCCTTGTCATGAACAAAGAGAATAGAAACACCTTCAGCTCTGCTCCAGTCTGTTCCTCTGTCTCTAAACCATACAACATCTCTGCTCTCACCACATCTTATACACCTTTCCCTTTCTCCACCTGCCTCACTGATATGACGTCCTGTAAACGCAACATAAAAAACAACAACAGAGGACAATGTTGTACTTTGTTCAGGTTTTGTGGTTTTTCACCCGCAAAGTCAGAAAAGACTACAAGCAGCAAGGCCAAATCGAGAAGTACAGGAGAATTTGGGAAGCAACACAGCAACATCAGGACGAAAATGAGAATTTGCGAGCTACGAAGAGACAAAGTGTAAATCAGGGCACCTGTGTGACAGTGGTGGAAAGTAGCAAAGTAATTGTCTGGACCTCGTCGAAGCTCCACGGTGTCATTTTGCGCGCAGCCATTGGTCTCGCAAAAAAGACATGCTCAGCTGTTGTCAGGACTTGTGTGAAAATGGCGGTTTATTTTTGTTGCTAACGTCGCACGAATGACTCACCACTGACGACATTCCCTGACCAATCAGCGACCAGGGATCTGTCAACATCACATTTTAGTCCTGGTTTGGTTTGGGTGTAACCTCGACTGAGCAGGGACCTAAAAAGTACCTGGTATTGTTAATGGTTGCCTAAAGGAAAAGCTGACAAAGCGAGGAGAACCGAGCAGAGTAAAACCAAGTAGGGCTGGTGGAAAAGGGCCATATATTTTGGCTGTTGGTCACTGAAGACGAGCCTGATCCAGGGGCGGGCGTACCTTGAAGAAGGTGCAGTGGGCCTGTAGCGCGCAGGTGAAGTGGTAGGTGTTGGTGCAGCGGAGGCGGTTGCAGCCGCTGGTGGCTCCCGTTTGCTGACAGTGGGCGCAGCGAAGGGTCAGGCCTCTCCTCAAGGCCAGCTCCACGTTAATCAAAGCTCCAGCCTGGGTCTCGTACACCTCACTGGACCACAGAGCACAGTTCAGGTGGACCTGAGGGAGAGAGGGGGGTTAGACCAGGGTTAGGGAGACCTTCCTTAAATACAAGACTTAGACAAGGGCTAGAGAGACTTTCACTTAGATACAGGACTTTAGAATCTAACATTTTCCATACCAAGAAAGGCTGCATACATAGATGTTTCTGATGTTTTGATTTATAAGACATCACATACCAACACAAAGTGCAGTGGATTAAAAAGTAAAGAAACGGTGAAATGTTTGACTATGCTGAGGTAAAAACTCCCCTGCGGAGCTTAAACCAGTTCTGAACACTGACCCACAGATCCAGGTCCAGGTTGAGCAGTCTGGCCGGTCCGTCCGTCTGACCGTCTCCGAGCTCGTGACAGAAACAGCAGCGCCTCTGGTCTTTAGGCAGAGGGTCCGGTTTGAGGCACGCCCCCAGAGACTGAAGCTCCTCCTCTGACGGCAGCTCATTAGGGACGCAAGGGCCTCTGGGTAAAGAACAGTGATGAGTTAATGAACTGACATTTAACTTTTTCGGTTTAGTAGTAATGACACTTTTATTCCATGGGCACCAACGCTGTAAAAATTTCTCACCTCAACTTTTAGTTTATCGTATTTTCCGGACTATACACTACACACTTTTTTCCATAGTCTGGTGAGGGGTGCGACCTGAGTATACGTATGTAAGAGGGCACTCTAGGCTTGTGTACCAGCATCTGCTGCACCTGTACCACTGACAATTTAAAATGTAAACATTAGCGCTAACAACTTAGGCTATAAAGACAACTGAGAAAGAGCGGAATAATTGGAAATGGAACTGATGCTGAGTCTGACGACAGCCACGCAGAGGAGGAAGCGGCGCTTCGTCTACCTCCGGAGTTGGAGTTGTTCAGAAGCGACACCGAGGATGAAGAATTTAAAGGATTTAGTGATTAGGAGTGAGATGGTGAGTTTGGTGAACTTGTTATATTATGTTCTTTATGCTATAGTTATGTGAATAACTGTTAATATATTACGTTAACATACGAGACACCTATTCAGTTCGTTGTTTATGCTTCATGTAGCTGAATAACCATCAATGTGTTACGTTAGCAAACCACACACCTATTCAGCTGTTGTTCTCTATTCTATTATTACTATAACTTGCCTTTCAACATGAAATGTCTGTTCTTGGTGTTGGATTTTGTAAAATAAATTTCCCCCAAAAAATGCGACTGGTCCCTGTTTGAAGCATCGCTGTATTTACTGAATATAACATGTATGTGAGGCAATGATAATAATCAATCAATACGAGCCTCTTTGACCACCACTAAACACTGTCACACTAAAGCCTGGGACACACCAACCCAACACCTGACCGTCTCCTCATCTCCACTAAAAGTAACTACAGACACCGAGGAGACTCAGACCCGCAGTCGTGTTAGTTCTGCACGTGCAAGACGTAAAAACTATTTACAACAGCAGGTAGGACTAGTCACTAAACTACAAGGTTATATGAATCTTGTAAACAAAATTCCACAAAACAAACACACGTTTAACTCCAGTATTTATCATTGATTAATAATCATATGTTCTAGATTAAACTCATCTGATCCCAGTAATGAATAAAAGGACTGGATTATTGCAGCTGTTTGCCTCAGAGGAGGATTATATTTTTATCTGCATGGTAACCTTTACATGTAGAGCTCTCTGGTGAGTCTCTGACCTGCTGAGCGTGATGCTGACGCTCCACCGTCTCCATCGTGAACTCTTGGATCTTTTACCGAGACGCGACTCCTCTCCCCCGGGAACAGCTCTGGGCCTGGGCTTCAGCTTCACCTTCACCTGGAGAACAGCAGAGATCTGTTAGCTCTGATGATATACACCCGTCCAGCAGTGCGCTGCAGACTCCACGCCCAGACGCTCACCTTGAGGCTGTCGGTGCGCCTGGTCTCCATGGCGATGGCAGAAGCGGGCGGGAAGGCGAGTGGCGGTGAGAGGGCGGAGGCTGAGGAGGCGGGTCTCAGGGGGAGGGTGTGGACGGCGATGGACGACATGTTGTTGGCGTAGTGGTGCTGGGTTTTATTGGGCGCAGGGGACGTCAGCTGGAGACAGAGAGAGGACAGAGAGAGAGAGGACAGAGAGAGGACAGAGAGAGAGAGGACAGAGAGAGGACAGAGAGAGAGAGAGGACAGAGAGAGGACAGAGAGAGAGAGAGGACAGAGAGAGGACAGAGAGAGAGAGGACAGAGAGAGGACAGAGAGAGGACAGAGAGAGGACAGAGAGAGGACAGAGAGAGAGAGGACAGAGGGGTTAGAGCAGGACTTTGACTTAAACCTCTGACGCCTCGTGTGTGTCTTTTGTCTCACCTTATTGGCTGCAGCGCTCTGTGGATCTGCCGAGTACTGAGCTGAGCAGGTGGGAGAACAGAAGACGAGAGTGGCCCCGGGTCGGGACTGTCCCTCCTGAAAGAGCACACACATTATTAGGAATGTCAAATATTTCTGTCACGATTACTGTGAGATGAAATATTGTGATTATACGATTTTCACGATTATTTACACCATTTCATTTTTAAATGCTGCTAAACCTGTCTGACCCATTCTTTAGATATTTTCATTTCTTTTTTATTTTATTGATTAGCTGCAGGGATCATATAAACATGTACCAACTGTGGGCCAGTTTGTGGCAAGCTTTTATTTGGCCATTACGACATCTAATACATTTAAGATTATTTTTTCCTGATGGTAACTGGCGTCAAACAGCAGTGAAATAACAACACACACACAGCTACATCCAGAGTGCACAGCCTCACCAGGAATCATCAGCCCATCCGCTCGCGCACAGCCGCTTTGCTAACTTTTAGTGGGCAGACTTATGTCCACACACTGTGTCCCAGCAGAGGACAGTGCGTCAGTTTCAGTTGAAGTTTAGCTCAGAGTTTGCATATATATTTTTAGTGCGGTGAAGAATACGAGGCGAGAGAGGGAGGGAGACGAAAGGAAAGGAGCAGCGCCGTGACCAAGCGCAGAGTGAAACCTAAGTTTGACTCTGGGTGGGATGAAATGTGGACAACATACAGTGCTCTGAGACCTGAAGGAGCAGCTGCATTTACTTAAAGCACCAAATATAAAGTACTGACAGCTCCAAGAAGTGATGCACAAGAGCTACTGTTTTTTTTTTAATTGTTATCGTTATCCTATCCTGACGTTTATAATCACGAATAATAGTATCATCAGTTTATTCTGATATCCCTACACATTATTATCCTTAGGGGTGTAACGACACGTTTTTGCAACGATACGATATCGATATACGATTCAAGAACGATATTGGCCAATTTGGAACAATACGATTCGATACAATTCAACACCTTCTTTTAATAATCGATACAGCAACTTTTTGCCAAAAATCATAAACGTTTACTCTCAAATGTAGCAGCGCGGCCAGGGTTGATTATGTCCAGCTGACAGAGTGCAGAAAATTTGAATATAACATTTTATTTAATTAAAAACAAAATTTATCTCCGAAAAACCATATCTGGTTTATTTTAACATACAAATTTCTAATTTCCGATATTATCGATCGATACTTCATATGTATCAATATTCACTTCCTAGAAAATGATACGATTCGATACAAGGTCATGTGTATCAAGGTAGTTGTATAAAAATAAAAAATCGATACAGTTACTGTATCGTTACACCCCTAATTATCATCTCTCTTTTTCCTTCAGCAGTGGGTTAATAATAAAAGCAGCTCCTCTCTGAGTGTGTTACCTGTTTGACGATGCGGACTCCGTTTCCCAGAGGCACCTTGCAAAAGCTGCAGCACTGAGGTCGAGGAGGAGGCTGCTGGTTCAAGTCCATTCTCACCGCTGACACCACACAACACAGAAGATATGGTAGTGATAACATTAGTTATGGTGCAGACTTCTATAGTTTTGTAGAACAGAAAGAATAAAAAGAGAAGAAAGAAGAATAGAAAGTGTGAGTTACTGACCATTGTTGGCAGGAGCAGGAGGTCTCTGTGCTCTGATGCCCGGTGGACCCTGCGGAAAGCAAACACAGGAAGTAATTAAAACTTTAACTCTGCAACTTTCTTTTAAAATATTGCGATCAATGTTTTATGTTGCAACCAATGAGCCTGAAAACGTTCCGGCTCAATGGCACAAAAGCAGGGCGTAAACCATACCTGCATCATGGGCACTCGGACCCCGGCGAGCAGAGCCAGGTTACTGCGTTCAGGACCGGCTCTGTGGATCTGATAGTCCATGGGAACGGGGAGCCTAAGGAGCTGAGCCACGGCCGCCATCACTCCTGGCACATTCTAACAGCGAGAGAGAGACAGAGATGTTGTTAAAGAGAGAGAAGACGGCCAGACTTAAGCATAACGTCAAGTTATAACAGAGAAATTTTATTATTATCTGGGTTAAGGTTAAGTCGAGTAAACGCAGTGCAGTTTCAGGCTCTAGACGCAGAGTGTTAACGTTGTTATAGCGCCTGTGATACGGAAGCCAGCGCCGCTTGCTCTACTGACTGACAGAGATCGTAGGTTCGGCCACACATATCCTATAAAATATCTGACACTGCCTGATATCTGCCGCAGCCTGTCTGTGTGTGATCTTTGTCCCTGTCTCACTTAAAGACGTTTGGCAACTGTTTTTGAGCTACGACAAACAATTTTTCCCCACAGGTTAGGAGTCTTTTGTCTGAGACGGCTTAAATTGTGCAGTGTATATCCGGGTTTATGTTTGGAGGTCTGGAAAAACTGTCGAAACCATGACTAAACTACGACTAAGCCAAAAACAGAATTAAACCAAAACTTATTTACAACTAGGTCTAACTCCAGGAACTAAACATGAACCCGAAAAATATTGCAGGAGCTATTTTGAGTCTAAAATAGAGATGGAAAGTAACTAGTAATAGCAATTTGAGAAAAACACAGAGTGACAGATGTTTATGGGAAGGGTTTGAGTTGAGGTGTGAGCTCCAATTACAGTACAGTAACCCTGAGTCGAAACCCAGGACTAAGTCAAAACTAAACCAAGACTTCAGCTTAGACCCAGCTTAACCAATATATTTCCAGTAGTACCATAAAAATCCTGTGAGCCTCTCACCTGAGCTGCCAGAGGGTTTAGGGTGACGCTGATGGTCACCAGGTCAGTGTTGGAGCAGGAGGGCGGGGCCTGGTGGTTCGGCTCCGACTTCACTTCCTGTTTCAACGCCGAGCCTATAAAATAACACACAAAAAGTTTTAATAACAGCTCTTCACTTAATATCTATATTTATGATGATTTTCTTGTACACTGTATGCATTGATTAATTGGTAACGCGGTAGTCAAACACATCCTTGAACTGCACAAAAAAGACAAACAGGAAGCTGGAGTCTGACCTTTGCCCCAGGCGCAGGGCATGATGGGAACCGGAGGAGAGGGGCAGGGCGATGGCGGCTCCAGTTTGACGAAGGATAAATTTGGGTAGCGGCTGATTTCTGCGTCGGCTACGCTCTCGGGAGACGAGGAGGGAACGTACCCATCAGGGCTCATCCTCTCGGACATGAACTGACCTCTGAAGGAGACACACGTGAAGAAAAATGGTTTAACATACTTTCTCTTAAGAAAGAAAGAAAACAGACAAAACACAGCAACTTAGACCTGAAGCACAGGCTGCACAATATACTGCCAATTTATTATTATCACAATAATGACAAGTGCAATATCCGTATCGCAAGAAATTAAATGTGTCACAATATTCACAATAGTGCTCACTTAGTTCTGGTTTAATCTAGAGCCGCAACTCTATTTTTGATTAATCGATTAATAGTCAGATAGTGAAGCATGAGTAAATGCGTGATGGCCTGGCCGAGCAGGATTTTTACAAAATTTTAACAAGATGAAACTACTTAATGAGTTACTTAAGGACGTAAAAAAGCTTTATTGCTCTGTTGTCTCAGCACATGGCACGTTTCAAAGACTCCAGATAGCAATTAATCAATTATCAAATTAGTTGATTATTTTAATAATCGCTTAATTTGATTAGTTGTTGCAGCTCTGGTTCAATCCTGGTTTACCTCTGGTTTTGTCCTGGCTTAGACCTAAGACTTATACCTGTAGCCTGTACTATGAAGATGGCTGAACTTAACACTAAACCAAACATCCATGCACTAAACCCATGAAAAGATTTTAGCACAAAGCACCATTGGTAATTAAATTAGTGCAATAAGTAAGTAAGTAGCCTCACAACCAGACAGGAGTTCACGTTAATGTTTAAATCTTTAAAAGAGAGTTTAATATAATACAAAAAATGTGATGTAATTTGAGCGAAAGGTCAAAGACAGCTTCTCTGGTTTAGTTTTTAGTAAGTTTCTCTACTATTGCTCTCACTATTTAACCCGTAACAGCAGTTTCTAAAAATACAGATATTTGTAAAATAATTTTGTCAGCTTTTTACTGATAATGGAATTACCTGATCTCCTCCTGGTTGTTGTGGGGCGGCGTGGGCAGAGAGGCGGGGACATCCACCGTTTTGGAGGTGTGGTTTAGAGACAGAAGCTCCTCCCCTTTCTGTTTCAGACCCGACACTGCTTTCACTGAAACAAAATAAAGAGAACACAATGTCAACATGAAAATTACTTGCATTTTAACTGTATAAAAGTCAATTCCATACCCTCCTGCTCCGTGATGTCCTTTCTGGCCAGCTCCTCAGTCGTCGCAAAGCCATTCACCAGTTTCTGTCGGGCCACTGGAGGAGGAGTCGGAGGCAGAGATGCTGGAGGAGTGGGGGGGTTACTCAAGTTGTTCTGCTGCAAAACGCAAAGAGTTTATATGAATTAAACCAAGTAACAACAACTGTATAAAACCCCACAGTGAAATGAAGCAGTTTACTCTGAGAAGGCTCTATGGATGCTGCTGGTTTTGTCCTGGATTTAGTTGTGGTTCAGACCCGAGTCCTGCCTGTAGTCTCTGGTGTTGTCCCCAAAATTCTGGTTCAGGCTCAGTTAATTTCATATTTTACACTTTGGTTTAGGGGTCTACTGATTTTGTCGCGCTACAGTCCAGTTTAAATGCTGGGTTATCCTGTTTTTTTTTATTGTTGTTTTGTTTTCTTAATTTTACCTTTATTTAAGCTCTAATTTGCCCTGGGTGTAGACCTGGGTTTAGTTCTGATTTAATCCGTGATGACTGGACCTTAGCGGCTGCCCTGTAACCTCAGCCCCACTCACCTGTGTGGATGAATCCTTCCCCACCTCCCACATCCTTTCAGACTTGAACCCTATTAGTAAATGCACAATACCCATCAGCCTGGACACATCTACAGTCAGTCTGCCCTGGGAGTGGATCTCTCCTTCATGTGGTTCACACTGAGGTTTCTGTTTCACACAGCTGTTTTTTTAGTGTTTCCTTCCAGAGAAGAAGGGTCTAAGGACAGAGGATGTCCTGGGACACTGTATTTGCTTATTTGTTTAGCCCCTTTCACATTGTAGGAACCTTTTGCAGTTCCAAAAAATGTTTGCTCATGATAGGAACTGGGACTGGAGCCACAGTTCCTTTAACCCTTTTTGGCTCCTACTTCAGAGCAGGGACCTTTCAGTGACGTAGATACGTAGTTACAGAGGTAGGTAACGTATGCTCATGTACACCACCGCCCTTTGCAATTCGCTTCAAATAGTTACAACACAAACAAGCTGCTGATTTTAAAGCTAGTTAGACTCACTTCTCAAATCGTTTGTTGTGGAGCTCCACTTTCATTAAATGAAGCAGTGCAACTGCCTGTTACTAGGTTCCTATAACTGTTCTGTACGAAAGTCTGTCTATGTCTATTCCTGTAAAGCCCTTTGAGGCAGCTGGTGCGATATTGAGTGATAAAAATAAAACTGATTTGAATTAATCCAGTGTTTAGTCTTGGTTTAAGTCAGTTCATCTTGGATTAGGTTTTATAAACTAGATAAATGAACTCCAAGATTTACTTATTGTTCAGTATGATTTAAGCCCTGGTTTACATTTAAATTTGTTCTGGTTTAGCAATAAACAAATACTTTCTTTCAGACATATCTATGCTCTAACATTTGATTATAAATACGGTTTTAATGACATGAAATGGTGAAACAGACTTAAAAATACATGCGCCATAAAAGTGGAATAAAATAATTTAGAAAAATAACTTTGGTTTTGTCCAAAGAGGGCCACAATAAAACGATCAGGCACAAAACTGGGTCAGACCTGTTCAGAAACACCAGTTAAACAAAATCTTGGTTAATTCCTCTGGTATTTCCTCTGCTTACCTTATAGATGAGCTGTGAGTAGTAGTCGGTGACTCCGTCCAGACAAGCGTTTCCAAAGGATCCCGAGAGTCTGGAGTCCGAGCCCAGAGAGGAGCTGCCGTACGGGGGGAAGAGAGTGAGGTCCACCCTGAGGACTGGCTCCATCAGAGGAAGCACTGACAGCTGCAGAGGAACAGACAGACGTGTCAGTACAATAATGAGATTGTTAAGATTGATTCCTTGTTCATGATGAGGATGAACGTGATTAGGAATGAGTCTTGAGTTTTGGAGATGATGTTTCCAGACTGAGATGGTTTGGACTAAGAGCGGCTCTCACCTGTCGTAGGTGAGTCATGATGGTGTCGGTGGATCCTGAGGTGTTGTTCGAGTGGAGCATCTTCTCATCCTCGTCGTCTCTTTTTCTTCGTTTGTATTTGGTCTGAGTTCGATCTTTTTCAGGTCGGTTCATTCTCTTGAAGCGAGCGGCTTTCTTATCCACGAGGTCCCCACCAGCGCCGTCCAAACGCCCCTGGCACACGAGACAAGGATAAAGGTTAAACTTTACCTACTGAGGAACCAAATTGTTACAGTTCATTCACCTTCTATTTTACAAAACCTCAAAATATGAACTTGGACATGCCTACAGCCTTTTTCACTGTCCTCTAACGTTTGTAACTCTAGCTATATTAAACAGTAAACGACCTGCGCATTCATAAAGAGCATGATGACCCAGTAATGATGGTGGCCATGTTGGTGGACAAAAAGAAAATATGCAAACTGAATATTGCCTACCAGTTGTTGCGCTGTAAATTGTAAACAACGATGAACTCCTGTCATCTACTGAGCTTAAAAAAATATACGGTTCTGGCAAAGATGTCCCGCCTGTGCCCGCTATGAGTTTTTCTTCGTACCTTTTTTTTTGTCTTCAAGATCCATAAAAAAAATGTAGGTGGCATTCACAATCTTATGAAACAAACTCAACAAAAACATCAATCATAAACTGTCAGATTCAAAGTGAATAACGCAACTGCCAAAACAAACTAAGCTGCAATCACGTTTTGCCTACCAGTCTTCGTGCATGTGCCAGAAACACATTAGTAAACAACAACAGCGATCGCTCATATACAGGCCAGTATCTGATATTATTAAACAGAACTCACAGAGAACTAGATTTTTCAGGAGCCATATTATGCCACTTTTCAAGCTTCCTGAATTCATTTTGGACACCTCTAGTTGAGCATTTTTACATTTTATAGCATTTCTTTCTTGCTGCTGAAAAAGCTAGAATTCGGTGAATGTCCCTTTAAGGTCCTCTCAGGCAGCTTAAACCGGCGCTGGACCCTAAACCAGGTCTAAACCCGGAGCTTCTTATCCGTCTGCAGTGCTTTTGTTTTGGGTTAACTGGGTTTTTCTTATTTTTCTGTTTGTGTACAGCACTTTGGCCAACTGCATAGTTTTTTTGCTTTAATTAATGTTTATGGATGCGTGTAAAGTCTGTAAAGTAACTGATGTTTTGATATTGGGCTAATATAATGTGAATATTCCAGTTCCTTGCTCCTCACCGAGTTGTTGTGAATGCCGTCCTCTTCCTCAGACCTCACACTGTCGATGGACATCTGCCTGAGCGCGCCTCCTTGTGGTGTTTGAGCAGGAGGCGTGGCAGACGGAGACTTTTCCTTGAGTAAATGTCTGAGCAGCTCTTTCCCGCTGTCTCCGCCCGCCCCGGCCTCGGAGTCCTCGAGCTTCACCCCCCCAGCACAGGCGCCGCCCTCCACCCGCTCCTCCTGGAACACAACACAACAGCATTAAGGTGTGAGGATCGCAAACACCGGGTCAGGGCCCAATTTACCTAACCACTGAACCCAAGTTAAGACTCTAAACTTGCTGACCTTGACCTCCAGGCGACCTCCGGCAGACAGGGGCCCTCTGTGAGCGTCCATGCCCAGGACGGAGCCTCTCTCCTGGGCCGCGGCGTGGAGCTGCCTCTCCAGCTCCGAGGACGGAGCCAGAGAGAACAGCTCTGATTGGTCGGTGCCGGGCCTGGTGGGCGTGGAGCAGGCCGTCTCCGAGATGGCGGGAGTGGGCGGGGCTGTGATGTCATCAGAGTGGGACGAAAGCGGCGTCCTGTCTCCGCCTTCTCCCTCGCGCTTCTTGCTACGACTTTTCTTTTTGTCGTCGGGAAGGATGTCGGAGTAGAGTTGGAGCATGGGGGTGTGGCCTGAGCTGAGGTGGGTGTGGCCTGAGGATGGAGGGCGGGGCGTGGAGGGGGAGGAAGAGGAGGAGTCATGTCCGAACCTCTGGGCTCCAGGATGAGAGGGGGGCATCCCCACCTGCCCCATCCCAGCAGGGAGTCCCTGTGGCTGCGCAGGAGCGGCACCGGGGCCCGGGTGTCGGGCCCGGTTCTGAAGTTCCATCTGATGATGAGGGTGCAGCGGGGCCCCGGTGAAGCCCGGGTGGTGGGGCGTCTGCGGGGGGAACGGTGCCCCCTGCTGGCCCTGGTGTGGAGCAGGAGGTCTGGACGGAGGCGACTGGAGGAAGTCCTGGGGCAGTTCGGAGCTGAAGAAGGGCATATGGGACAGGCTCTCTCCGGAGGTGTTAGGGGGCAGAGCCGGGGGTCCCCCTGAAGCAGAAGGGGGCACAGGCCGGGGACCTGCTCCCATCATGCCTTGCTGCTCCAGCTCCAAACGCTGCTGCAGGGCGCGATGTCGCTCCACCTAAACAGAACATTTTTAGATTAAAAATTTAAGTAAAAGCTGCAAAAGTCCAGTTAAATCGTGTACAATACCTCGTGCATGAGCTGGACCCTCTGCCTCTCCTGCTGCTCTCTCAGCCGCTCCCTGCGCTCTCGCTCCTGGAAACCTTCACTGAACGGGTTGTTGTCGTCAAACTTCACCTAAAGACAGGACACACACAGTTAGCACAAACAAGCACAAGTTTATCTCTGCATGGTTTAAAAAGCACGAGGCCAAAACTAGGACTCAGCACATCTTGGTCTGAGACGGTTTTGGTCTCGTTAAACCTGTGTTAAAGATTCTGTTGATGGCTTACGTGAGGAGTGGGTGCCTCCCCGGCTCCGTTGGGCCCCGTGTTGAATCCCGGCCCCTGGGCTGGAGGCTGGGGGCCAGTATTCAGAGCGGGGCCAATCTGTGGAGGTATGTGAGGGGGCATCCTCTGGGCCATCACCCCGGGACCGACGCCTCCCGCCGGTGTCCAAGCCGAGGCCCCGGGGCCCACAGCGGGGGCGGCGCGCTGAGGCGGCTGCATTGGCCCCATCTGCTGCTGCTGCATCAGCCCGGGGCCAATGGGGGCCATGGGGGGGACGGTGGCTCCAGGAGGCACAGGGGCTCCGGGGGCCGGAGCCGGGGCCATCAGAGGCGGACCAGAGGGAGGCTGCAGAGGCCTCTGCTGATGCTTGGACCGGTAATCTTCGATCAGCTCGGCGTGGTCCTTCTGCTGCTTACGAATCTGAGCAAACACAAACATTTTACAGTCAACGTACGAGCGGCCACAGGGGGGCGCAAGCCAGGGTTCTCTCTGTGCCAGTCCCAAGCCTGGATGAAGGCAGAGGCTTGTGTCAGGAACAGAACGGTCACAATGTCAAACTTTAGTGCCACGATTATAATAAGATGAAATATTGCAATTTTACAATTTCCACAATTATCAACCCCACAAACAAACACAGCATTTTTTTGAAATGCTTCATTAATTCATTAATTTAATTTTTTGACCAAACTTTTAAATAAAAGTTTACTTTTTCTTCTACTGTCGAGCTGCCTGACCCATTTCTTGACGTTTTTTATTCCTAATTTTATTTACTATGACATTTATAATCTTGAATAATAAAAATCTATTAATCCCAACATCAGAAAAGCCAAAAGGAAAGAAGTACTGCAAAATCTGGGGAGTTGCTGCATGTTCCTACATTTTAAGGACTTTTTATGTACATGGTAAGTGAAATTTAAAACCTTTTTAAGAGGTTTTAATGCCATTTAGAATGAAATTTAATGCCAAAATCGTCAGCAGAACAATTCTCTATTAAATGTACGTACTCTTTCCTAAAAAAAAATTTAAATAATTTTTAAAAAGCATAATAGAAATGAAATATTTCCAGTGCTGCTTTAAAAAATCTTAAATTAAAACTGAATCATAAATGTTAATAAAGTTTATTCAGTAAATATATTGTAGATGGTGTTACTGTGGTAATAGTGCTTTTGTAATTTAATACCTACTCCTCAGATTTCATACTTTTAAGGTCTTGGTTTTGTCAACATCAAATTTAATACTTTTTTTTTTTACACTTTAAAGACCTGCCCTGCTGTAACATAGGCCAAACATAATTTCTGGGCACTCAAATTTGAAATAATTAATATGTGCATAAGACTATCATTTATGCTTTGGTTATTTTTAACATATCTTTTTTCCTTTTTTCTAGAAATACATTACAGTGAGTTGGTTAGAAGCCCTTCCATTCACATTAAACCTTTTTCTACTAAACCCACTCCTCTCTGATTGTATGTTTTTCAACTGTGGTTGAGCCTGAAGCAGTTCTGTTCTGAATTCTGATTGGTTGTGAGTCTATCCAGATACATTCAGAGGTAGTTTAATCTGTGTCCATTTGTTCTGCTCCTCTCCAACACTAAACTCTATGCCATAATAAAAAACAGCACTGTTATTTCCAGACCTGTTCTAGCTGCTTCTGCACCGTCACTTGCTGTTCGTTCACGTATCTGAGCTGAGCTGCGTCCTCCTCGTTGAACGGTCTTCCCGCTTTCTTGGCCGTCCTCTGCTTGGCCGACAGCGCCTTCTTGGTTTTTCGGTGGGCGGCGATCTGATCCTCCAGGAGGCGCTGCTGCATTTGGAGCAGCCGCTGCGTCTCCCCCAGCCACTCCTCGTACTGACGCCGCTGGGCATCGTCTGGAACAAAGGGTCAAAGACAACATGGGTGAGCGGCGAAGTAGTAGTAGTAGTAGTGGTAGTAGTAGTAGTAGCAGTAAATTCACAAAGAAATACTCACTGACGAAGCCTGGACCGAAGCTTGGTGGATTGGGACGCACCATCTGAGGGTTCACCTTCCCCTCCTGAAAGAAACAGCAAAGATTAATAATGGGCTCTGATCTATGCATCTTATTTGCATCATCATTATCAGGCAGATGTGCTGAATTATGTTATTTTCAGTAAATTCAAGATGATAAGTCTCTATAACCTCTAATGTCCCATAACTAGTAAAATGTGAGGAAATAGAAATGCAGAATGTAAACATATGGATCGCACTTTGCAAAGCTCATCAAACTGCTGTATCCGCCCCTGATAAACTTCCTCCTCTGTTGCTAATCGTGTTTATGTTAGCCACGCTCCCACCACCACCCCTGCCTCTCCCCACGCCTTTCTCTTCTCCCTCCTCTGCCTCCTCTGCCTCCTCTGCCTCCTCTCCCTCCTCTCCCTCCTCTGCCTCCTCTCCCTCCTCTGCCTCCTCTCCCTCCTCTGCCTCCTCTCCCTCCTCTGCCTCCTCTGCCTCCTCTCCCTCCTCTCCCTCCTCTCCCTCCTCTGCCTCCTCTCCCTCCTCTGCCTCCTCTCCCTCCTCTGCCTCCTCTGCAGGGAAAACAGACGGGAGAAACGGGGTGTGCTTGGTGTAGACTTATTTCACTCAAAACCGCACTGTTCCCAAGTTGCTGCCTAGATTGCCAACCTCCGTGCTGCCCCGCCTCCCCTCGCCCTGCGGGGACAGCAGCCTCGCACATACATCTCCCACTCAAAACCGCATTATTACCGACCTCACGTTGACTCCCGGGGCTAGAGTAACTAAGTGCTCGCCTGCCTCTGTCACCTACAGTGGGCAAAGTGACAAGGAAACACAGTGTGCAGTGACTGTGAGCATAGCTCCAGCGGTTCCACCAAGAAGTAGGATGTGTTTTGTTCTCCAGCGTTGCTTGTCACAATCCTGTGACTCTGGTGCTTAGAAGGTTAATTACACAAAAATTAAAGCGTTAAAAAAATGAATGCATTTAATCAGTATATAGTATATAGTTTTATCACTGACAACAAGCAACTTTTCTCAGTGACCTAGTTTCTGGTGCACAGTAACCAGACTCTGTAGGGTGGATATTGCAAAAGTAAAAGTCCTAAATCAGGTCCATCAGAGCCAGTGATCCCTGCGCGAGAGGCAGGCCTGAAAAATAGGTGAGGCTTCTATATTCTAGGAAGCCCACGTCAGAAGCACGTTTCAGGCCTCGCTGCAGTCTCACATCTCATGCGGCCAGTGTGGCTGCTCCAATCTCTGCTCTGCTCCACCTCAGCATACAGCATTATGCAGACATGTGTGAATGAGAAAATACTACGCCAGGTCTGTTTTTGAGGAGGAGACATTATAACATGGTTAAAAGCAGAATGAGAATCCCTTAAATAGAATGTGGGATGAAAATATGCAAAACTCTTACTAACTTAACTAACTCTTGCTTACTAATGCTGACACAAAAAACATAATAAAGCAGCAAATTAGTTACTTCAGATAAGCAGAAGTTACCTGTTGAAGGAGCTGAGGCGTCGCCTGCGGAGCCCCCTCTGGGGCCGCACTGGGACCAGGAGGAGGCGGCTGCTGCTGTAGCCGCACCATGGGGTTCAGGCCCAGGGGACCCTGAGTCATGAACTTGTTGATCCCCTTCAGAGCCACGATCTTGGCCTTCATGATGGGGTCCGGGATCGATTCCAAGTCTGAGAAGACATAAGTAAAAGGTGAAAAGCCATATTGGAAAAAATCATGTAATGTGTGATGTGTTATTTTAGAAGTCAATGTGCAAATGTTCCTTTTGGAGATTTTATTTTAGGAAAAATAAAAACATGCACAGCACTGATCAGAGATCAGTCTAATCAGAGATGTCCAGATTTTCCTCTGCCTGGCTCTACCAAAAGGAATTCTGAGGCGTTCCCAGGCCGAGACACAAAGTCCCTCCAGCCTGTCCTAGGTCTTCCCTGATGCCTCCTTTCAGTGGGACATGCCTGGAACACCTCCCTAGGGTCCAGGAGGCATTTGGAACAGATGCCAGAGCCTCAGCTTGCTCCTCTCAATGTGGAGGAGCAGCAGCTCTACTCCAAGCCCCTCACCCTATCTCTAAGGGAGCGCCCAGCCACCCTGTGGAGAAAACTGATTTCGGCCGCTTCTGTCCAAGACCTTGTCCTTTCGGTCATGACCCATAGCTCCTGACCATAGGTGAGCGTAGGAACATAGATAGACCGGTAAATCCAGAGTGTCACCTTTGGGCTCAGCTCCTTCTTCACTACAACAGACTGGTACATCAACCTCATTACTGCAGACACTGCACTGATCGTTCTGTCACTGTGTCCTTCCATCATGATACTGGTTTAAGAAATAATTCACTATAATGAACAAGTCACTATACTGAATACTTTGCATAATGTTAATTTAAGTTTGTATTTCAAAGCAATTATATATTTTTTGTGTTTATGTAAAAGTATTTTAGTTCAGTTGACGACTACGGGGGCTGAAATTAGATTTTGTTGAACCTCCGTACTCTTCTGATTTAATGAGAAACAGTGCTTTGGTGATATTAAACTGTTTTATGCTCAGCTGCCTTTGTTCCTTCTTTTTCACTGAAACCTGGCTCAACACACAAATACAAGAACTGTTGATACTACAATAATGGTTACTATTTAAACTGCTTCTGTCCAACCAGAACAAATGTTTTCTGATGTTCAAAAGACCCATTATATAGTAGGGCTGCACAATATATTGCAAAATGATTGTTATCACAATATCAGCAAACACAATATCGTATCGCAAGAATCTAAATATATCGCAATAATACTGTAGTCTTCCCTCTGACAGAGATTTACCCTGAAAAATCATTTTCCGACCACAGCCTTAAATGAAAATGTGTTAGTGGCAATTTCCTATATTTACTCACAATTTAACCTTGTTTAACTCCTGGTTTAGTCTTTGTTTTGACTTGTGAATGCAGGGAATTCAATTTTAGTTTGAAGTGTTTTGTTTTAGTTATCAAATATTGCATGTTTTTCCCATACCGTGCAGCCCTGGTATAAACCCGTGTAGTATAAACCCGTGTAGTATAAACCCGTGTAGTATAAACCCGTGTAGTATAAACCCGTGTAGTATAAACCCGTGTAGTATAAACCCGTGTAGTATAAACCCGTGTAGGTCCAGGCCTTACCCATGTTGGGAAACGGCGGCTCTGTGGTGGACCTCTGCCTGATCAGAGCCTGCATCTGCTTCTGCTGCTGCTGTTCCTGTCTCTCCTGGTCCAGCAGGTCCTGGAGGAGGAGGGGCTGCTCTTCCAGAAGGAGAGGCCTGGGTTTGGAGGGGTCCAGGACGTCCACCTGGCCCTCGAGAGGGGACTGGCTCTGGGACTGGGGTTGTGGAGAGGTCTGGGGGTTCAGGACCAGATGCGGCTGTAGACCCTGGGGATGAGGAGGCACCAGAGAGGACGGCCCGAACGCTCTCTGCTGGAAAACAGGCTGAGGACCTGAGGGACAGAAAGAGGAAGACATTAACTGAAAGTAGCAGTGTTTCCCATTAATTCTGAAGATTAAGGCGGTACACCATAGTCTAAAACTGAACTTTAAAACCTTTTCTCTAATAAATACATACTACTACTAATGCTACATATATGTATATTAATATACTGAATTGTACTGGAATATTAATATTATCAAACAAAATTAATAAAGAATGCAAAATATTCATTTAAGTGGAAAAATGTTTAATTAATAAAAATGTAAAATAAAAAACAAATTAATCAAAACATGAAAATAGTCACATCTTGGTGGATCTGAAATGGTATTAAAAAATTACACCATAGACTCAGTTAAACTGGTGGGAAACCCTGAAGTCATTTATTCTTTCCTTTAGGCTTTTCCAAAGCAGTACTTCTGCCTCCTACTGTGACATTCACACATGGGGTTGGTATCGGGTTTACACTGAATGCCCTTCCTGACACAGCCTTCTCCATGTATCCAGGCTTTGGACTGGCACAAAGTGTACACAAACCTGTGACGCCCTGTGGCTCAATTCACCAAAAGTAGATTAAAGGAAATTTAAAAGTCCTTTTCACATTGAGTTCCACCTCAGAAAATATTTTGCTTTATAAGTCATGTTTAAAGGATTAAACTAGGACTAAACAAGGATTAAACAAGAAATAAACCAGCTCTAAACCAGGACTAAACCAGGACCAACCCAGGATCAAATCCAGGTGTAAACCAGGACCTATCAAAAATTAAATCAAGTCTAAACCAGGTCTAAAACAGGACTAAACAAGAAATAAACCAGGTCTAAACTAGGTCTGAACCAGGGCCAATCTAGGTCTGAACCAGGACCAACCTACCTACCTACACTAAGACTAAGCAGAAGTCTGTAAACTTCAAATTTACATCC
Organism: Bostrychus sinensis; assembly: GCA_020698575.1. Lineage (NCBI taxonomy): Eukaryota > Metazoa > Chordata > Actinopteri > Gobiiformes > Eleotridae > Bostrychus > Bostrychus sinensis. The sequence continues at coordinate 3,107,182 of CM036259.1, read as the reverse complement.
TGTCGTGGCTCTAAAGCGCACAAAATCAGGACTTGACCCTAACCCTACCACCAGTGGGTTCCTGTACCACAGTTTGAGAATCACTGCAGTAAAATAAATAAATATCTTTAGCTACAACGGATTTAAACCTTTTGTACGAGTTAATGTTGCAGTTTAGTAAAAGTGTGATAACAGAAGGGTGATGAGAAGAACAGCCTCTGGTCGATACTCAGACATTCACAAAACAAAACGCTTTTAATCAGCTCCTTTAGTCCATTTTTTACCTGCTGCCATTGACACAGACTGGTCGTGTGTTTGAAGAGACTGCACTGCACCCTCCATCTTCTCCTGAAACAAAAGAAAAACTATTCACTATAAGAAGAGAAGTATTTAGATTTTTTTTGTAAATTCATCAACAGTTGTTTTCTTCTGACCTTGTTTATACTAGGACTGCACAATATATCGCAAAATTATCGCTATCACAACATCTGTGGTCTTCCATCTGACAGAGATTTACACTGAAGAATAATTTTCCTACCAGAGCCCTAAAATTAAAATGTGTTGTGACCAAATAAAAATGTTTAAAAAGTCCAGTTTTTGTTGTAATTTCCTTAATTTAGTCACAATTTAGCCTTGTTTTATTCCTTTTATAGTCTGTGTTAAGTTTTGATTTTGAATTTAACTTACTCTGTCAGAAAAGTAGGCCTTATTTTAAAATATTGCAAAAATATCGTGATGGTAGTTATGGAATATTGCATGTTTTAGCCATATCGTGCAGCTCTAGTTCATATATAAAAACATTAAATCAAAGTTCTTCCTCTCCTAACAGCCCACCTTGTTGAGGCCTGCTGCAGTCACGGCTGAGGCTCCAGGACCCGGGGCCCTGACGGCGATGACATGCCCCACAGGATTCTGGGCCTCCCTCCCCTCGGTCTTCACTTCCTGTTTGATCTGACTGGCAGCAGCCGATTGGCCCGAGTGTTCCCCGAGCTTCCTGTCCCGGTCCTGGTCCACCGGGTCCAGGTCCAGGTCTTCGTTGTCCAGGTTTAGCTCTGGGTCGGCGTAGGCGATGAGGTCAAATTTACCGGACAGCAGGAAGTCGTCCAGATGGAGGTCGTTGGCTCCCAGGTCCAAGTCCTCTTTACCTGGAGATAAATAATGGTAATGTTAGTATTACTACCAAGTTCTGGGGTACTACTACTACTACTGTTACTACTACTGTTACTACTACTGCTACTACTACTGTTACTACTACTGCTACTACTACTGTTACTACTACTGCTACTACTACTGTTACTACTACTGTTACTACTACTGTTACTACAACTGTTACTACTACTGTTACTACTACTGTTACTACTACTGTTACTACTACTGTTACTACTACTGTTACTACTACTGTTACTACAACTGTTACTACTACTGTTACTACTACTGTTACTACTACTGTTACTACTACTACTACTGTTACTACTACTACTGTTACTACTACTACTGTTACTACTACTGTTACTACTACTACTACTGTTACTACTACTACTGTTACTACTACTGTTACTACTACTGTTACTACTACTGTTACTACTACTACTACTGTTACTACTACTGTTACTACTACTGTTACTACTACTGTTACTACTACTGTTACTACTACTGTTACTACTACTGTTACTACTACTACTACTGTTACTACTACTACTGTTACTACTACTGTTACTACTACTGTTACTACAACTGTTACTACTACTGTTACTACTACTGTTACTACTACTGTTACTACTACTACTACTGTTACTACTACTACTGTTACTACTACTGTTACTACTACTGTTACTACTACTACTACTACTACTGTTACTACTACTGTTACTACTACTGTTACTAGGGCAACAATTAATTGAAATCACAATTTGAACTGTTGCAATTAGCAAATTGCAAAGGAAGCAATTATTTAAGTGATATAATGTCCTCTGTAGAGAACAAAATATCCTGTCTCCACTGGGTCTTTAACAGGGTAGCTCCAGGTTTTTTCTTGTGAAATTTAAGACCTTTGTAAGACTTTTTAATGCCACTTCGAATAAAATTTTATGCCAAGATTGCCGGCAAAAGAACAACAATCTGTATAAGTTGTAGACTAATAAAAAAATCAGTATTACTCTGAAACTCATTGGCTTTATGTTAAAAGTCTAATACAGGTGAAATATCTCCAGTTGTGCGTTAAAAATCCTCAAAACAGAATCATAAATTTCAGTGGTAACAGCATTTACTGTACTGTGTGATGAACAAATATTCCTGCAACATTACACAGCCCATTAAACAGTAGACTAAGCTTTCTTACTAAATAAAAGCACATTCGAGTGGGTGGTTTTAAGATATTTGCAAAGCCAGTATTGATAGAATTTGTTTTGTTTGAATTCTCATCCAACTGGCAAAAAAAAACAGACTTCCCTGTTGTTACTTACAAAATATTAATCTAAAATATTTTAAGTACATTAAGTACAACACTGAAAAACTTGACTTAGATGTCCCAATTTGCCAATTTTAGACCTAGATGAACTAAAATATTACCTGCCCATATGTTTTAAATACTTTTAAGACCTTGGGGCTACCCTGTTTGTGTATAAATCATGCTACAGCTGAGGTTTAGACCGCTACAGTCCTGATCTGAAAGATTCTATCACATGTGATTCCTTGTATTAGATTAGCAGTGGATATTTCTGTATTCTCTCAAGTGTCAATGCTCCATCACAGGCTTAAAAACGTGAATTGAACGTTAATTTAAAAAAATATATCGCAAATCTAACTGCAATATGTACCAAAAAAAAAAAAAAAAAAAAAAAAAAAAAAAAAAAAAATCGCAATTAGATATTGTTTTCAAAATCGTTCAGCCCTAACTACTACTACTATTTTGAGCAGCTTGTACTGGGGAGTGCTCAGTTCTGGAGTTGTATAAACAAGGAAGAGAATAAAAATCATATGTCTCAAAAAATTACAGTAAAACCCTTCTATGGAACGCATACTTTCACTGAGAGGAGTTGTCGAAGCTGGAGAAGTGTTAAAATATACGTTTCGTACCGTCTTCTGGGTCTAAGTTGAGGTTGAGATCCACCAGATCCTTCACTTCCACGTCCTCCAGGTCTTTGACGGCCGAATCCTCTCCCTCCAGGTGCTCCTCCATCCCGTCACCCCCTGGGAGCTCCACGTTCGCCGCGGCCATGGCCAGCTGCTGCCGAGGGTGCGGGACGTCCTGTTCGGTCGTCGCAGAGACAGGAAAAGGCAAGCGCAGGCGGTGCTCGGGCGCGCGGTGCCGGAGCTCGATGTAGGGCTGCCCCATGATGCTGTGGGACGGGTGGGGCTGGACCGGGACAGAGCGGGGCAGGAACGGCTGCTGAGGCACACCTGAGGGACATAAAAGAAACTATAAATACTACTGATACAAAAGCGGTTAAACCAACAGGACCTGAGTCCTGTTAACGTATGAGAGACTATAATACTGACAGGAGAAACAGGATATTATGTGTCTCTAAATGTCCACAGACACCTGTACAGGTGAAGAGTGTCTCTAAATGTCCACAGACACACCTGTACAGGTGAAGAGCGTCTCTAAATGTCCACAGACACCTGTACAGGTGAAGAGTGTCTCTAAATGTCCACAGACACACCTGTACAGGTGAAGAGTGTCTCTAAATGTCCACAGACACACCTGTACATGTGAAGAGCGTCTCTAAATGTCCACAGACACCTGTACAGGTGAAGAGCGTCTCTAAATGTCCACAGACACACCTGTACAGGTGAAGAGTGTCTCTAAATGTCCACAGACACCTGTACAGGTGAAGAGTGTCTCTAAATGTCCACAGACACACCTGTACAGGTGAAGAGTGTCTCTAAATGTCCACAGACACCTGTACAGGTAGAGTGAATGGTTGTAAGTAGGTAGATGCCTGTCTAACAGTGTCTAACTGTCCAGGATGTATGCCACTTAAGGCCCAAAGACTGTTAAGCCTGAAACGCACCGACCCAACGCCCGACTGCCGTCAGAGGTAGGACGACGGCTTTGTCTCCTCACGACTCCTCTGTCGCCACTAAAAGTGGCAACAGACACCGAAGCGACTCAGACCCACAACCAAGCAGTGCGTTAGTTCTGTGCATGTGCAAGATGTAATAACTACTTCCAACAGCAGGCAGGGCTAGTCACTAAACTACAGTTATATAGGACTCCTTTAAACAGAGCTGTGTGCTGCATTAAACTGGTCTGATCACAGTAATGAATCAAAATGGGCTGGATTATTGCAGCTGTTTGCCTCAGAGGAAGATTATTCCTCTGCATAAGGCTAAAGCTAAGGTAAGCTAACTGCAGCACATTAGCGTCACAGATGTGGGAAACATAATGAAGTAGTTGTAGAACAAATGTTCCTTATATTCTAATGTTAAACGGAATAAACTGTTCCTTCAGAACCGAGATTTAAACTGGGTCCTTTTCAAACATGAACGCAAAGACTTTTTAAAGAGAGGTCAGAAATGTGAACATTACGGACTTCACTGACCTGCTGCTGTCTTGTATCGTCAGTGTTTGTTCATGTTGTGTTTTGTGTAAAAGTCTAACTAGGGATGAGCATTGAGAATTAGCTTCTGCTAAAATCTTGTAGTGTGTTCAATCAAATAAACAAACTGTGAATGGGACACACAGCCAATCAGGACGCCTGACACCGATTCACCCCACATAAGGCCCAAAGACTCTAAGAACAAATACAAACATAGTAGCAGCCAGTTCTAAATCCAGACCTTGCATCATGTGTGGGTGAGCGTTGTTTCCAGGGAGAGGTCTGATCCCAGTGAAGTCCTGGGGCATGGGTCTCCTGATGGGGACAGGGACTCCCTCTGGAGCAGCCAGCCCCGGACCAGGCACCGGGCCCAGGGCAGGACGCATGAAGGCGTCCTGGAGGCCTGGAGCTCCCGGAGGAACAGCAAACCTGTGAGAGGAGAGGGTTAAAACATGAGTAAGCTCATTCAAGCTAAGTTTATTATAAATACATTTGCAGGACAATTCAGAAAAGCCATTTTTTAAACAAAACCAATATAAAGTGTTGATAGCTGGACTCTCCCCTTCCAGATCAGTGACTAAGAAAAAGCTTTGACTTTATGCAGCTTAAAGGGGCTGTATCATGAAAAATTGATTTTCTCCCATGTTATAATGTTGTTCCTCATCAAAAACACCTGGAGTTGGGTTCTGTTTCATTCACGCCAGTATGAGTAATCCTGTATTCTCTGGTGCTGGGTTTCTAAGTCCTCAGAACGCTCAGTTCCACCACAAACCCGGAAGCACTGACCAATTCAACAAGCCCTCTAAATCCAGTCTGCTCTCATTCATTTATCCAAAAGAGTGTACAGCTCTGTTTTCACTGATTCATCAGATATGTTTTTACTTTTTAGTAAAGTGGCATTATACAAAAAGTTTAAGGAAGTAAAAAGCTTATTGTGTCTGTTTATGTTCAAAAGCTCGTAACAGAGCTCTGCTGCTCTCTTCACCCATTTCTTTTTTGGCAGTAGTAAAGTAGTTAATGGATTTGCTTTCTTTTAGTCACGTTTTTAAAAGTTGTAAAACATGCTGCTGTTCAAGAGGTGACCAAGAATAAGTTAAAAATATCAATAAAAGCAGATTATGGGCCCTTTAATCGACATATTTACAACATAAAGGAATTAAAATGTACAGAACCCAGCGCTGAACAATTTAACTAACTTTACTGAACAACAGTGAAGAGGGCGCCTCTCACCTGAGCGGGGGTCCTCTGATGGCCACCTGTCTGGGGAACGCCCCTGCCTCGCTGGGTGGGAACCCCCGTAGCTGCTGCTGTTCAGGGTGGAATCCTGGGGGAAACCTTTGCGGCCCGTGAGGAGGAGGAGCTACGGGTCTGAGCGTCCCGGGATACGGCGGGGGCGGGCGTCCGAACGGGTCCGGCTCCTCCTGCTGGGCCCAGTGCCGAGGCGCGGGCTGAGAGGGGGCGTGGCCGGGCGCCGTGGGAGCCTGAGAAGGGATGAGGCCTGAGGTGGGAGGAGCCTGAGCGGACGTGTGGACGGCGGTAGGCGGGGTCTGCGATGGGGCGTGTCCCTGGGCCGCCTCCTGTAAGCCCTTCTCCTGCCTCAGGGCGCTCTTCTGCTGCTGCTGTCGGAGGATGAGCTGACGAAGACGCTGGCGCTGTGCAGACAACAGAGACGCGTAAGAACGGGCCTGCGTCACTCAGACCTTCAGCAGTGGAACCAAACTACACTGTTGCCCATACAGTTGCATTGTAACATTTTTTTCTTGTCTTGCGCTCTCATATTTTCAGCTACATTTTAAGTTTCGGTTAATATGAGCCTAGTTTTTTAAGGGCTCTCTGTGGGTCTTTAGTCTAGAAATGTACAGATCTGAACCTCGTATCAGCACTGATCCAGGGCCAACAGCTGGACTGGAGGATCTGTAAACAGGGCGGATACATGGTCCAGTTGACAGGGAAGAAACGAGTTGCTGAGTTCCACTTTAATAAGAATTATAGTCTGTGTGGGTGTAATTTTTGTGTTTGTAATAAAATAAAATGTTATATTCAACTTTTCCTCGCTCTGTCTGCTGGACATAATCAGCCCCGGCTGTGAAGCTTCATTTGAGAGTAAACTTTTATGATTTTTGGCAAAAACTTGCCGTATAGATTATCGATATGAAGGCGTTGTATCATATCGTTACAAATTAACCAATATTGTTCTTGAATCATATCAAAATACTTCTAATCATTATCGTATCGTTGCAAAAATGTATCGTTACATCCCTAATGCTAATTCATGTTAGGAGAACAAAAGTCACGTAAATAATCTCCAAATGAACAGAAGATCGTAGCCAGAGGCAAACGTGAGAACTCATAACTTAAACTCATAGCTTAAACTGTCTCTGCAGGGGCACTGCACATGCGATGTATTCAGTGTGAATCAGACATTACTTTAGTGCACACCGAGGTTTGCTTCATGCACCTTCATGCATATTCTACATAGATTGTTTTTCTTGACTTGTTGCTGTACCATCTCTGTCACCTGTCTGAGTTTGTCCTCTGAGTCTCCGATCTGAGGCATGATGCTGATTGGCCCGTCCACTCCCAGCACTGACATCTCATTGGACGACGAGGGCGGCGGCTGCTGCTGCTTGTCGCTCTGAGGGCCCGGGGTCATGTGACTCTGCTCGAACGGGTCGTGGCCCGGTGTGAAGCTGCCCTCCTCTGATATCCCAGGATGCTTTGGGGTTTGGCCTCCGGGGGTTCTGGGAAATGAGTCCGGATGTTGCTGCTGTTGTTGTTGTGGCTGTGGCTGAGGTCGACCTGGAGAACGCTGCAACTGAGAGACACAGAACGTTATTGGGAATCTTTAACAAGTAATATGAACAGATGAGACCTAACATCACACCCCACTCTGCTCTGGCCTGTGTTTTTCTGACTCCTATCTGTCAGAACCAACATAAACTCCTGCAGCAGTTACAGCAGCTCCTCATCTGTGGGATGGGACCACACGGCCTCAGCCTTCACTCCCCACCTGCATCACCTGTCTCTGGGTCACCTCTGTTCCTTCCTTGGACCACTTCTGACAGATCCTGACCAGAACTTGACATTAACCATAGCCAAACAACCAAGTGCAGGCAGATTTTTATTTTGGCTAGTGACACAAATACTCCCACTGCTACTTTGGCTGGTAGAATTTTATGCACCTATACCTAGAGCTGGGTACTGTAAAACGATACCTTTGTGGTATACTACTGGTATCAAAAAAAAAAAAAAAAAAAAATTCGATACCAAGTTTCAGTACCTAGTGGGACCTTTAATGTTCCTTTGCATGAATCAAATAAATAACAGAATAAATCACACAAACCACTGGTTTTATTAGCTCACCATAGATATCAGAAAAAGTATCACTCAGACACTGGTATCAAAAACCAGGTATCGATTAAGAACTGGTATAGAAAAAATGTGAACGGTACCCAGCCCTACCTATACCTTAATTTTAGGGGTTGGGCCTGAATTTATGTTGCTCTACTTGAGTGTACATCATTTAGTATAGCAATCTATCATCATTAAAGAAGTAACAATATGAATTTAAACAAAATACTGTTTTAAAACATGTGACACCACATGCAGAGATGCAATTTATTCTGCCAAGAGATAAACCTGTTATTAATTATTTGATAAAGCCCTGTCTATGCATAAAATCACATTTTACATTTCTTATTGTATGCTATAAAATAGAGGCTACAAAAAAAACTTAAAAGTTACTGTAAGCAGCATGTGCGCCTACTGGTTTGAAAACAGTACTGCAGTCTAAATCAAATCAATGGTCGTCTTTCTGATTGGATGATCGGCGGTGCAGTTTTAGAACCAAAACAAAAAATATAAACAAAAACAACTTGGACATTATGTACACTAATTAGCAAGCAACTTTGACAACGACTAGCCACGGTGGTCTGTGAGCAGAAACGTAAATGACTGGGAACAGCCCACAAGAGCTGCAGCTCTGGAGAGGCTCTGACCCAGTCCCTCAGATCCTTACCCATTTTTCCTGCTTCTAACACATCGACTCTGAGGACAGACTGTTGCCCTGCTGCTGATATATCCCACCACTGACAGGCGCCATGATGAAGACATAATCTGTGTTCTGGTAATGTGTTACGGCTGATCGGTTAATGAGTGAATAAACTCTTTACCTGGTGATGCGGTGTGAAGCCAGCTGCCTCTGCACTCAGCCCTGGAGCTCTGGGAGAGGACCCCGCTGTTCCCTGCCCAGAGAAAGTGTCTGTGGGCTGGACGTAGGCTTCAGGAGAGGGCCTGGGCGTCCCCACTGGGGAGCGAGGGAATCGGGGCGTCCCGGGGGTCTGTGGGTTAGAGTACGGGTCCGGAGATGGCCTGGAGGTCAGGGGGGACTGCTGGTGGCTGAAGGCGTCGCCCATCTGCTGGGCGTAATCCGGCCTGGGCGTCCCGGGCGTTTGGGAGTAAGGACTGCGGTGCGGGGAGCCCAGTCCGGACAGCGGGCTGGAGGGGAAGTCCTGATTCTGGGACAGGGGGAAGCCCAGGTCCGTGGGCCGGCGGGTCACAGTGAAGTCCTGCTGGTGAGGAGGCATTGGGGCCTTGAACAGGGGCCGCTGGTAGACGTCAGGGCGCAGGGCGGAGAGACGAGCGTGTTCCACAGAGGAGGGGCTGTGCATCCCGGGCCGGATCTGCTGCAGACCTGGAGAGGACAGAGAGGCTTAGAGCTGGACTCAGACTACAGAGGCTTGTCGGTAGTAGGGCTGCACAATATATCGCAAAATTATTGTTATCGCAATATTCATATCGCAAGACTCTAAATATATCGCAATAACACTGTGGTCCATATGACAGAAATTTACACTGAAGAATAATTTTCCTCCAAAGCCTTAAAAGAAAATGTGTTGTGATGAAATGTTAAAAAAAAGTCCAGTTTTAGTGGTAATTTCCTTAATTTAGTCTAAATTTATCCTTGCTTTATTCCTGGTTTAGTCTGTGTTAAGTCCTGTCTTGTGAATACAGGGACTTACATTTTTGTTTTAAGTGAATTTAACTTACTGTGTCAGAATAGGCCTGATTTTAAAATATCGCACTTTTCAACATGGTCACTGAATATCGCATGTTTTTTTTTTACCCATATCGTACAGACCTAGTGGGTGGCTTAACTTTTATCTGAAGTAATAATAATAATATAATAATAATAATGATACAAGTCTTGTTTATGAGGAGAATATTTCTACACTGATCTCATTTGTCTGTGTAAACTCTCATATATCCAGGTTATATCAATAAACTATGGGTTTACGGAGTTGACTGGACATAGTTTGTAGAGCGATTACTGTAAGTATCGATACTTTTGTGACATCATGCATGATAATAGTGCTACATAGCTGAACTGCTTTCAGTCAACAGTGGTGAAGAACTCTGCCAGGACTGAAGAGGGCAGCACTGCAGAGGGCAGCACTGCACTTCTAAGCACTTGGTTTGCCACTGTCATACAAATAAAAGTATTTTTAAACACTTAAGGTCCTATATTCTGCTTTTTTTAGGCTTTTTGAAATAGTGTTGGACTCGTTTGCATTAGTTTTTCGGGTTTTGTGTCTTATTTTGGGAAGCTGTGACTTTGCAGAGAACGCTTGGATTAGTCTGGAGTCTGGCAACATTGGGGACTGGACAGAGCATAAAATGGCTATTAAGCACGGCTGTTAGCGACATGATGCTAACGGATAGATTTGTGAGCTGATGCTTTGTAGTGACGGAGGTTTAAGGCTGAAATGATCAGAACAAGTCCGGTGACGGTGTCTGGGCTTTAGAAACGCACAGGAGCACTTCCTGGTTTCATGTGTCTACGTAGAGCATATAGGATTACTCACAACATTAGAACAGGGTTAAAGAGAGGAACAGGACAGAGAGAGTTAGTTTAGTGTAGTTATTGTTTGTGCTGATTGTGTGTGTTTGATTAACTGTGTGTGAAGCCCTTTGAGGTGACTTTGTTGTGATACTGGGCTACAGAAATAAAACTGACCTGAAGTGAGTAATGCACCAGTTTTGAGAGGACTTACCTTGCTGAGGAGCCATGTTCCTGTTGACCTCTGCCCCTTTAGCGTCTGGAGAAGGAGCCGGTGAGCCCAGTGCATCGTGGGCCGGCGAGGCGCTCAGAGAGTTCCTCCGGGGCTGAGGTGGGGGCTGAGGTACGCTGGGGGGCCGCGGGGTCCCCACCACTTTACTGTAGGGGTCCCAGGGCGAGGAGGGCCTGGAGGAGGGAGGGGAGAACATCTGAGGGGAGGAGGGAGAGAAGCCGGAGGGTGGCGGGGCCTGGGGGCGCAGGAACACGTCATCGGCCGATCCCGAGGCGTTATTCCCGCCGAGCGGCTGCTGGTTGGGCGTCATGGGGCTGCGACTGCCGGTTTCCGGGGAAACGCCCCCGCAGAGCCTCTGATTGGTCAGGAGCTGCTGCTGCTGCCGCTGCTGCAGGAGCTGCTCGTTCTTCACCTGCTCCAGTTTCTGAGTTGCTTCAATCTTCGCCAGCTGCTTACTTTTCTGACGCATCTGCTGCAGAGGCACAAGACAGAGACGCGACGTGAGACCGGCGGAGGTTATGTTTGGATTAAAAACAGTAGAAAGTAATGGACCAAGAGACAAGACTTAGCTGGAAACAGGAGTAAAGGTCGGATGCAAGAATCTCAAATCCCATTTAATAGTGTAAAACTGATTCTTTTCTCTGTGACCTTACTGAGGGGGAGGGGCAGACCCCATTACGATGGCAGGTACACTGTACAAAGGTCCATTAGTTTGTACTGTGAGAGGTTGACATGGAGTTCAAATATGACGTGGCAATGCTTTCTGTCCCTGAATCTGAGGATGGAGCATGCAGTGGACACTGGTGGGGCGGTACTTGTTATGTTATTGCTCATTTATACAAGTTTTAACACAAACAAAACTGTGCAGTAACCGTAGCAGGTGCAGTTGTCTTTTTATGTGGTGATGTCTGAGTTGTTGCAGTGATAATGAGGGGGCTCTCTGTCTCTCACCTGTTACACCTCAAATATTTCATTTCATGTCTTTCTTTCATCATAAAATCATTGTGTTCAGAGACAGACTGAGCCACAGACACCAGCTCTGGGTTTGTGATTAAATATAAAAATATGACCAATATTTAACCTTAACCCAGAGAATATGTCTGTGTTCGTCCTGTGTCCAACTCTCTGAGATCCTCTCTGCAGTGAGATGCTCTGCACAGACTGGTAAAGGGTTTCACTAGTTTAGGTTTGGAGGTCCCTGATGTTTGTGCTCCTGTGACTTTAAGGCCATAGTGTGTCATGTTTTTGTGTGCACACTTCAGTCATCATGCACTGGAGCCAGAGCTGTGTTGTTCAGCTTTTACATCCTGCCGTTTTCAGGCACACGCCAAAGATTTATATGTGCATTACTAACAACATCAACACAACAGTTTTTGCTCTTGTACATCAGTGTTTCCCAACCAGGGGTACTGGGACCCACAGGGGCACGCAAGCACTTTGCAGGGGGTACTTTGAATTATTTCATAACTATAAATAATTTAAGCTCAAGTGTCTTATTGACTGCTAAATAATATTATATTTGGTTACATAGTTTTAGGTTTTTTTCAAAGTGAAGTTATTCAAATAATTTTTTGTAGTAATTTGTAGTAGTATTATTTGTTATTATTACAGGGTTCATACACTTTTTTACCAAGAATTTTTCATGCCTTCTCCAAAACTTTGCACTAATCAATAGTATTCAAAATGTCCAACGTGTTACATTAGAAACATACTTTTGCTGCAGTTTAATTTCTTCAAATTGGAAATTAGTCATTTAAGAAAAAATTTGGGGCTCTGTTTTAAAGCATTGTTACTAACTAGTAGTGGCCGAACGTTAAACACTTTTGCAATTTCCAAACCTTTCCCAAAACTTTACGCCAAAATATAAAAATTCTAAACTTTTCCTGGGCCTGGAAATTGCATTTTAAAATTCCATGACTTTTCCAGGTTTTCCATGAACCCTGTTTTGTTTAATAGCATTTATTTCAATTTTTTTAAAATTCTAAACATAAAATATATAGTAATGTAAGTAAATGCAGTAGAAGTTTATTTTTATTTTACATTTTTATTTTAAAGGCAGACAAATTATTATTACTTTATTTTTTATCTTAAATTTGAGTTTAGAAAAAAAAAAGCAAGACTTTACAAGACTTTACTGACAAGATTTTTATCTAAAGAAAATAATAAACGGTTCTGTTTATGTTTTAGATGAGATCTTTTTAAAGAATAATCGACACAGATGAGTGAGGGAGGTACACGAGACAAAAAGGTTGGGAACCACTGTTGTATGTAACTGTTCTGCTGTTTTCAGAGACACCGGCCTCACAGTTTACAGAGTGCAGAACAGAAACTAGCGTCTTTTTACCAGGGGAGTACCCAGGGCTCGTGTGAATGAGAGGGTGAGAGGTGAGAATCATTGTGCATGTGGTCTGAAAGGCTTTGTCGTTTCCACAGAGGCCTAACACAATACATTTCTGAAATCGAAAGCCCAGAGTTGAAGCTGAAACCCCCTGATCCCGCTGGACCTCCCTCCCTCAGACCCCAGCAAAACCCAGCAGACTGCCGTTGGAGGATTTCAGAGCGTGTTGGACCCAGAAGTCCGCCTCGAACGAGTTGAGATCTTACCAGAGCCTCTTTGCCAGATGCCTGGAAGGGACAATCTTTATGTGATGGTGATTTTAGACCGGCTCCCCATCTGTCATTTACCTCTCCCTTTTCAATGACAGTTAGAGACATTAGTGAGAGACCTCATGCACATCGTTAATATTCAAATGAGTTATGTCAATATGCAAATGAAGCCCCGCCCACTTTACTGCATCATCCACTGTCTGTGCTAAACCTCCGCATGCAGCTGGGTTAACATGGGACTAACCAGAGAGGAAACCAACAAGGGAGACGAAAGGGAAATGTGGATTTGTACTGAACTGTTTAACAAAGACACACTTAAACACGAACAGCATAATTTTTCACCTTGGGTCGGAGGAAACCTGTGTCATCATGTAACAGTATATTGTAACAGGAATCATCAGTGTAAAAATTAAATATCATATAGGCTTTAATATTAAGGATTTTAATCTGCTGCACACTGCGATAAGGGATGCTTTGATTGGCTGTTGAATAAAGCTTACTTTACTGGTTACTGCAGGTATAAGCAAGTCTAATTTAATGCTTTTTAATGCAATTTTTAAAAATTTTAATGCCACAAAGATACAATTGCAGCAGCAATTTATTGACTTTTAATATTTTTTTAATGTGGGAGCCCTGTAATGGCTGCTGAGGTAAGTTAGCCAAAGTCTCTATTTTAGTTTACACAGAGAAACAGACGATGACGATGCAGAACGTGATGTTAATGAGGAGGTAATTGCTGGTTAGCGTACATTTTCTGACCACTAGATACGTTTGTAATTGTTGCTTTCTAACATTAAGTGCATGTTAAAACTAGGGCTGAAAGCTTCTGGTTGCCAAATTGATTAATTGGTCGGTGAGGTTTTGCATGAACTCTTGGCATCAACAAAGCTGGCTTCATTTATTACAGATAACTTTTATTTATCATTTTATTTAAGATAGCATAGATGATGGTTTTTTACATTCATCTTTTCTGAATGTTTTATCACCTCATTAATGTAAAGTCACTTAAGACTCTGGTAAGTTCCACAGAGATCCTTTGGTTTATTTCAGTCGATCAATCACTGTTGTGGGTACAGCTTTGGTCAACTACAGCCCTTTTTAAACACAGAACAGATTGAGAAGTTACGCAAATATAAAAAAATATATTAATTAATAAAATCTGGATACAATAAATGTATTCTTTCTTCACAGTTTACAGGTTTAGCAGGGAGGGGAGAGAAGCAGCAGAGTCGGTCTCATCACGCCACAATATATTGGATCGATCTGCCCACCCCTAGACGTTTAGTTTTACAGAAATTCAAAAACTTGTTGGGCTCATGTTTTAAGGACTTAAGGCTCGTGTGAAAAAGGTTCTATTTTCTTGCAGTGTGGTTGGGGCCCTAGGTTACTATGCAAGTCTTATTAGAGGTAAACGATTTATTAAGTATTTGGTGTAAAACTGTGCTGGATTATATTTTTCAGGATAGCATGTGTCAGTAACAAGACTCGTTTACTGGGACCTAAACTTTTTCTTGTGTGTTTGTTGAACAGTTACATAATAATAATAAACAAGAATACTGTAACTCTCTCTGTAACAGATTGTTTTGTTGGTTTCCTTTGTCTCTCTACTCAGCGATGTGGATGATGTGTTAAAATGGCACTAGCCCCTCACCAAGCCCGCTCTAACCTGTCTCATCTTCCACTCCTGCTCCTGCTCAGACTCCTTTGGCCTCAGAGGGTCCTTGAACATGGCGTCCGTCTCCATGGACACGGGGTCGTAGGTCATCTGCGGGGTCGGGGCGTGGCGCTTCAGCGGGTCGGGAGGGAGCTGCACCTTGTTGATGCGCTGCGCCGCTCGGTTGTCTCGCGCTTTTTGCTGGAAAAAGGAAAAAAGGGTCAAATGACTGGATGTGGTATTCAGGAGTCTTTTGCAGTTCAGAGCCTGATTTAGTTTGATTTAGAGACAGTTTTATTCCTGTTGTAGTCCTGCTTTCCTTTGGGCTTTGACTGAAAAAATAAACCACAGCTTAGTCCTGGTTTGGACATTGTTTGGACCTGGTTAAGTCCCTGTTCTGTTCTTTGTTTAGTAAGACTTTTTATTATTTGGTTTAAACCTAGGTTTGTCCTCATTTATTCCTGGTTTCGTCTGGTTTGAGTTAAGGTTTATTCCTGGTTTAGTCTTGATTTGGCCCTGGTTTAGACCCAGGATTATCCTGGTTTGGGCTTGGTTTAGTCCCTGTTCTGTCCTTTGTTTAATAATACTTTTTTATTCCTTTTTATTATCTGGTTAAGCTGGGTTTGTCCTTATTTATTCCTGGTTCAGTCAGGTTTTAGATCTGGTATAGTCCTGATTTAGGTCTGGGTAGCCCTGGGTTTGTCTGAGTTTGTCCTTGGTTTTGTCCCTGTTCTGTCTTTTGTATAGTAATGCATTTTTTACCCCATTTTATTCTTTGTCACATTTGTCACAAAGATGCTTAGAACCGCTGCTGTTACATATTCTTAAGCCATTTATCACAACTTTTATAACCAAACTGTAAAATTATCCAACCCACTCACCACAAATGGAGCTCTGTCCTGGGAGCTGGCCTTTCTCCACAGTTTGGCGATCTGCTTCATTCGGGTTGGCCAATCTAAAAAAAAAACAACAAAAAAACACACACAACAGTGAACAAATCTCGATTCACGATTCTAATAATAAAATGTACAAATGCAAACAGCTCAGTTTTTTCAAGAAGAAATCCTGCATCCAGATCCACAGTAAAACCGTATTATTTTTTCTCCCATTGACTTTTATCAGGAAGCTGTTCACAGACAAACAAACCAGAAGTAGTCTATTGGTGCATTCAGGTGGTCCTCAAAAACTTGGGAAAACGTTTTTCCAAGTTAAAAGATGCACATGAACGCCTGCACAAGTCTTAAAAAGAACTTGGCTTTCCCACCTGATGTCATCTGTTTCATGGACAGAGCAGAGAAGCACCTGATTTGTTTATTTGCATTTTATACATCAACTTCTTGACTAAACATTGCTAATAATGCGAGTTTACTATAAGCTGTTAGGGGGGCGCTAGTGAGCACAGTTCAACAGTCAAAGGACAAGACAATAATGGCTGAACTGTTTTGGTAAGAAACTTTTACTTATCACCAAACCCTAAAACCCAAACTATCTAACCCACCTGCATACTGCTTCTTTAGCTGAAGGAACTATCTAACCCACCTGCATACTGCTTCTTTAGCTGGGGGTAACTAAGTAGCTCACCTGGATACTGCTCTTTCAGCTGAAGGAACTACCTAACCCACCTGGATACTTGCCTGGAAAGTCCAGCCTCAGCGCTGTACCAGCGGATGAGTCTGGTCGCCATAGAATCAATTCGATTTCCAGCGCGGAACAAACGGACAGCGGAGTAAGTCAATCAGAAAATGGCAGACGTGACGTTAACAAAGCGACAAGAAAGTAAGCACCGTGAAATTTTTTTTATTTTTTTTTTAAATAAAGGCTTCTAGTGCTGCAAGCTGCTGTGGTTTTAATGACGCGAGATGTTTTTGGTCATTTAAAATGGAATTTACCGCTGAATGAAACAAACTCGGCTCCTCAGTGCGCCACCTTGATTGTTGTTGTTGCAGACGCTGCTCGCGAAGAACACGTGACTTAAATAAACGAATCAAAATGCACGGTACGGTTGGGATTTGAATCCAACCACGGCGGATGCCGTGGTGACCAGACTGATACTTCTCTGTATAATAATACAGAGACATATCAGTCTGGATTTTCCAGGCAACCTGGATACTGCTCTTTTAGCTGGGGGGAACTAAGTAACCCACCTGCACACTGCTCTTTCAGCTGAAGGAACTATCTAACCCACCTGGACACTGCTCTTTCAGCTGAAGGAACTACCTAACCCACCTGGACACTGCTCTTTCAGCTGAAGGAACTATCTAACCCACCTGGATACTGCTCTTTCAGCTGAAGGAACTATCTAACCCACCTGGATACTGCTCTTTCAGCTGGGGGAACTTGATGTTGCAGTAAAGAACCGGAGCCACCGTGGCCTGCTCCCCCAGAGGCTCCTCCTTCTCCCACTTCAGCATCCCTCTCTGGTTTGTGGAAAGAGTGTCTTGGTCTTCCGCCGCTGGGGCTGACACCTGATTGGTCGGCTGCATGGAGTGGGCGTGGCTGGGCAGTGAGGGGGCAGAACCGGAGGGAGGGGCCATCCTGAAGCGGGGCACGCTCTGAGGGACCAGAGGCATCATGGGAGAGTTGGGGAAGTGAGAGGAGGAGCCCATCAGGCCGTTCATTAGCGGCAGGCGAGGGAACGGACCACCTACAGACAAACAGGAGGAATATTTTTATTAAAACAAGGTTAAAAAAATATATAAATGTCTTATTCCAGAGCTGTAGTGAGATCTGAGGTCACTGAGGGCAGCGTTCTCTGAAAAACTGTGTAAAAAGTATTTAACATTTTTACACTAAGCACAACCTCAGAAAATATTTGGCTTTCCAAATACCATCTGTAATGGACTAAACCAGGACTAAACCAGGACCTAGTCAAAACTAAACTAGGACTAAACCACATCTAAACCAGGACTGAAACTGGGCAAACCAAAGACTCTCATCCTCATCCAGGATAAAACAGGACTAAACGAGGACTAAACCAGGACCGACACAGAACAAACTAAAAACTCAACTAGAATTAAACCAGGACTAAATCAAGACCAAACCAGGACCAAAACAAGGAGAAAACCAAGACCAAACCAGGATTAACTCAAGACTAAACGCTAACTAAACCAGGTTTAACCCAAAGACCAAACCAGGACTAAATCAGGACTACCCCAAATAAAGCAGGACTAAAAATAATTTTCTCTAAATTAAACTAAATCAGGTCTGAAACTGCAAAACACTCCTGAGTAGAACCAGTAGAAGCCTGAGAAGCCCCGGGCCGCAGCAGTGATAAATAGTCTTATATTCTGACCTTGTACATTGGGCTGTGCCTTGTTGCTGGCTTGTTGCTGCTCTGGTTGGCTGCTGCTGCTGTTGTTACTGTTGGGACTGAGGACAGCGGTGAACACCTCCTCCACATCCTTCCCCTCCAGCTCTGCACAGACAAACAACAAAATCAGTAAAAAAAAAAAAAAAAAAGAGGAGACTTAGGTGTGTACAATAATTAAAACGGTTCACAAGTGACTCACCTGGGATTTTGTAGAGTTTGCCGAGGATGGCACCTGGAGAAAAACAAAACATTAGTGAGAACTGTTGAGGACTTTAAAGGCTTTAGTTTTTTTAAAGTTTGTAATTCAGGCTGGGAACTGTTAAAAAAAAAAAAAAAAAAAAACTTTGTGGCATCGAAAGAAAAGTTACAATACTACTGGTATGGAAAAAATGATTTATTCGATACCAAGTTCCAATACGTAGTGAGACCTTTCATGTTCCTTTGCATGAATCAAATAAATAAATCATACACAGAATAAATCATACAGACTACTGGTTTTAGACTTCTGCTCCAAAAATGTTTTTTTACTCAATATTATTGTGTTTTATGATTGTAGAAGATGAATTAGCTCACCATAGCCATCAGAAAGTATTGCTCAGGCACCAGTATCGAAAACCAGGTATCGTATAAGAACTGGTATCAAAAAATCTGAACCATACCCAGCCCTATTCATAATGGATTGAAACAGGATGAGATACATTTGATCCTAATCCACACACAGTTGACTGAAACTCCTAATGTTTTAAAATAGTTTTTAAAACAATTTTCTGTGTTGCTTATTTAGAAAAAAAGCAACTTGTTTGTGAAAAACAGTGGCAGTACTGCAATATACTGTTTTACAGTACTGTTGTTTATCGTAGGGCTGTGCAATTAATCCAATTTTTTACTCTTTTTTTATCTTAATGATTTAATTTTTGTAATCAAATTGTGTTCAGGATGATCTCGCTCCGCCCTCCTAAAACCGTCAGCAAAGCTACTTGTGTGATCATCACTGACTTTTAAAAACACAACGCAGAAGTTCTTTATGACCAGACGAGACAAGGCAGAAAAAAAGTCGAGTGAGAGCAAAAGTAAAAAGTGAACGCACAAGGGCTGACTCTACAGAGCTATCGGAGCTTCATGTGCTCGTCACCTTTCGCCAGGTTCTGGCCAAGACAGAGCCTTGTGTAAAGTATTTTTCATTTGTTATTGATCTGTTTAACAAAACTAAAACAATTCTCACCGTCCGACACCATTTTGTCCAGTTCAGGGCTGAGGATGGCGTCCAGAGGTTCCTCCTGCACCGGCCTCTGACTCCGCCCACTCACTGTGTACATGGAGCTAATGTCCAGACCGGCTGCAACAGACAAAACATCAAATAATTACACAAACATCTATAAAACATAAGTGTGACTGAGAGAGAAAGGGCCAGAGGAAGGAGCAGGAGCGCATCTGGAGGAGAAGCATAGGAGTTTAGAAAACGGTGAAAGCGGATGGTAAAAAGTGTTTGATAAAAAGCTGAAATGTTTTGAAGGAAGAGAAAACAGTGTGTCTAGCAGCAAAAAGGAAAGCGGTCGTCCTGTTAGAGAGTCTTACCAAACGGAGACGGGGAGCGCTCAACATGGAACTGACCTAAAACATCAACAAAAATAGTGTTGTGAAAACCTACAAAACCAAAATAAAACATCTTCAAATTTAACTAAAAGATGTTTAGCTAGAACCAGAGGTGGAATCTCTACTCGAGTAAAAGTACAGTTACTTCAAAATAATATTACACAAGTGGAAGTACTCAAGTTTATTGCTGAGTAAAAGTAACTACTGCCCCAAGTTCAAATAGACCCCAGAACTTATTGTGAGGTAAAACATATTTAATATATTCTCAAACAAACAGTGATCTCAGATATGCCAGGATTTTATACCAGATGCCCTTCCTGTCATAACCAGCCACATAGTGTTACTGGCGCAGGCAATGTGGGTGAAGTATTGCCCACACGTGTTTTTCATTTTGTAGTGAAATAGCATCATAAAAAAAGTTTAAGGAAGTAAAAAGTTTTTTTTTCTCCGTTTCTGTTCAAAAGAGTATAACACTCTGCTGCCCTCTGCTGGTCTCTTCACCTGTTTCTTTATGGCAGTGTTTCCCAACCAGGGGTACGGGGACCCCTAGGGGTACGTGAGCACTTTGCAGGGGGGACCTGGAGTTATTTCACAATTTGAACAAATTTCCAAGATCAAAAATATTTGCACTTGTATTGAAATTCTGAAGCTCAAGTGTCTCATTGATAAAAAAGAATGTGAAACTGCTAAAGATCATTATTAGAATATTATAATTATAGTTTCTTACATGATTTTTAGGTTTAATAGCTTGTTTCAAAGGGGAGCTATTATTATTTAATTTTGAACATTAAAAAATATAGTAGGGGTTTCTATAGTGATATTTTTATTTTATTTTAAAGGCAGGCAGATTATCACTTATTTAATTTGAGTAATAAAATGTCTATGAAGTAATTTTCCACCTCTGGACTAAAACTTATTGAAAACTGAATATGATGCACCGCAGGCAGGCCTGTTAAAGGGTACCTGGTGTTGGTTTGGTCAGTCGTGGTTGAAATGTGGTGGACGGTGGTGAATGGGCTCATTACCTGTTTGTCCCGTGGCCAGAATGTGAGGATCCGTGTTGAGAACGTCAGATAGATCCATCAGAGCCTCCTCTGAGATGGCTGAGTGTCACACAGATGACCAACAAATGAACAAACACGAATGAATGAGATGGGAACATGAGAATTCTCCATCGTCTAACCTCATGTCCTCCTTCTCTACATCCATAAACCTCCTCTCTCTGGTTTTCCTCCAGCTCTGACCTCAGCCTCATCCTTCTGCCCTCACATTCATCAGGAAACGTTTTTGTGTCTTTGTGTGGGGTCAAATTATGAAATGGTTTGGGGGCACAGCTCAAGTGATGTCCAAATATTCACCACTTTATGTTGTTGTATAAAGAAACAGTTTTGTTACAGAACAGAGGAGGACAACTGTTATGTATTTAGATGAAATATTGATATAGATAAGTAAAGTTAGTGTAGCTTATTATAATGTAACAACTAAAAGCATACTATCATAATTGGTATATGTGAGTACGTGTGTGTGTGTGTGTGTGTGTGTGTATATTTAATTGTGCTAATGGAAACGACTGATAGTGATGATAACATTATAAGGGTTATTAACATTATTATGAGTATAATTAACACTATTACTATTACGCTACATTAACTGTATTGATGTATCTTTTTTTATTCCTACGATACACATTACCATGTATTGAATCGTATAATTTTCTAGGTATCTAAGATATATGGATATACATGGAAAATCGACTAATAATATTGAAAATATTACAATTAAAAATTTGCATGTTAAAATAAAACAAGATACGTATTTTTGGATGTAATTTTTGTGATAAATTTAACTGTGCTTCGCTCTCTGTCTGCTGAACATAATCAATCCTGGACACAATATTAAATGTTGAGTATAATTTTATGATTTTTGGCCAATAGTTGCTGTATCGATATGAAAATGTTGAATTGTATGGTTCCAAATTAGCCAATATCGTTCTTGAATTTGATCGAAACTGTTCTAATCGATACGTATCGAATCGTTGCAAAAACATATCGGTATGCCCCTAATTACTTTATAACTATTAACACTATTATAATAATAACTATTCATTAATTAATTAATATTGATAGTATCAATTAATTTAATGACTATATGGATAAGTAAAGAAATGTATGTATATGCCTATTATATTATAATTATACTGTGATAAAAAGAAAGTCATCTAGTAAAGGACCTTAGGGGTGGAAATTAACAATCTGTGCTTCCTCCCACTCCCTTTCGAGCATAACCCCGTAAAATGATATGTAATATCATCTATACATCATGCATATACTCCATATTTTTTATTTGTTTTTTTTTGTTTTTTTTCATGCTCAATCTGTCTGTTGTCAGTTCATGTCCAAACCATGTCAGTCTGTAAACTTTATCACATGAGCTGTCCTTCTGATGCACTCGTTCCTAATCCTAATTCCTAAAAAAAAAAAAAAAAAGACATACGCAGTGTTCCTTGTTTCTGGGGGGCGTGGCCATGTGGCACAGGGGCGGGGCCTTTCATTGGGCCCGAGGCGGAAGCGAGTCCCGATTGGCTGGGAGCTGCTGGAGGCTCGGGTCCCGCCCTCCTCTCAATCAAACGGCTGCGGTCCAGGAGATCACGTCCGAAAAACGCCTCCTGAACAGACAAAGAGAGATGACAAAAATACCTGGTTACCACTGTCTATAAAACCTGTTCAAATCTAAATAAGACTGCCTTACAACCAACGAAACACCAGTCACTTTCTGCTCAGACATTTTATTTTACCTGTAAATACGATGGAAACGTCTCCTCCAGCTTTGTTCGCTTCTTCCTGTATCTTTTCTTCACTTTCTCCATCGAGTGGTCGACTGAGGTGTCCATGGCGTCTCCATCTAAACACAATTAACACTTTATTAAGCCTCTAATAAAAAGTTAAAATCTAGAAGTACTGATTCTGAGATGAAACATTTACCATCGTCTCTTCCTGGGTACGTGTCGGTGGAATCGCTGCGACAGAGTTTGATGCGACTGGGACCAGCTTTGCCTCCTCTCTGTCGAACCATGAAGCCTCCGATTCCTGAGCACAGACAGCGATAAAGGAAGAGATGTTCTTCTGAACCCTAAATATTGAGTTTTTCTGAAACCTAAATACTGTTTTATTAACATCAAATGGTGATTTTAAAATACATATGCCATAAGAGCGAGAGTAAAATGATAAAAAATAACTTTAGTTTGGTAAACAGTGGGTCACAATATCACGTTAAGAGAGTAAACCTTGGCCTGACAGTCAGACTAGTTCAGAACAACTGGACTAAACTGATAAAAATGACTAAAATTTACTTAGAGGGTCTATATTAGCCAAAATGCCCCTTTCCTCGGTTATATTGTTGTCCACTCAAAAAAAAAAAAAAAAACAGACCTGGAGTTGTGTTCTGTTAGAGTAATCCTGTATTCTCTGGCGCTGAGTTTCTGAGGCCTCCACTACAAAGCCACTCCAGGAACCACTGACCAATCAACAAGCCCTCTACTTCCAGTTTGCTCTCATTTATCTAAAACACTGTGTACAGCACTGTTTCTTTAATACATTTAAAGGCCTTGATTCTGACAAGATAAAGTGTTTAATACACAAGCATACCCTGCTACAACACATCTATTCTACTACATCAGCATAAAAAAATACAGTTTTCGTCCGGTTCTTTCCTGACAAAAAATATTATGAGCTTTATGTGTATGTATGCGTTTGAGGTGACCCAGTATAGAGACAGTACCAGGTCTGTACGGTTTCCTCTTTCGTTTCTTGCCGTCGGCCGTCTCTGGTTCTTTGATAATGTCGTCTTCGTGAGGATGGTCTCTCTCTGGGCTGGAGTCAGACTTCATCTCACAATCCAGGTCTGCTACAGAGAGAACACAGCATTCATGTTCATTCAGTCAACAGACAGCGATAATGATGTGGACACATGTTAGTGTCATAATCCCTAAAGCCATGTGGGAATCTGAGGGCAAAGGCAGTTCAGTCAGATCCCAACAACCTCAGCACGTCGGGAGTTTAAATGATCATTAAAACTGAATACAGGATTTCCGCAAGTTGATTTTAAGACTTTTTAGACCTTTTTAAGACCATTGTTCAAAAAAATTAAGACCTATTTTATACGCACGCAGTGTACAAAAATGAACAAAATTAATTTCTTTGCAACTGGCGACAGTGAGTTCCACAAAGCATTTTGGTCTTGGTAAGAAAAAATCTGAGCTCTCGTATCGATGACGGTAATGCACCTTTGAGTGAGTATTTTAGAAATGCATGAGACATATTTAAGACCTGTTTAAGCGTATTTAAGACCTAAAAGTCCACATTTCTGCAAATTTAGGACTTTTTAAGGCCTTAAATTTAGATTTTTAAATTTAAGATATTTTAAACCTTTTAAGACTCTGCAGAAACCCTGTGAATATAAAGATCCTGAAATATATTTTCCAGAGAACAAAAGCTTTTTCTGGAGTGCCTGGATGGCTGAGTTATTTGTTGAAGTGTTAAATGCATGCTGACCTCTAGGGGGCTCCGGCTCTGTGGGCGTCTCTGGTTCTGGAGTCTGCAGCACCGACACACTGTTCTGGTTTATGATCCTCAGCTTTAGTTTGGGCTTGTTCCTGGAAAAAGAGCAGTCACAGTCACATGGTCAGTCACATGATATTTTAACAACTGCCAAAAACATGTTGCTATTAGCATTACTATTACCTACTTTAAGTAAAAATATGACGTGTAAGTTTTTAGGAACCTAGAAGCACTGTGAGAAAGCAGACCTCTCGCAATGGTAAAGGAATAGAGCCCAGACCTTGACTCAAACCCGGGGTCTTCTAGTTCAAGGGTAAATGCTCTATATGTTGAGCCCCTTTACCTCACAATAGTTTTACCTGAAACTGGCTGCTGAGTTCATAGCTGAGCCACTAGCCCATATTTTCAACTTAAGCCTAAAAAGTTCTAAAATTCCTAAAGTCTGGAAGTCGGCTTTTGTACTTCCTCTTTTAAAAGGAGGGGAACCCACAGAGGTAAACAATTATAGGCCTATCTCTAAACTTTGTGTCCTGGCCAAAATTCTTGAAAAGTTAGTCAGTGACCAACTGAAGGTGCTTTTAGACTCAAATTGTATTTTAACAAATTTACAGTCGGGTTTTAGAAAGAAACACAGTACGGTTACTGCTGCTCTGAAGGTTTTAAATAATCTTATTCAAGCTCTCGATTTTAAGAAATATTGTGTTGCCCTTTTTATTGATCTGTCTAAGGCATTCGATACAGTCGATCACACGCTTTTAATTGATATTTTGAAACAACATGGCATCTCAAACCAAGCCACCACTTGGTTTGCGAACTACCTGTCTAATAGAACACAGTGTGTCCAAATGGCTGGGTCCACTTCCTCTTTTCTTGAGGTGTCTAAAGGAGTGCCTCAGGGCTCAATCTTTGACCCCCTTTTATTTTCCATCTATATTAATAATCTGTGTGTCGACCTGTCAAATGCCATGTATCACTTGTATGCAGATGATACTGTACTCTACTGTTGCTCCGCCTCAATTACTCAGACTGTAGATTTCTTGCAGTCGGCCTTTTCCGTTGTTCAGTCTCGTTTGCATTCACTGAAATTGGTGTTAAATGCTGAGAAAACTAAAGTCATGGTATTCTCACATACACGTGAGTTACCGGAGAATATTCCAGCGATACAAACTGCCCAAGGTAAATCCATAGAGGTAGTTTCAAGCTATAAATACCTTGGATTTTTGTTAGATCAGGACTTTTCCTTCCAGGCACATATTGCAAATTTGGTCCGTAAACTGAGGGTAAAGCTTGGATTCTATTATAGAAACAAATCCTGCTTCTCCCTCAGAGCTCGTAAGCTTCTGGTATCTGCGACCTTTTTACCTTTGTTGGATTATGGTGATGTTCTGTATATGAATGCCTCGACTAAATGCCTTCAGTCTCTAAATACTGTCTATCACTGTGCATTGAGATTTGTAACGGGCTGTGGTCGTCTCACTCATCACTGAACTGTACGCCAGAGCGGAATGGCCTTCATTGTCGGTGCGAAGGTTCACTCACTGGATGACCCTGATTTATAAGACTCTTCTTGGCTTTGTCCCAACTTATTTAAGCACTCTCCTACAAAGGACAAGAAATCATTATGCTCTGTGTTCATGTGACATTTATCATTTGTTTGTCCCCCGTGTCAGGACTGATTTGGGGAAACGAGCTTTTAGTTACGCTGCCTCTTCTGCCTGGAAAACTCTACAGACTGAGCTGAAACTGTCTAATCTTATTCCTCTCAGTGCTTTTTGTACGATCTTAAAAAACAAACGAGAGACCTTCGAACAGTGCTTGTGTTTCTAATTTGTTACTCCTGTAGTTCTTAACTATTGCACTTTTAAATGTCTGACTTATGTATTTTTTTTCTTTTTTTATTTTATTTTTATAGTTATATTTTTATTGACTTTTTTATCTATTTGTTAAATTGGTATAAATTTGACATGTGCTGCTGACCTCTTGGCCAGGTCGCCCTTGTAAAAGAGATCTTGATCTCAATGGGTCTATTATCTGGTTAAATAAAGATTAATAATAAAAAATAATAATAGGAAAGCTCCCCTAAAACTACTTTCTCATCAGTTTTTCACTGACCCCTTGTGGCTGGAGTTAGTATCTTTAGTACAGAACTTTTTAATAACGTTCCTGTAGTGGATCCAGAAGAGAAGATTGCTCACCTGCGGTACCTGCGTGGAGAGGTCAGAGGTTCGACCAGAGACTGCAGGTGAGAAAGCCCAGACTCCGTGAGACAGACGCCATCTTGAGTGTACGTCTTCAAGTCTGAAACACAAACACAGATTCGGAATAAGGTTAATTAAAAAATACATTCACTTTTTAAGCCCCTCAGCAAAACAAGAAGGTCATCTGGACAGGGTTTGTTTTTTTCTCTGCAGGGCTTAATTATTCACTCGAAATGATGAGCTTCATGTTTAACCTTTTTTACTCATTTCTCCTGGAAGACTGAGAACCTACACAGACGTTAAAGCTCCTCATTTTAACCCGATGTGGACTAAACCAGGACATAGACCCTGTCCACACCAACACAGGCATAGGAATATCTGCAGAAGTTTTTTATTGTATAGGCCACTGTTTCCCAAACAGGGGTACGGGAACCCCTAGGGGTACGCGAGCATTTTGCAGAGGGTACGTGGGAATATATTTTCTAAATTATAAAAAAATATTTGTGAAACTGTACATAAATATTATTTTAAAATTATATATTTTTAACAGTAACATTAGTTATTCAAATTATGTACGTTTTTTGCAGTAGTTAGAGCATGAGTTAAAATTCATTTTAAACATACAAATATATAGTAAAATAAGTAAATGTAATAGAATTTGCTAGATTTTTATTTTTAGTTTAAAGGCTGATGATTTTTTTTTTTTTTTGCTTAAATTAAAATTGCAGGAGAATTTGTATTTACAGTAAAGTAAGTCTAAAATGTCTTTGTACTGATACAGACAGATATAAAATCATGACCATGAGTGAGGGCTGCTCATGGTGGGACAAAGCCCTGGGGGTACACGAGACAAAAAAGGTGTGAACGATTGGTATAGGCCTTTCATCCACACAGATCCCAAAGGTCTTAGACGGGTTAAGCCTGGTTCACACGGCAAGATAATTCTGACGATTTTTGACCCGATTCTCCCCTTCTGACAATCTTAAGGTCGCCCCGATTATCGTAATGGCACTAAAGATAATGTGATCAGATATTCCTGCTGTGTGTGGTGAGTTCAGAGAGCTCTGGTCTGCTCGGAAGGACGTCAGGACCGCTCCCATCTCAAATCGGGGATATTCCACATGTTGGATTGTCTTGGCCCGATATCGCAGCGTGTGGTGCGTCCCGAGTACAAACGAGCACGCACCCTGTTCAGAAAGCGAGGTGACGGAAGCACAGAGGCGAATCCAAAATCAAAACAACTGTCATGGCCCATGTTTGCGCCGTCTCCACTCCTTTAACCAACGCCTTTTCTTTTTGTATTGGTTTTTTTTTCTGTTAGAAATAGTCCACAAACTATAGCAAATGCTGCAAATGTTTGTGTACGTCATGTTTGTGTACGCCAAAGTCATGTTTAATCTTGTGAGATTTTGCAAGATTTCCCGTCTGACCTGTGTTCGTGAGTGAAATCTGTTGGTGTGTGGTGTGTTGTCTTTGCCACACACTGTAGGACCAAACCTGTGATAGCTTTGAGTTTTTAATCGCCGTGTGTGGGGTCTCTCAGGTTTTGAAAATCTTCCGACAATTTTAAGATCTTGCCGTGTGAACCAGGCATTAGATCTAAAAACAATGTTTCCAACCCAGACGCATCTTTTCTGAAACGATGACGCCATAGCCTCACCGCTCCTTTAACACGCACAAACCAACTCCAACCAAAAAAAAAAAAAAAACAACACAGCAGCGGCGGTGGCAGATTACAGCGTAACGTTCATGCTTGTTTTGGCGACAGTTGTTACAGCGCCACCAACAGGCCTGGCATACATACAGTACAGTGTGTTTTTTTTCTTCCCACATGCCCCACACGTTTGCTGAAACAATGCTGTGTTTCCTGGAACTAAATCACCTAAAACTTGACACAACAGACATGAGGAGAGTGTTGTGTAGCAGCACCGACCTGGTTCTCTGTATCTGGAGATGATCTGAGCCATGTACGGGGAGTCGAAGCTGTCGGACCGAGCTGCTGTGAACATGAACAATAAAATCACTGAATTACTGACATTTGTAACATACAGTATTCGTCTGTTTATAGTTGTATTATTATTTAAGCCCTGTTAAATTAAATGCCTTATGCCTAATCTGGTGATTTCAGTGTTATTGAATTGAAGACTGAGTGTAGACGTTACCGAATGTGCCTCGGCCGTGGTTTTTGCAGAGCGTACAGTCAAAGCCCTCGTCAGCTGTAGACTCCACCTCGTCTTCAGACATCAGGCCGTGACACACCGCATGGACCCACCTACAGAGAGAGACCAGGCAGTTATTTAGTCTGTTTTATCCTCAGTCAGTTTTACCGGAACAGAAACTCAAGACAGGGAGACGCAGTATAAATGTGGCAGGCTGCAAACAAAAGACAGGACCAAACCAAATCTACATCAAGGATTAAATTTAGCAGTAAACATGGGTGGATTTTTTTTATTCCGCTGCATCATAGTCTGTTATATTGCCCACGTCACACTGAATACTTTACGTATATGTTACGTGTCCTGTACAACCTCCGTAACAAATAGCTGGCATTCAAGACTGAACGTGAGAGTTCATTCTGGCTGTGCTGCAGTACGTGTCTGTGTCCGGTGCTCTGACAGAAATGCGTATCAAGACTATGTCTGACTGATGTCGCAGCCCTCGTGCATAAAGTTGACCAGAGGAGTTCGTGCCAGACAGGAAGTCAGACCCGGGACCAGTGAAGAGGATCAAGCAGAATTCAAAATAGAACACATGCAGATTCACAACCACATCGCTGTTAACATTACGTCTTAAATGGAGACAGCGGGTCACAAACAAGATCTGTTACCATCAATCGCGAGTAAAAGAAAAGTATTTAGAGGCACAAAATCACGGAAAAAGTATCCAAATGAACATGTACATAATTGTTATGACATGAACTCACGATTTCAGCCTAAACTCGCTACTCTCCCAGGAACTCACTGGCTGTGGTCTGATACGTGTCGTACATGCAACGCACTTGGTGTGAAGCAGGCATAAAGCTTCTCCTTTTCCTTTCAGCTGTTCTCTACAGCAATCAGAACATCTGACCCTCTCCTCTGCATCCTCTTCTTTCACACTAGCTAACTTCATGTTCTCTTTCACTACATCCAAAAACCTCCTCTCTGGTCTTCCTCTAGGCCTCCAGCTCTAACGTCATCACTCTTCTGCACATAAATCCACTGTCCCTCCTCTGTAAACATAAATTCACTGTCCCTCCTCTGTACATGTCTAAACCATCTCAATCTGGAATCTTTATCTCCAAAACATCTAAAGGCTCATTTATACTCTATGTTAAATACGCATTTGGATACAGACAAAGCGTCCCGTCTGTCTTCTGCGTCCATTCTGTTGTACGTTGGTCCATTTTCCCAGAGCTTACTTATACAGACGAATGGAGCAGTACATATGTTGACCGTTGGGGGCGCTAGTGAACACAGCCTCACAGTCACAACAGAAGAAACAGCTGAGGTTTTTAAAGAGAGACTAGAGCTAAATAGAATAACTGAGAAGTTACCTGTCGCACTGTTGGCACTGCAGGATGAGGTCGTCCTGTGAGTACGGTCGCTGGCACAGGGGGCAGCGGCTGAGGCTGGAGCAGGGCCCGCACAGGCTGTAGTTATTCATCCAGTCACAGTGGAGGCCGGGGGAGGTGGCGCCGCACTGCACGCACCACACGCACCTGAGGACACGGCAGAGGTATGGTGAGTGACTGTTTACCATGTGACTGGTATTTATAAACACCGATCAGGCGTAACATTATGACCACTGACAGGTGAGTAACACAGTCTCTCTTCATCATGGCTCCTGTTAGTGAGGGGATAATCAGGCACCAGGGGAAGGAAGTTCAGGAAAAATGGGTAAGTGAAAGGATTTGAGCAAGTCTAAAAAGGGCCAAACTGTGATGGATAGACCAGTGGTTCTCAAACTGTGGTACAGGTGCCACTGGCAAAACGTAGGCTTCTTATGGTGATACTCTGGAGTCTTCTGCAGTTCAAGTACTGATCTGGTTTTGTCCAGGTTTAGACCCTGTTTTTGTTGTGTTTTAGTGCTCCTTTAGTGCTGGTTTAGACCTAGAGTTTAGTCTTTGGTTAGTCCTGGTTTATACCTAGTTTAGTCCTTGGTTGGTATTTGTTTATACCTGGTTTATACCTGGTGTAGTTCCAAATTAGACCCCATTCATTGTCATGCTTTAGTGCTGCTTTAGACCCGGTTTAGACCTAGTTTAGTCCATGGTTAAATTCTGATTTAAACCTGCTGCAGACCTGGCTTAGCCCTGGTTTAGACCCAGTTTAGTCATTGTTTAGTCCTGGTTTAGACATGGTTCAGACATGGTTTTTGTCATGCTTTAGTGCTGCTTTAGACCTGTTCCAGTCCTTGGTTTAGACCTGTTCCAGTCCTTGGTTTAGTCCTAGTTTAGTCATTGTTGAGTTCTGGTTTAACCTTGGTTTAGTTCTGGTTTAACCTTGGTTTAGTTCTGGTTTAACCTTGGTTTAGTTCTGGTTTAACCTTGGTTTAGTTCTGGTTTAACCTTGGTTTAGTTCTGGTTTAAACTTGGTTTAGTTCTGGTTTAAACTTGGTTTAGTTCTGGGTTAGGGTTAGACCTGGTTAAATTCTGGTTTAAATCTGCTGTAGACCTGGTTTAGCCGTGGATTGGTCATAGTTTAGTCCTGGTTAAGTCTGAGTTTAGTCATTGTTTAGTTTTGATTTAGTTTTGGTTTAGTCCTAGTTTAACCCTGGTTTAGTCCTGGTTTCACCGGGCTCCAGACGCCTGGGTCAGAGCGTCTCCAGAACTGCAGCTCTTGTGGAGTGTTCCCGGTCTGCAGAGGTCTCAGGACCTGTCAGAACTGGCCCAAGTCCAGGGGAAGGACCAGAGGTGAACCACGTGGGGCCCCGCGTGTGTGTGGTCAGACTCACCACTTGCACTTCCAGGAGCCCTTGGGGACGTTGAGCAGCGGCGGGTCCAGGCAGTAGGTGTGGTAGCTGATGTCGCAGTCGTCACAGAGCAGCAGTCGTCCCGGGTCGCTGGCCTCGCCGCACGCCTCACACACCGTACACTCCAGACAGCGCCACCCTTTGGTCAGGATCACACGCGTTATCTGCAGGGACAAGAGAGGGTAGAGGGTAGAGGGTTTAGTCCTGGTTTAGTCCTGGTTTAGTCCTGGTTTAGTCCTGGTTTAGTCTTGGTTTAGTCCTGGTTTAGTCCTGGTTTAGTCCTGGTAGTAAACTAGTTCAGATCTGCTTTTGACTTAGTTCAGACCTAGTTTAGCCCTAGTTCAGATCTCATTCAGAACTCGTTCAGTCCATGTTTTAGTCCATGTTTTAGTCCTGCTTTAGTCCTGCTTTAGTCCTGCTTTAGTCCTGCTTTAGTCCTGCTTTAGTCCTGCTTTAGTCCTGCTTTAGTCCTGCTTTAGTCCTGCTTTAGTCCTGCTTTAGTCCATATTTTGTGTGTATAATTCCCTGTTTAATAGCTTGTTTTAGACCTGGACATATTCTCATTTTAGTACTTTAAAGATGGCGCTTTAAATGAATTAAATGAATTAAATGTGTAAAAAAATAAAAATAAAAAAAAAAGCCAAAATGACACCGTGGTCTGTGTGAACTCTGACCTTGACGTTGACACAGTACGGATGGTAGCACTGTCCGCACTGGGAACAGGCCAAGAGCCGCCCCTCCTCGCCCTGACCGAAGCTGCCGCACACCACGCACATGTCCTGCAGACAGATCATTAAAATGAGACACATTATTAGGATTATTAAAAAGCCTCTCTGAGGCGTACGTGAGGCCCTCGTCTGAGCCGTACCTGTTTGAGAGTGAAGTGGTCCGTGGTGGAGAACATCACCACTGTGTTGTGCATTGAGTTCTCCTCCTCATCTCTCATCTGGAAAGACTCCATGTGACCACCCTGAGAGAAGAAAAAACAAATAAAGGAATTTAACACTTCTCTGCAGTGTTTCCCAATAATACAAAACACTATGGTGATCTCCCAAAAGTTATTTTTTATTATCCCCATGGCCAAAAACTGAACTCTAAGTCTACTTTGTAACAGTATGATGCATCCAGTCCACAAGGTACTCCTGATACTGCTGAGGAGGTGACTTTGACCAAAATTATTTTTTTCATCATTATAAAAAAAACAAACACATAATTTAATGGTGCTAAAATTGGCATAAATGTTTTAAATAATTAGAAAAACAAAATGCCTAAATATTACTAATCTAAAAGGTAAAAAACATATTTGACTGTCGCGCAGGGCCGATTTTCTTAATTTTGTGAAATAAATTTTAATATAGCCTTTTGTTTTAACAGTGCTTATAAAAAAATGTGTTAGAATGTGACAGTGAGAACAGTTAAAGATGAGTTTTTTGAGAAAACCCTTAAGGCCAACTGTTGCTGTGCAGGTAGACCTTGGATTTTTCTTCTACAAGGTTTTCTACCAGAGAAATGAGCAAAGTCTTTTCATTGCCGTCTTGAGCTCTTCATGCCAAGATTAATCTGTTTTGGATGTTTTCTGTCACTCTGTCGCCCCCTGCTGGCAACAGCGAGGACTGGACAGAGCATAAAACAGCTAATTAGCATGGCTGTTAGCAACATGCAGCTAAAAGATAGATAAATGAGCTGACTGCTTCGTAATGACGGTTTAAGGTTGAAGTGATCAGAATGAGTCCGGTGACGGTGTCTGGGCTTTAGAAACGCGCAGGAGCACTTCCTGGTTTCACTTTTCTACATAGAGCCATGAGACTGAGCGTTTTCAGCTCTGGAGAAGGGCAGCGCCTCAGCAAACAGAATACTACTCCAGGTCTGCTTTTGAGGTGGAGACGACATTAGAACGGTCAGTGGCGTAACTTGATAATGTGGGGCCCCAGTGCAGGATTTTAGAATGGGCTCCAAAAGTTATGTAACACATTCAGTACTTCAGGTTCATGCATTACGCTTTTTAATTTATAAAATGTGGCTGTTTACTGGAGTTTGATAGAAAAGACATTTTCATAAATATTTAGGAGCAATTTGTGAAACTATATTCATCGTTCTTTACAATTTGTGTGTTTATCTTGAGAAAAATACCAGATTTTTTGGTTCTTTCCGTTATGAGTATACAAATTTAACAGGATTTAAAATTTAATATATGTTAAAAACTCTGTTCTCCTAAGTATTATGATATTTGTAAACACAAGCTTGACTATAGAAGAACAAGGGCCCACTCTAATGGGCCCCTAAAACTCTTGGGCCCCACACTGGCACTGACTGCACTGCCTAATGTTACGCCCCTGAGAACAGTGCAAAAAGCAGCAAAAAATTCAATTTAACAGAATAGGGGACCTTTTAGAATCAGTGTCCTATAAGAATTGAATGGGAAGGTGTGCCCCAAATTGTAACTGGTCCATTACATTTTCTGTGTTCACTTCAAGGTCCTGCTCCTTGTGTGTCAAACCACATACGCTTAGTCTTTTCACTGATGCAATAAAGTTTGTACAATGCACCAGGACAGGGACAGGGGAACTTAAAAGTGCGGCCAACCTTAAAGTGACCGCAGCAGAAACGTACTTCTCTTCATGCTTTTCTTCAGATCCCACCCATTATAATAAGTTCTTTTATCCTTACTCCAGGAGACACGGTGAGACTGTCTTGGGTTTTGAGTCTGCTCCTTCCTCGTCCCCCTCTGGACCCAATCCCTCCTCCTCTGGACCTCCTCCGGCCCGGGAACCCTGAACCACGGCCCTAAAAAAAAAAAACTTTCAAAATCCAGTCCAAGAAGATATCGTTTAGGACTTAAAGATTTTTTTATTCTCAGAGTGCTCACATGCAAAGAAAAAATGTGCCTCCTTAAAATACTTGTACTAGTGGCTAGAAAGATAACGCTCCCTACGGTCTGTCGGGGGAAGGAGAAGGAGTATGCTAACTTATAATTTGAATAACATTTGTGAAAGAGGCCAGTCCAGAGATGAGGATAAGTTTGTCTTCTTCACTGGCGTTAAGTAAACCGGGCTGTGCTGTTGAGAGATTCAGAGATAGGTGTGCGCTTGTTTTTACCATCTTCATGCCCCAGAGAGGAGAGTCCTGCGAGCGGGGCCTGGGGCTGTCCCATCCTTCTCCAGAGTCCTGAGAAGATGAGGGGGGACTGACCGCCCGGCGACTGCTCCACCACGAACACTGAGGAAGACGGAGAAAGACGAAAATAAATCACTGATACAGATGCAACGGCAACGAGAACCTTCATATGGCTCACACTCATGACTGCAGCAGTCTACTGTAAACAGGGCTTGACATTAACACTCACCAATCGGCCAAATGCAGTACATTTTTCTTTTGGCTAGTAACACAAATATTTCCACCAGCCACTTAAATTTTATGAATACCTATTGTATCTTAACTTTGATGGTTAAGCCTCTGCTCTGCTTGAAAGTACACCATTTAGTTTGGATGCAACAATATCCAAATTTTGCAGTACGTTATTATCACGATGTTCATCTTGCGGTACAATATTTTCTGTGATCTTGTGGTGAGGCTCACATGTTGTAGAAAAACTCACAATAACAAAATGTATTTTCTAAAAATGCCCTGACGAGCCTTTAGTCATTTAGTTATTGCAATTTTTCAATAAATGGAGACTAAAAACGTATTAATTTAACAATAATTTTGTCAGAGCAGAGGATTATGGTCTATGTAGTTCCCTCTGCTTTTTTACCATTCTGCTGCAAAAATCCACAACAATATTGTGAGACTGTTGATTTTACAAAATGACAATATTGTCAATATTGTTACATTAATTTAATCTGCCTAGGCAAACCATTTTTTATCAAAATTAACCATAAAACCAAATTTTATTGTGTGCTTTTACAACTTTTGACAAATACTAGCCACAGCGGCCCGTGAGCAAAAAAGTAAATGTCAAGCTCTGATTATAAATAAATGTCTCTTATGAAATAGTATAAATATAGTCTAATAAAAGTGTTTTTTGGCTAAAATATAGGTCAAATCAGATTTGTTGGAGTTAGTAAGTGGACCTGCAGCTCTGCTTCGCTCACAGCTGAGAGGAGGAGGATTGTGGAGAGACAGGGTCAGGGCTGGCGTCACTGAGTCTGAGGAGACGGAGGCTGTCTCTGACTGAGAACTGCAACAAGTGCAGCAGAGCAATGGTTCCTAGGGCTGGGTACCGTTAAACGATACCTTTGTGGCATCAAAAGAGACGTCACAATACTACAGGTATTGTTTCAATACCTTTAATGGGTGAATCAAATAAATAACAGAATAAATCATACAAACTACTGGTTTTAACTCACAGCTAAGAATTTTAGCTCCAAAAATGTGCCTTTTATTGAATATTGTAGTGTTTTATGATTGTAGAAGATGAATTAACTCACCATAGGCATCAGAAAAAGGATCACTCAGGCACCGGAATCAAAACCAGGTATCGTTTAAGAACTGGTATAGAACAAATCTGAATGGTACCCAACTCTAGTGGTTCCAAACCTTTTTTGTCTCATGTACCCCCAGGGATTTTTTGTCCTATCATGGGTATCCCCTCACTCATATGCATTCTTTAAAAAACAAAAAAAAAACAAAAAAAAAAACATCTGTCTCCATCTAATTCACTGTAAATGTTTATTCTCGGGCATTTATTTGGTGAAACACAAATTCATCATTAAATATTTAATAATCTTCCTGTCTTTAAAATAAAACATAATAATCAATAAAAATAAGAAAAAAAATCCTATTACATTTATTTATATATATTTTAATGTTTAAAATTATCTTAAAAAATAAAAATAAATTATAAATAATCTTAAACTCACAATAAATTTATTACAAAGAAAAATTAGCTAAGATTTTTATTAACGACCCCTTTTAAACAAACTATTAAACCTATAAAAAAAATGCCACAAAATATCTTAATAATAATCTTTAGCAGTTTCACTTCCTTTTTATCATTTGAGCTTGTCTTCTCAATAGTTCAATATAAAAAGATCACAAAGGTTTTCCATTTTGGAAAGACTGTATATTATTAAATAATTCCAATTACCCCCTGCAAAGTGCTCGCGTACCCCTAGGGGCCCCCTAACCTCTGGTTGGGAAACACTGTACCAGAGAACCATCGCTGTCCTGTGCTTTTCGGACGAGCAGAGAGAGGAAACGTGCTGAACGATTAGCAAAACACGAGTTCAGTTGCTCAAGTAATTTTTTCCACAGCTGCCCACGGCATTTTTGTGACACAGCTCCTGACACCAGACGTGTTTATGGAGGACGGCGGCTGTTTCGCGAGCGGCTTCGTCGTCAGAGCAGGAGTGCTTCTCTGAGCCGAGCTGAACTGACTGAAGTGTACAGCTTTACAAAGTGTACGGGGAGGGGCGAGGTACGGTGAGACGAGCAGCATTCTTAGAGCGACAGCTCTGTCTGTACCATCAGAACACTGGGATATTTCAATACCATGATAAACATTGAATTTATAGAAGGCACTGCACTCGAGCCCATTTAAACCAAGCGTGTCTTTACAAAATTATGTTAATTTGAAAGGACAATGGCTTAGTGTAATTTAAGGAGTTTTTCCTCACAGGGAGGGACGTCGCGGGACTGTTTAGTTAAGTTTAGTTCTTGTTTATGTTTGAATTTTTTGTCCTTTGAAGGAGAGTTTTGTTGTGATATTAGGCTTTATAAATACAACTGAACTGATTTTTAGAAATATGAGCTTGTAGAATGTGTTTTAGAAAACAAGACTTGCACACACTACAAAATAATAGTAGTAGGGCTGTGAATTATTACAAAAATTAACAAATTAATCGCAAATATTTTAATTGCAGTTAATCTCATACTTTTAATAAATCTACAGAATCAATTCAATCATAAGAAATTAAGTTCATTATGATTCATTTAACTTTGACACTTGTGTAAATCATGTAAATTCAGGGTTCCTGCAGGTATCAGCAACTCTAACTTTATGCATTTTAATGCTATTTTTAACCTTTTTAATGCTACAAACATACAATCACAGCAACTAAAAGTGTCAAACTTTATTTGTATTGTACAATACAGTTCATAAAGCACCAATAATGATGAAAGTCAAACATCGGATGTTTGGGTAGTTTGGTGGAAGCAAACTCGTTCCACCGTATATCACACTAGAGTAGGCTATGGAAAAGGTAAATTATTTATATACTATATTATTTATATTTATATACATTTATATTCACAAAAGAAACTTATGGCAGTAATTTTACTTCAAAACTATTTTAAATGTTTAATGCCTGTTGGAATCAATTTTAATGCTTCCTAATGCCATTTAATGTCCTGCAGGAACTCTGAAATTATACATTTTAGTTCATAAAATAAGTATGAATTGCACTGAAAGACTTTAAAGCTTTTACTCTCTATGACAGCCCTGTCTATAAAAATGGTTTGATAAATAAATCTAAAAATGAACGAGAAGGCTCAGCTACTAAACAGTATTATAATTTAATTTACTTTGGAGTTCAGAACATTCCCTGTTTGCTAAATGATAAGCAGAGTCCCCTGAAGCCTCTGGAATTACTTCTCTATTAAGAAATCTCTAGTCCCACACCCTCCTCAATATTAACACGACAAACATCGGGAGCAGAGCACCACGCGCGCCTCTGCATTTAAAACTATTTACTGTTCTGTACCTGTCTGGCTCTGGCTCGTCCCGGGGAGAACTTCCTCTTGGTGATGGCCGGTTTTCCCATTCCGATTTTGGGAGTGAAGGGGATCACTGTGGTGGTGGGAAGCTGGGGCTAAAGGAAATAGATTAAAAAAGAAATTCACTATTAGCCGAAACCCAGACCTGCAGCGCATGTCTCTATAAATTTCTACTGCCAACTATAAATCTATAAAATCCCCCAAAAGAAGACCTAAACTCACCCTGGACAGTGGTGGACTCTCCCTGCTGGTGGGCGAGGCTCTGAGGGGCGGCGTCAGCGGCGACAGAGGGGGCGGCGTCACCGGAACCCTGCTGGGCGAGTTCTCCGGCGACGCTTCGGTGGAGAACGGCGACTGTCTGAGCCTGATGGTGAGGTCGTCTTCCGGTCTGGAGCCAGACTGCAGGGACCTGAGGGCGCTGCGGCCTTTGCCCCGCCGCGGGAGGTGCATCGTGGGACTGGGCGAGGACAGCGTGAGGAGTGACGGGGGCGGAGACGCGGAGGACATCAACGCCATCACCTCCATGTCCAAGCTGGGGTCCAGGTCTAGAACGGGGCTCACCGCGTCCTCAAAATCTGACTCCACCTCTTTCTCCGGAGACTTGTCTTGAGAGTCCTCCCCCATTTCTACAAATTTAATCTCTTCATCATTGGCCGAAAGCTCCACTTCTGTCCTCTCTGGTGTTTTTAGCTTCTCCACCATTTTATCTTCAGTAAGCTCTGCCCTCTCTATGCTCTCCTCAGCCTCTGATTGGTCAACCTGTTCTATCGTTTTCTCTAGAGGCTCCTCCCACTCTCCCATCGCCTCAACCTCTTTCTTCTCCTCCATTTCGTCTCGTGTTTCAATAAGCCCCTCCCCTTCTTCAGCCATACTCTCATCTTCCAAAGATACGGCTTCTGATTGGTCACCCATTTCCACCATCGTTTCCTCTGGCGTTTGGGGTCTCTCCGCCATTTTGTCTTGCGATTCACGAAGCTCCGCCTGTCGTTGCTCCTCTTTCAAAACCGCGACAACCTCTGATTGGCCAGGCCGCTCTGGAGTTTTCACTTTAAGCTCCTCCCTGTCATCCAAAAGGGTTTTCTCTTTCTCCTCCTCAGCCATTTTGTCTTGCGTTTCAGCCCCTTCTTCAATTGTACTACTCTCCAAATCCAAATTCTCCTTTTCTGATTGGTCAGTTCTTTCTACTACTAGTTCTGGCTCCTCACCAATCACAGTTTTGGGCCACGCCTCCTCTACCACAAGCTCCTCTCTTTGTTTTTCACATATTTCGAGCTTTTCCTCCATTTTGTCTTCCGAGTCTTGAAGAGGCTCATCCCTTTCTGTAGCTCTTGGCTCCTCTTCCAAAAACACATCTTGAGATACGTTTTCCATTTCCAAACTTTTAGGCCACTCCATTTCTTCTTCTTCTGGCGATTGTGGCTTATCCACCATTTCATTTTGAATTTCAAGGATCTCTTCGCTTTGTATGACTTCAAAGTCCTCTTCCGTATCTTCCTCTTCTGATTGGTCGCTCCTTTCTGCCACATTTAACTCTTCTATTCTCGCCACCAATTCAGGCTCCTCCACCTCATCTTTGTCTTTTACCATTTTTGGAAGCTCTTCCTGTTTCTCTAAAGGCCTGGCTTCTGATTGGTCATCTTTGGCGCTTTCAACTGCAACATTTTCAAACGAGTTCTGTGATTGGTCGGTGTCCAATATTGACGAACAGGAATTGTCCTCTAAATCTGAATCCTTTAAAAGATCATCTTCCTGATTGGCCAATTCAACTTCCTGACTTGTGAGTTCTTCATTTTCATTGATAGATTCAAATTCTTGACTCGCACATTCTGTTTTTTGAGTGGTCACCTCGATCTCTTCGCTCACAAGTTCTTTGTTAATGGTGGACTGAATTTCTTCATTTCTAAATTCTTCAATTTGACTGATGGGTTTAATTTCTTCACTCACGGTCTCAAGCTCGATATCTAACATTTCCTGATTGGAGGGTGGGTCGTTTTGAATTTGGGCAGAGGAGGAAACAAAAGTGGAAACCTCCAGAGAACCAGCTCTGGGAGGGGACTGTGGAGATGCTGGAAGAGGGGAGGATGGATGAAGAGATAAGGCAGAGTTCGGTGAAGCCGGTTTTGGGGAAGGGGGAGCTTGTTGTGAATGCAGAGCAGAGGCAGCGGGAGACTGAGGTGGCGAATGGTGCTCCTCTGTGGAAGCTGATGTCAAATGGACTCCTGTAAGAACAAAACAGAGATGAAGGAGCACATTTACATTGATGCTATTACCACATAAAAAGAGATGAATTGACACAACAATAAAAATCTGCATCAACAAAATTGGCTTTGTGTGCCGTCAGCGAGTAGAAAAAATTAGCAAGTGGCTTGACCTTAAATTTCTAACAACATTTAGGCGACAAGCTACAGTCAGTGGAGGTTAGTGTTGTTAAGACTGTACTAATCAAGACCAAGAACAGGCCGAGTCCAGAGTGAACCGAGACAAGGCCGAGACTTTCAGGGTTCAAGACCAAGAGCAAGGCAAACCAGGACCAAACCCAGTGAATTAACATTAATAAAGGGGGAAAATAAAAATAAGAAGTTCAAATACATTAAAGATTATTTTAATGATCCAATGCAACAGATTCCACAAATAAACAAAAAACAGCCATGCTCCTGGTTCATTTTCTCATAAGAATTTTCTTATGTTTGGTAAATAAAATCTTAGAGACCGCCACATCCGAGACTGAGACAAGAGAAGACAAAGACTGTAAAAAATATGGTCATCTTGGTCTCATCTCTAACCAAGACCGGTCTCAGGCGCTACAACACTGTTGAAGGCATTTTCACACATGCAAACGTACACTGTATTTATTTGGTTCACTGACATTTGCTTTCACACGACATGATTAAATTCTGGACTGTTGGACTTTTCTCTGATGATGTGTTTAAAATAACAAACATGATGATTAGACTAATGCAGCTACTTTATAAATAAATAATAGAACATTAATACAGTAAAAACACAGAACGCTCTGTTTGAGACACGTTTTACATCAGTAATCACAGTCAATAGGAAACACAGAGCTGCAGGAGCCAACCGCTGTGGAGGTGGTCTACTCTACTTTATTATTGCTTTTGTTTTTGCTCGTTTACACACGTTTCACTTCCTGTTTCCTGCGCCCTTATACTCTGCTATACTGGTGCAGAACAGCTACTAACCCCACCGGAGGCTCCAAAGGACAGCAGCTGCTTTTGTTAGAGCAGTGTTTTGATTGGATTTGGGTGGGTGTAAAAAGATGTAATAAAGTCCTGAATTCAGCTCCGGACTTGCATTACTTTTACTCCTGTGATGCAATACGCCTATCACAGTGGATGAAAGCGTAAAAGTGAGGTTAACTAAAACAAACATTCTCAGTTCATTTAGGGCCGTCATACCTGAAGGAGGGCTGTTTGAGCTGAGGTCCTCTATCTTCTCCTCCTCTTGGTCATGTTCTCCTGTAGGCTCCACCCTTTGACCAGGCTGCTCCTCCTCACCGCTTTCTGATCTCTGGAGAGGTTCTTGTTCTGCTCTCTCCTGTGTCCTCTGCAGATCCTCCTCCATCTCAGCCAGCTCCTCATGGTCTCTCGCCTCTGTTCTCTGAGAGGTTTTCTGCTCAGGTTTCTCTATCCTCTGTAGATTTTCCTCTTGAGCTCTCTCCTCTCTCCTTTGTAGATCCTCTCCCACCTCAGCCTGCTCCTCCTCCCACTTTTCCTCTGTTCTAAGTAGATCCTCCTCCATCACCACAGCCTGCTCCTCCTCTGTTCTGTCTGTCCTCTGTAGATTTTCCTCCTCACCTCTCTCAGCTGTTCTCAGTAAAGGTTTCTGCTCAGGTTTCTCCTCTGTTCCCTGTAGAGGTTCCTGCT
Source organism: Bostrychus sinensis (assembly GCA_020698575.1). Classification (NCBI taxonomy): domain Eukaryota; kingdom Metazoa; phylum Chordata; class Actinopteri; order Gobiiformes; family Eleotridae; genus Bostrychus; species Bostrychus sinensis. Next base: position 3,065,122 of record CM036259.1, on the reverse strand, counting down.
CAGGTCTCTCCTCTGTTCCCTGTAGAGGTTCCTGCTCAGGTCTCTCCTCTGTTCCCTGTAGAGGTTCCTGCTCAGGTCTCTCCTCTGTTCTCTGAGATAGTTCCTCCTCAAGTCTCTCCTCTGTTCTCTGAGATAGTTCATCCTCAAGTCTCTCCTCTGTTCTCTGAGATAGTTCATCCTCAAGTCTCTCCTCTGTTCTCTGAGATAGTTCATCCTCAAGTCTCTCCTCTGTTCTCTGAGATAGTTCCTCCTCAAGTCTCTCTTCTGTTCTCTGAGAAGGTTCCTGCTCAGCTCTCTCCTCTGTTCTCTGAGAAGGTTCCTGCTCAGCTCTCTCCTCTGTTCTCTGAGAAGGTTCCTGCTCAGCTCTCTCCTCTGTTCTCGGAGATAGTTCCTCCTCAGCTCTCTCCTCTGTTCTCGGAGATGGTTCCTCCTCAGGCCTCTCCTCTGTTCTTGGAGATAGTTTCTGCTCAGGTCTCTCCTCTGTTCTTGGAGATAGTTTCTGCACAAGTCTCTCCTCTGTTCTCAGAGATAGTTCCTCCTCAGATCTCTCCTCTGTTCTCGGAGATAGTTCCTCCTCAGGTCTCTCCACTGTTCTTGGAGATAGTTCCTCCTCAGGTCTCTCCACTGTTCTTGGAGATAGGTCCTCCTCAGGTCTCTCCTCTGTTCTCTGAGAGAGCTCCTGCTCAGGTCTCTCCTCTGTTCTCTGAGAGAGTTCCTGCTCAGGTCTCTCCTCTGTTCTCTGAGAGAGTTCCTGCTCAGGTCTCTCCTCTGTTCTCTGAGACAGTTCCTGCTCAGGTCTCTCCTCTGTTCTCTGAGACAGTTCCTGCTCAGGTCTCTCCTCTGTTCTCTGAGACAGTTCCTGCTCAGGTCTCTCCTCTGTTCTCTGAGACAGTTCCTGCTCAGGTCTCTCCTCTGTTCTCTGTAGCTCCTCCACCACCTCGGCCTGTTCTGAGCCAGTCTGCTCCCCTAAACCCTCTGTCTCCATTGGTTCCTCATAATTCTGTGCGTCCACCTCCATCTCCTCAGGCTCCTCCACCTCAAGGACATCTGAAAGAACATTGTATGAGGTTAGCTTCAAGCAGTTAATGCGTTACAGAGTATACAAACTTTGAACAAGCTTGTCTAAAGGGCTATGGTGCGTTTGGGGAGCCATGAAGCAGGCTCCCAACATCAGAAGCATTTGCAGACATCTTTGGAGCACACAACAACCTTAAACCTACTTTTACTGGAGTATATTTTGAGGAAAGAACAGTGGCAGTAGCTGTAGCCAACTGTGCTGTGTAAGTTGTCCACCTTAACAGTTCACTTCACAATCAATACTTTTTAGACTAGTAATAATTTGTTAAGTTCTTTTACTTCAATTTCCAGCAACACGAGGTTACAAGTCAGTGTACTCTTTGTGCCAGTCCCAAGCAAAGATAAATTGGAGGTTGTGTCAGAAAGGTGTAAAATCTATGCTTAAAGGGGCCTTATTATGCAAAATTGACTTTTCTGAGCTTTCCACCATGTTTTAATGTTGTTGATGCTGATCTAGAGGTGTCCTAAATTAATTTAAGACACCAAAAAAAATCATAATAAGGTCCCTTTAATGATTATGCTATTCACTGCACACTGGAACCCCCGAAGGGAAAAGTCAAAAGGAAAGAAGACTTTTATTATTTTAAAATGACAGTAATTTCAAACTGAGTACAGATTTTAAGATTCACAGCTCTGCAGTTGTGTCAAGTGAATTAGGATATTTTGGGACTGGTTTATTGTTGTGTTATCAGCACAGTATAATGTGACAAAAGTTATTTTACTGGTACATACTTGTGTACAAATAACATGAAATAAACTAAGCCCAACCGTAATCCTTACTCTAACCTTAACCAGTTTGACAAATAAACCCATTTTTATTGTCAAAATTAGCATCAATGCTACATGAATCTCGGACATTCACTGGAGCTTATGGGGCGACGTCCTCGCTAAGCCAAGTAGTCCTGATTTAGTCCTAGATAAAAACCTGGTTTATTCCGGGTTTTGGATTTATTCCTGGCTTAAACAAATAAGCTCTAATTTTAGTTCTTTTTTGGTCCTGCTTTAGTCAATGTGTATGGAATGGTGCTTTTACTCCATTAAAGGTGGTATTTTGAAAGCCAAATACTTTCTGATGCCGTAGTTGGTGTTTGAGAATCACTTTCGTATAAGAATTGAATGGAAAGGTGTGTCCAAATGTTTGACAGGTACATGTACGTATACCACTTATAGAACACCTGCATATGTGTTTTTGGAATATAAAGAAGGCAAACCCAAAGCAAAATACAGAAAAGAAATATTTGCAATGACAAATATAGAAGAGTAGGAGATCAAAGTATGTAACAAAGACATGGAGTATACTCACCCACAGCGGATACAGACTCCTGTTCCACTTCCATTTCTATTTCTTGTTGTGGGCTTTCGGGTCGACAAACAGGAAGGGGCTCCTCACAGACCAATAGTCCATCACCAGTGTTCACTTCATTCTTCACAGAATCATCACAAACCGGACCGGGACCAGTGCTAACCTCTGTTAGAGCTGGACTAGCCGCACCAGAGCTAGCCTCAGATCTGGACGGTAAGGGGCTGGGGATAGCTTCAAACTGCTGTGGGCTTGTTGGTCGACTTATTTCATGTTTAGGGGAAGGAACTGGGCTCGCAATCGGGCTTGCTTTTGCTTGTGAGGCATCAATAGGAACATTCTGACTAGGGCTAGCAGGCAGAAGGGCAGCAGACATTGGACTAGAGGGGGATTTACTAGTGCTAGGCATCGCAGTGTTATCCTGAGCGGGGCTAGAAGGTTGGGGACTGGATTGACAAGGGGTGAGGCTAGCGTCAAGAGAAGTAGCATTGTTTGGAGAAGATGGGCTTGCAGATCTTTCAGGGCTAAGGTGCAGGCTAGCAGCTTTAGCATTGCTAGGGCTAACAGGACTAACAGCTAAAGTGTCAGGAAGTGCCTTGGGAGATAGCGGAAAAGTTTGCTCAGCCTCGATTGGAGCGTTATCGCATTCAGATTCAACTTCAGAAGCGGTAACCTCATTGTTACAAGGCGAAACAGGACTTGGTTCTTCCCGAGTAAGGCCCAAAGTAGCTTCAGTCTCACTACTAGCCAGATTAGGCATGTCTAAGGGTCTGTTCGGACTGGCCTGCGGGGAGCTACGAAGCGGGCTCCTGATATCAGTAGAATGTGCCGGGCTACCATCTAGCGAACTTCTTTGGATGGCACAACTAGAGGTCGTGCTGTCATGTGTGTAAACAGGACTAGCGAGACCAGCAGGACTAGACCTTGGCGGACTGTGGATGATTTCAGCTGCACTTTGAGAACCGTCTTCAGGGCTATCCTCGGACGGCTTACAGTGTGGAGGACTAAAGCTAGCTGGTGTTGGCGCTGGGCTAGTAGGGCTAATAGGGACTTCTGTGGAGCTCAGTGACTCTGGTTGTGCAAGGTTTGTTTCTGTAGGCTCTGCTAAGCTGCTAACAAGGGGGCTTTTTGAATGTATGCTTTCAACCGGGCTGCTAGGACCACTATGTGCGGGGCTAGCTTGTAGTGGTGCCAATTGTTCAACATCTATTTCCATTTCTTCATGCTGTGGTGATGCTGGGCTAGCAGCGTCAGCAGGAAGAGGGCTAGCTTTGAGAAGACCTGTCTGCATTGGGCTGTCTTCGCTAGCAGGCATTTCAGTGACATTTAAGGGGCTTCTCGAGCTAATATGTCGGGGACTGGCTTCAATTCGATTTTGAACAGGGCTTGGAGCAGAATCCCCAATTTGATCAGCACAAGGTGATAAAGGTAAGAGGCTACTGTGTTCCACTGAAGTGCTAAGGCTTTCTGGTGCAGGCTTGTGAGTGGGGCTAGAGCTGGCGCTACTTTGAGCTGGTTGTTCTGTGAGTTCCGCTTCCTGGCTAGGCATTTCTGATAGGTCCACCACGCCAGGGCTAGGAGCGACGGGCAATTTTTCCAGTGTTTGGCTTTCAAAACAGGGACTTAACTTTGGGGACGCCACATTGTCCTGATTACCATCTCTGTTGAAATCTGGTATTCTTAATTCTAAAGGCCTAATTGGTTGCAATAAGTCTGCTTGTTTTGGGCTAGCTGGTTGCGAAAAACTACAGTGGGATGGTTTGATGAGGTCCGGGGAGGGGCTACATGGCGCTGAAATGGATGAAATGTGGCTCATTGTTGTGGACCTATGGAAGGCAGAGGAGAGGTCCCGGTCCAGTGTAGAAATGTCCTCTTTAGCCTCGAGCTTTTCCCGAACAAGGCTTGGTGATTCCGGGATCTCCTTGTCCAGTGTCAATGGAAGTGATGTGCCGATTTGAATAGGACTTTGAGGAGGTGGTGGGCTAGGACTGCTTTGAATTTGTGTTTGCGTAGCTTCGCACAATGGAGAACTGTGAGGCTGAGAGGTATCTTCTTCTTCAGAATGTTGGCGAACTGGGGAAAGACTGCTAGGTAGAGGGCTTAGAGACTTGGGACTACCCTGAATTGGAATCTCCACTAATTCTGGTTCTTGAGATGAGATGAGCGCATCATCAACCTCCATTTTCTCCTCCTCCTCTTCTTCCACAGAAATAGGATGCAAAGGACTGTTCTGCACTTCTAATGAAGGGTTTTGATGCGACAGTACCACAGATTCTAGTTCCATTTCTTCGCTTGCATCTTGGGTAGCCTTTTCCTGATTTTCAGGTGAGTCGAGGTAAGATTGCGTATGGCTTTCTTGCAGTTTTGTTGATTCCAGTTGCAAGGATTTTTCCTGGGAGTCTTTTGGAGAGACAGATGAAATAGGGCTTGCGGGCAACTCCAGAATTTCTTGTTTAACCGGTGAATGACTTCCAATGAGGGACGCTTCTGTACTAACTTGCTGTTCTGGTGAATGGGGTCCAACTGATGCTGGATATTCTGGACTTTTCTCAAAATCTGCAAGGCATGGTTGATGTTGGGAGGATTCCTGCACTTCTGTTAGCTCAGAAATGGGTGGTTCCGGACTTCGAGGATGTTCTGTGGGTTGGCTGTGAGAAGGCAATGGAACGGGGTCGGATTCGGAAAGGTTTTGCCCAACTTTCATAGAATCAGGTTGGGATGGCTCAGAGTTTTCCGAAATGGGATGTGGTTGGGGTAATAATCTAGGACTTGACGGAAGATCTGTGGACTCCAGATGCAATGGCATGGAATCTTCCTGAATTTGGGAAGGACTTTGCTGTGGACTTAATGGATGTGATTCAGATATCGAAAGGCGTTCTTGGAGATTTACCGACTCTGGATCAAACTGCGAATAACTTTCTTCAAAATATGATGAAATGGCTTGGGATGGCGAATGAGTTTCTTGAATACTCGGAGGATCAACTTCTTGTAGACGTGTGGGATCATGTTGGGATGGTGAGGGGCATTCTTGAACATCCGAAGGTTCAAGTGGGGGAGAACTTTGCCGAACCTCCGTAGGCTCAGACTCGAACAGTACCGGACTTTGTTGTCTTTCTGCAGGGGCCGTGTGGTAAGGGCTCGGTGGATGTTCTGTTAAAATGTTAGCTGGCGAAGGTGTATGAGACTGCTGGAGATGTGTAGGCGGTGAACTGGGGCAAGATTGCGTACAGTCTCCATTTACAGGGCTTTCGGGGGACTCTGAGTACACAAGCTGAACCAGGCTGTGGGCACAAGGACTTGGAGGAGGAGGTTCTTTGTGATGTTGTGATGGTGGTGAAATGGGTGAAGCTACTTCTTCTGTGAACCCTGGGGGGTCTGTGATTATGGTGGTGGGACTGTGGGGAGTGGGTGGCCCAGGCTCCTCTGCCCGTGGCCTGCAGGTGGCGCATGTGTAAGCTTCAGCCCCCAACCTCGCCTCTCCAGCCTGAACGATGCACTCTGTATGGACACTCCTGAGACACAGAAGACAGCACTCAGTTAAAGGACTATCTTAAACGGGCTATATTATGCTTTTAATTATATATTTAAACCAATGTTGGTCACCTCTAGAACAGCAGCATGTTTTACAACCTTTAAAAACATTATGTGCCTACAAGAGAACGTTTTTAATAAGTATTCTACTGGTGCTATAAAGAAACAGGTGAAGAAACACGGAAAGGGCAGCAGAGTGTTGTGGTGTTTTGAACATATTTTAAAGAAAAGGAACTTCACTTTCTTACTCCAAAAGTAAAAATGTCTGTAAGGAATCACTGGAAAGAGAGCTGTATGACATTTTTTGGATAAATGAATGAGAGCAGATTGGATGTCGAGGGCTTGATTGGTCAGTGATTCCTGGAGTGGGTAGGGCTTCGTGAAAGAGGCTGAGGTTTGTGTAATCAAGCATTTTGAAGGCTCAGAATGGCCTAGCCAGAGAAAAGACGATTACTCAAAAGATGTTAATGAAGCAAAACACTACTCCAGGTATGTTTTTGATGAGGGAACAACATTCTAACATTGGAGAAAGAGAGGAAAATTTGATTTTGCAGAATATAGCATATTTGTATAAATTGTCAATCCAGCCACAGGGGTCACAAGCCAGTGAACTTTTTGTGTACGTCTGGCTCACAAAGGGCACCCGGTCTAAAATCTAGGCCAAATAAATATGTAAATCTCTGCAGTAGATGCACCTCTGGACGTTTGGTCAATTAATCGGTCAATGAGGTCTTGGTCAACTAAAACTTTATTGGTTGAATAGTTGCAAGAACTCTTAGCATCAATTAAGCTCGTCTTGTTTATTATTTGATAACTAAGTTTTCTTTTTATTTAAGATGGCATTGATGATTTTTAGAGAATATATTTTACAGCCATTTTTTCTAAATGTTTCACCTACTAATTAATGTAAACTCATTTCTCTGTGTGAGACTCTGGGAAGTCCCCTCACATATACTTTGGTCAATTAATCGCTGTATGGGGCATAACTTTGGTCGACTAACAATTTCTTTGGTTGACTACAGCCCTACTCTGCAGACTTGGAGGCAGATGAGGAAGCTGTGGCAACCCCAGAAGGGAAAGGCCTGCATTTTATCACTGCATTGGATATTGGACACTGCTATTTTAAATGATCCCAGATTGTGCCTACGCTGCTTCAAATACATTTTCCTTAACTCAAGGTTGAATGTGAGGTAAAAAACAGTACAAAGTACCTATAGCAGCAGATACAGGTCACATAGTCCTGTGGTGAGTAGAGGTCGGGGGCGTCTCCACACAGAATACAGGGCAGGGATGGGTCACATGACTCGCACAGAGACGGGTGATTGGCCCACTGTCCCGATGACCTCACACCACAGCGCCGGCACACTCTGCAGTTCTGGGGAATGGGACATTAAAAGTGTTTTAGACAGAGGTGAACTTGGGACAGCCGCAGCAGTAATGACAGTAAAAGTGGGGGGAGGTCTGAGTCTGACCTTGCAGCTCCAGCCGGTGGAGGGAGGGTCGTCGAGAGCCGGACTGAGGCAGTGTGGATGGTAAGCCTTATCACAGCGCTCACACACCAGCAACAAACTGCCATCTTCTCGCAAACTGAGACACAAGCAGTAAAGACATGTAAGACATGACACAAATACATTTGGTTTCTGAGGTATTTGTAACACATCAAGAGAGCGTTATCATGTGAATGCAATATAACTAAGTTGACTAATGTGACAACTAACCTATGTAGCTTTTTATTTATTTCTATCAATCTCTCTAAATATAAGCAGATTATTTTAATGCTTAAACACTATTACATTTATAGTAAGGTTTTCCAAGTCGGGCATGGGATATTATTTTATGTATTTTTTTAAATTACATTCTGGATTGCTTTTTACTAAGATGATTGAAACTGTACTGTTCTTAGTTAACGCCCAATTCACGATCCTCGTAACAAATAGATGCGTTGCAGTATGTGTCTGGCGCTCTGGCAAAAATACACATAGAGTCTAATTTTTGACAGACACTTCAACCCTTATGCATAAAGTTGAACAGACCAGATCAAGTCAGACAGGAAGTCAGACCCGGGGCCAGTGAAGAAGTATATTTTAAAATAAAAACACATGCAGCCACTCTCTCACATCTCAAACATAACAAACAAGCTCAGACACTATTAAACGCGAGTAAAAAGACAGTATTTGTATGTGTGGCACCCTTACCTACAGTAGAGGCACAAAAGTCACTAAAATACTGTCCAAATGAACAGGAGATCGAGGTCAGAGGCAAACAATGCTTTTGTTTACATGTAGCTCTCTGTATACATTTTTATTATCACGTGAAGCTACTCTTCCGTGAACTCCACTGGCTGTTGTCGGATACGTACTGCACACGCAATGTATTCAGAGTGAATTAGGTGGAAGTGGTGCTACAAGTGGCGGTTATCTTAATTATGTGACCTGTTGAAGCCATTTTGGAACCTTATAAATGCCTCTTGAAGATTCACTCACCCACAGCCCTGACAGACTCTGCACTGGGGGCACTGCCACCCGGCCCGGCTCAGTGGGGAAGGGCTCAGGGGCGGGTCCAGGCAGTCTCCATGGTAATGATCTCCACAGCAACAGCACATCAACAAACCGCCGCCATCATCGCTAGCACCCCGCGAACACAACACACACGGCAACAACACTGGAGAGAGGAAAGGGAGGGTACGGTCAGTTCACCAATGACAATGGACTACATCTGTTTAACATGAACAGTGACTAGTAAAGAAGCAAATCATGCCTTATTGTGAATTTTAGTGCATGTAAAACCATTTTCTCATAGGGAGAGTAATGCAGACCTAAAATGAGACTGGGACACACGAAAAACCAGGGATTTCACCCGGGTAAGCATGGTTTAGCGAGGATGTTGCCACACAAGCTCTGGTGCATGTCCAAGAGCCTTTGTGGCAACATCCATAAATGCGGTAGCATTTATGCTAATTTTGACAATAAATATGACTTTATTTGTTGAACTGGTTAAGGTTAGGGTCAGGAATAATCTATTTCATGTTATTAGTACAAGTATGTGGCAGTAAAATAACACATTTGTCACAGTTTCCTCTTAATCTGTGCTGACAACACAAGCATAATCCAACCCTAGTCTTATCCCTTAATCTGATACCAAAAACGTTATTTATCATTTATCACTTGTTTATTCATGATAAGTTGATTTTCATAAGACGCACACACTCTGAGTGTGACGTATGATGTTCAAGGCTGCAGCTGACGTTCAGTGATTAACGTTAACCCTTTGTCCTCCAAGAGAGCGTTACCCTCCTCCTCCTGCCTGATGTCACTGTGAAAACTATGAATATCTAACCTCTTTAGTCAGATCAATCTGAGGTGGGTCTGCAACCCTCCCCATTCAAGCTGGGAACCACTCTACTAACATATCCTGTTCATCTGCAGTAAAATGGGCCAGGCTTTATGTTCTACTCGGTCGCTCTGAATGTTTTTCAAATGTATTTGGACCTGAAGGAGTTCTGCGTACGTTGGTACTGCCGTGAACTCTGATTGGTTGTCAGTCTATCCAGTTCCATTCAGATGCACGTTAATCCTCACTCCCAGGTAAGTTAAAACTGCTCAGCGCCTTGTGTAAATGGAAGGAAAGCGATTGGTTCATAGTCAGAAAAACACAAGAGCAGTCCATACGTTTGTGGGCGTGTCTGGAGCACAGCGTGACCCTCTGGCTCCACTCCTGATTGGTCGAGGCGGCCGCGGCGCAGGGGAAGTGGTAACTCCGCCCACAGCCCGTCTCCTGGCAACGCAGCGACGCCCCCAACCGACGACAGAACGCACATACCTGGACAAAAGGACAGGTACGTTACATACTGCACATACACATACCACTGTAAAATCTTCTCAGGTTTTATCGTTTTTAGGTGCAAAATGTTGAACTGAACACACACACAGCTTTTCTGTGTCTTGCTCTACGCCAGTTTTTCACATTGCTGTTGGGTAACTTTATACCACTCTTTGAGCTTTGCCTGATGGTCTGTGAGCTCTTAAAGCAGAGTGAGGTGTATCGTTACCTGGGTGCTTCCCGAGTCGATGGCTTTGTCCACATAAAGCAGACACTGGCCCTCCCCTCGACACACGCCCACTGACCAGGCGGCGCACTGCAGGTGAGCGCAGCACTGACCTGCAGAGACATAGTAGTACAGTTAGTAAAACACACTTTTGTCCTGAGAGAAATACAAGGTCGTCTTCCAAAAATGATAAGTACACTGTCAGTCTACACTTTGCCAAAGGTGTTTCAGTAAATAAAGGCCAAGGTAAATGTTCCCAGCAATGCATGGAGTGCTTTCACTGGGATTATCTACGTGCTTGGAGAAAGGTTGCCCCAGGCAGAGTGGGCAGCATGGAGCATTCTCTACAGGCACCGCTTTCTCCGAGAAGGCTCTTATACTGTGTTCCGCCTGATGTCTCCAGAGAACTTGTCAAACCACTCGTCTCAGTCAACATGCAGAGCAGAGACCCGAGCCATTGAGAACACCGTCTGTGAGGCGTTCAGGTTGTCTGGGGATTTACCAGCAGCACTAAAGCTTTGCTAAATGCTAATAAACACAGCAAATTTAAACATTAAACATAGTTGTACTAATAAATATAAAGGGTAACACTTTTACTTTACTAAATGAAACTTAAAGTTAGAAAAGTGTGATCCTCACATGAAATGAGTCTCTGCCCATAAATGAATTTAAACCAGGGCTGTCCAAACTTTGACCTGGGGGCCAAATATGGCCTGCAGATGATTTTTTTATGGCCCCTAGGGTTATTCTCATTACGCGCAAACTCCCACAGGTAGTACTTTTTACGGGAAGTTAAAAAGCTCAGGTAAAGACACATTTGTGTGGCATGGACCTGGCTTTAAGGAAACAATAAATAACATTTTATGGTTGGGGCACTGTATGTGCAGGTCCCAAGCCCAGATAAATGTGAGGCTGATAAATGTAGGTAGGTTCCTGAAGCTAAAAGAGACTTTTGTTCAATGGGGAGTGAAGTCCATCACCAACAGTGAGTTGCCCTCCACAACAAACATTTTTCAGTAGGTGGCCCTCATCTAAGCTATGGGAGTCTGGCTTTCACTTTCAAACACAATGGGCCAAAACAATGTAACACAAGCGGCAGAGGAACCCATAATGTGTGTCTTTACTGGCCTAAAAATGTGTGAGTATGTAACAAAACACTGGACTAACGTCTGTGCAGCTGAACACCTCTCTAGCTTAATCAGAGTATGGTGTATACATTCAGCAGTCGTCCCACAATGAACCGTATTATCTCAGATCAAACGAAATTTGAATAACTGCCACCCAGTCGGAGTCCCAGGTTTACATGCAGATTAAAACTCCTTCTAAAATCTTAAACTTAAAAATACTCCTTCTGAAACAATTATTTTAATCACCTGCTTTAATACAAGTAGTTAAAACTCACCTGTGGGATCAAACAGTGATTGGACGTCGATGTCACATGGAAGGCCGATGGGTCCGAGCTGCTCCAGGAACTCTGAGGAAGACTCTGAAGATTAAAGGAAATAAAGTCAAAACAAACCAAAATATTAAACTCCAGTTAATAGTTAAGGAGGAAGAGGAAACGTACCACTCCGTTCTGGACTGCTGCACCTGGAAACAAAAAGAAAAGCGCCTTGTTAAATTGACTGCTGTAAGTAAAAGTAAAAGTAAAACAGGAAGTGGGGGCGTGTCTTACGTGGGCGCGGCCTGCTCGTGGCGGTAGCAGTGGTCGTGGCAGTCGTTGTCGCGGTCGGACGAAGCGCGGCGGTTGAGGATGTGCAGTGGGATGTATCCAGGAGTGGGTCCGAACACCACCAGAGGGCCCTGGCCCAGAGAAGGCAGCTCCCCCCGGTGGCAGAAGGCACACTGCTTCAGACTGAGCAGGGAAGCACAAAAGGAAGAGAAAACTGGTTACCTTTCGTCTTCTCAGGTGGTAAATCCTAAATATAAATGCTGCAGATTTGGTCTTGTGAAATTTAAGACCTTCTCAAGACTTTTTACTGTCGCTTATAATGAAATTTTGTGCCAGAATCACAGGCAAAAGAAAAACAATCTGCAGGAATTTTACACTAATAAGAGGGTTTTTTAAAGGCCTAATACAGATGAAATAACTCCCGTGCTGCATTTAAAAAAATAAAGGTGAATCACACATTTCAGTGATAAAGGTTGTTAACAATGTGTATTTGTGATGTTTTTAGGCAACACTAATGCAGCCTGTGGTATAAACAGTGGACCTGGCTGTCACCAAAATTTTCAAAAATGTAAAAACTAAAGGCACCTTCAAGGGGGTGACTTTAGGACATTTTTAAAAGCACTTTTGTTAGAATTTAATGCCTAATTCCCATCTAACTCACAAACAATACAGTACATATTCTCTATTATAAGTAAATGTATTATTACTCCAAAATATAAAATATTTTTTGACTAGTACAAGCTTCTAGTTGGGGCTGCATGGGAGTTACTTATAATTACAAAAGCAATAACAATGATTTGAATAATTCATTTCAGAAATGCTGCTACCATGAAGAGCTGCAACAACTTATCGGATTAATTAATTATAATCAATTATTGAAATAATCGTCAACTAATTTAGTAATAGATTTATCGCTAAGTGGAGTATTCATAGACTCTAAAACATGTTACGTGTTGATAAAAGAGGGTTTATTACAAAGACAAAGCAGTAGAGCCACAGACAAAATAAGACTTAGCTCAACTTAGCTCAAACATAAAAACAATGTACATTTTGTGTTTTTGATTGAAAATATCTGTGTGCATATGCTCTATCCAAACGTCCTCAAGTAGCAGACGTATAGCTTTTTCTGATTCAGATGAAGTGATTTTTGGCAGAATTATTACAGTTTTTTTAACGGGAACTATAAAACACTTCAAGTTTTAACCACTTAACTTCACCAATTATCAATCCATCCAGTCTATCCAATTATTAATCAACTAATCAAAAAAACAATCAACAGATAAATCGGTTATCAGAATAATCGTTAGTTGCAGCCCTAGTAGAATGTATTTACTTATCTATATATTATCCACAACACTAGAAAAACTTGTCTTAGATGTTTCTGAATTTTTAATGATGATTTGACAATTTAGGGACACAATTTAATGCCTGCTCATAGAATTCAATACTTTTAAGGCCTTGAAATTTAACATTTTTAATACTTTAAGATTGCCCTGATTTAAGAGAAAGAGGTGACACATTTTTAACAGATCCTTACTGTTTTTTGGTGTGTCCCAGGCTGGCCGTGGGAGAGCTCCCCGAGTCTTCGGACAGACATCGCTGGAACAGAGGCGACAGCGAATCCTCGTCCTCCTCCAGCGTGGGGCACGGGGTCTCCGGGGCGCTGGAACAGGGGCTGAGGGCGGGGCTAAGCTCCATGGCCTCGTCCACCTCCTGCTCCTCCATCTCCATGGGAACGGGGCTGGGCGGGGCGGAGGGCGGGGCCGGGACCGGGGAGCGAGGGGGGCTGCCCGCGGGAGGATCGTACCCAGGATCGAGAGCAGGCGTCTGGGCTTCAGGGCTCGGCGCGGCCCCCGGCTCTGGACTGGGAGCTGGAGAAGGGTCAGGACTGTCTTTCGTGTGGGACTTTCTCCTCGATGTAGAGCGCCGCCGTCCTGACGTCTTCTCTTTCACCTCTGGAAACACAACAGTAAAATGTAAATGTTGTAAAATGGTGAGTGGTTATTCGTTTTGTCCTGAGGGAACCGAAACATCATGAGGAGGCGTTTGACTCCTACACCTGGACTGACCTGTTTTCTCAGCGGGGCTCTTCTCTGCAGCATCCGTGCTCTCCTCGTCTTCGGCCTGCGCTCTGCCTCGACTTCGCCCCCTGGACACAAACACAAAACAAACAGGTGAGATTTCAAACAGTGCACAAACAGCTAACCACACTCACGACAAACAACTTCACTTCATCAAAGCCTCAACGTAAACTACTGATATTAATAATGGATTGGACTAGAGATGCACATTTGGTTAATATTCTTTAATAGAATAATTAGTAGTCTTAACAATTAGCGATTAACCTATCATCACGGTTTATAATAAACAGTTCTTTATTAAATTCAAAGTCATGATCCATAATAAAAAAGTGGCTTTTAAAATCGACAGACAAGTTATAGGCTTGTATATTTTAGGAAACAGCTGCTTAATCTTATGTTTAATTTGCCCTAACTCTCCAAAGATACAGTACCTTTACTCCACTGTACAGCAGAACCATTAACTGTCAGTATTTCTTTCAATCGATTATGAACATAATGCTGATTTATCGATTATCCATGAACAGCCCTAGACTGGATATACACAGCGCTTTTCTAGACAAAAGCCCATTCCTGCTTCACTCCTCAGTCAGACTCTGGTGGTGGTGAGCTACCTCTGTACCACAGCTGCCCTGGGGCAAACTGACAGTGACGTGGCTGCCATACTGCGCCACCGGCCTCCCCGACCATTACCAAACACACAATCACACTGACACTGCCACACACAGGCACAAGGACACAACTGCAGTATGAAATGGAGCAGGGATCGCACCACCAACCTTCTGGTTCACAAAGACTATTTAAGTTGAGTTTAACCGTTTCTGTTTTGGTGATAGACCCTCCTCTCTCAGAACATAACGCGTTTCACAGACAGCGATCAATTGATTAATTATTAGTTGACGATTATTTCAATAATCTATTGATCCGATTAGTTGTTGCAACCCTAGCTGCGACACTGTTTGTGCTTTTCATAAACGCTCCAGCTGAAACGTGTTACTAAGCCTGACCTTTCTGAAACTGCTTGTGTTGACAACATTAGTGGAGCCTTTTATTTCACGTCACCGGTCGCAGACTCGTTTCTCTGAGTCGTGTCCTGTGCTTTGGGGGTGAGTGTTGTTGTTGTTGTTGCCGCTGCAGGTAAATAACAGCGCAGTGGGTTTAAGTATTCATGTTTTTGCACACACGGATCTGGACAGGCGGCCGGACAGAGAGCACTTAGAGCCGCCACACTTCACAGCTCTGCATTATGCATGTGCTGCACAATGATGTTTAGATCCATTCAACAACAGCAGCGGCCAATCACAGGCCTCCGTTACACAACAATAAGCACTGGAGAGGGCTAGAGCAGTGGTTCACAACCTTTTCTGTCTAATGTACCCTCTGGGGTTTTGTATCATATCGTGACTTCCCCCAGGCTCATACACATTGGTAATTATTCAAAATTTCAATTAATTTATTATTTATTTATTAGTTCAAAGAGATTTTATACTTAATTTATTGTAAATGCAAATTATCCTGCATTTTTTGGTGAAACTCAAATTTAAAATGAAATACGTAATATTTGGCCTGCCTTTAAAAGAAAATATTAACTAACAATATAACTAAACTCCTGTTACCGCATTTTCCGCACTATAGGGCGCACTTAAAAAACGACAGTGCGCCTTATAATCCAGAGCGCCTTATATATGAATTTATTTATGGCTACCGTAGTCAGGAGCATCGCGGAGTAATACATACTGTGCTTCACCATAATATTGCCGTAATCGCCCAACTGTTTAACTCAGACACTGAAGATAAAGAATTTGAGGGATTTGTGGACGAGGAATGAACTGAAAAAGTGAGTGTATTGTGTTGTATTTTGTTATAACGTTAACAGAACAGTTATGAGTTATTGTGAATATGCTATCCTCTGATTTAGCGGCCTCAGATTGTGTTTTTTATTCACGCGTTACAACTGAACAGGTTTGGGAGTTATGGTGGACTCGGGTCTAGAGGACGAGGGGGGACTCGGGTCTAGAGGACGAGGGGGGACTCGGGTCTAGAGGACGAGGGGGGACTCGGGTCTAGAGGACGAGGGGGGACTCGGGTCTAGAGGACGAGGGGGGACTCGGGTCTAGAGGACGAGGGGGGACTCGGGTCTAGAGGACGAGGGGGGACGAAGGTCTAGAGGACGAGGGGGGACTCGGGTCTAGAGGACGAGGGGGGACTCGGGTCTAGAGGACGAGGGGGGACGAAGGTCTAGAGGACGAGGGGGGACGAAGGTCTAGAGGACGAGGGGGGACGAAGGTCTAGAGGACGAGGGGGGACGAAGGTCTAGAGGACGAGGGGGGACGAAGGTCTAGAGGACGAGGGGGGACGAGGGTCTCGAGGACGAGGGTCTACCAGGCCTGCCGTCCACTGTCCAAAAAGCCGTATCTGGTTTTAATTTAACATGCATTTTTCTGATAAATATCTTTCTAATAGTATTGATTTTCCCATGTAAATGAATGTTTTATCAGTTTATACGAGCGCTGGAAAATAATACGACTGATACAAGACAATGTTATCAATATAGTCCATACTCATCACTAAATCAATACATCACCGTAAAGCAGTGGGGTTCGAACCACCAACCTTCTGGTTAGTGGATGAACGGCTCCAGTTCTCAAGCCACTGCCGCCCAAAACTAATCATTAGTTCCTTTACCGACCCCTAATGGATCCACGCCAAAAACTGATAATGTCTTCATTACTGACAGAATATGACCTTTACCTTTAGAGTTATCTTACTAACAAACAGCTAACCCACGCAGCCAACAACTAACCCTTCTCCTGGAGGTAAGAATGTTATATATTGTACAAAATGACTTATTTTAATGTCGTTTTTGGTAAAGCAACAGGGTTAAAGCATTCACATACAGAAGGTGACGCTGCTGAGTGTCACCTGTGCTCAGGTAAACACATGAACTCACACTGGCCCTGCCCACACGGCTCATCTCCCCTGTGGTGAGAGAGTAAAAACCCCGGACCGGAAAAGCTGGCACCTGGAGTGTAAAGAGGCCACTGTCCTTTTTACCCACAATGCACCTGGACCACTTCCTGTTCACAGGCCTCAGCAGCAGCTCACCTCCTCGCTCTGCTCTGACCTCAAACCAGTGGGCTACTTTCAGACACAAGTCAGAAAACACAAATACTTCTCTCCACTGAAAGTGAGCAGGGACAACGTATTTTCACACAGATCATTAAACACTTTTAATATTAGACAAAGATAACCAGAGAAAATAAAAGTGTTTTAAATTTAGGGCTGACAGCCTTTGGTTGCTTAGTCGACGTCGATGAGGTCTTAGACAACTAAAATTTTATTGGCTGAGTACTTGCATCCACTCTTTGTATTGAAAAAGCAACTCTACTTTGCTACTTTATAAATTGTAGTTTTTGTTTTGTTTAATATAACATAGATGACTTTTAGATAACATGGTATTTTACATCCATCTTTTGTAAATATTGTATCACCTAATTAATGTAAAGTCACTTTTTTGTGTCAGACTCTGGTAAGTCCCCCACAGATTTCGATTATGGTCGATCAGTTGCTGTACTGGGCATAACTTCGGTCGACTAACCATTTCTTTGGTCGACTACAGCCCTATCTAAATTATTATTTCATTTGTTAAGGGAAAAAGCTTCAAACCCTCTCCAGCTCTGAGAGCAAAAGTAAGTGTGCTCCTTCTTAAATCATGACTTAACTGTGATTAACCACAGTTTCTGGAAAGCAGAGTAAAAGAAAGGAGGTTACAAAGCCATTTCATTTTTAACAAAATACTTTTTTTTTGGCAGGAAGTCATGAGGGAGACACATTTGGCAAAGTGTCAGAGTCCGGACTTGAACCCATGACGCCGAGGCAGGCTGTAGCTGCCCTGTATATGCGCCGCAGCATACCTACTGAGCTATACCGCACAGCACAGAGCCCTTTCTAAGGCTCTGAGATGTCAACAAACCCCAGTGAGAGCCAATATCCACAAATGCAAAAGCGATATGACCAAAAACTGATATCACATTAATTTTCTACATTATCACGTTCTAATGCTATGATCTTAGGCTGGGCAATAAATAAATTTGTGTTTTTAATTTTGAACAATGTCAAAGATAGCCAAATCATAAAATTGAATTTAGCAGAAAAAGCATCCTCCAAGCGCCACACTGATTCCTGTGCTGTGGCTAATGCTGCTGCTAGCTCCAGAGCAGCTTAAATACTGACTGTGGAGACTCTGCAGACTCTAAAAACACTGATAATCACAGAGAAAGGAGTTTATTTACCTCTGTAATGTGCTTGTTTGGATGTAGCAGCAGTTTGGCCAAAATAAACAGTAGTGTGATGTGCAGCAGCAGTAACTTACATGTCTTTGTTTCTGTTGCAGATTAGCCACATGCTCTGGAGTTAGGATCTTTTCACAGACCTATGGTGTATAATGCTGTTTATTATAAAAGACTTGGTCTTTAGAAGCAGGGAGCGTTAAACTAAAACATTTATGTCACTGTTAGAGTGACTTAGCTGCTGATTTTTGGAAAGACATTTACAAAATATAGCTAAAATAAAAAACATAATTATTCAATAATCTCATTTAAAAATAATAAACCTATTTAGCTTTATATGCCAACAAGAGCTCAAAATCGATTAAAATTGTAAATAAGCTGAACATTGGAATAATATATATATATTTTTAGCCATATTGCCCAGCCTTAGTATGATCATCTTCAGTGTGCTATAAAATATAATAGTAAAAATAAAATATACAGTTAAATATTGATCAGATTGGTAGTCATCAAGGGTTGTACTGAAGCAAAACTAACAAAAACATCCCTGGGGAAAGTGCTACCGCAGCTTTTAGTTCTGTGTTCTCAGTAATTTTTCCTTTATTCCACCAATGTCACCGTATATAGAAAATTCAAATCACAGAAGGAAAAAAGACAGTATTTGTTATACAACATGATATCTCCCCATCATCCCTATAGGGCTGGTTACCGTTAAACAATACCTTGTGGTATCAAAAAAATAAAAAGTTACAATACTACTGGTACTAAAAAAAAAAAAAGTTTTATTCAATACCAAGTTTCAATACCTAGTGGGACCTTTAATGTTCCTTTGATTGTAGAAGATGAATTAGCTCACCATAGGTATCAGAAAAAGTATCGCTCAGACACCGGTATTGAAAACCAGGTATCGTTTAAGAACTGGTATTGAAAAAATCTGAACAGTACCCAGCCCTTCATCCCAACTTAGAAGAGTGGAGAACCTTTCCTCGGCCTCTTCGACCGCCACAATCCCATTACACTCTCATACACCAGTGCCACGGTCCAATGACACAACGGCAGAAAATAGAACCACCACCCTCCTGGTTAGTGGGCAGCCTGCTCTCCCTCCAGAACTGCCCCCAAGTGTGATTCTACACAAACACACGGCAGCATAACACTGCACTAGGAAAGCACTAGTTAATAACGGCACAAAAAGACAAACGGTAATCGAGAAAAGAGAAGCAAAGTTAAAGTCCAGCTCTAAACTGAGACTCTCCCATGAGCTGTCCGTCTGATGGACTCATGAACTAATCCTGTCCATCCTCGTCGTGAACAAAGAGAACAGAGACATCTCCAGCTCTGCTCCTGACTGTTCCTCCGAGCCGCTGTCTCTAAAGCGCACATCATCTCTGCTCTCACCTGTGTCTTGTGCACCTTTCCTTTCATTCTCGCTGATTCTCTTTTTTCACATAACACACCTGACCTCCAATAAAAATCCAAATCAGAAAATGTGACCCAGCATAAAAACCAAACGAACTACAAAGTGGGGCCGGTCCAAACTCACTTCTTCCTGGCTTTCGTGGCCGGTGGTGGAGGAGGTGGAGGCGATGGGGGCAGGGAAGAGCGGCCATCTTTGCGAGGTCGACCCCGGGACCGTTTCTCGGGGGCGGGGCTTGTGGAGGCTTTAGCCAATTGGGCGCTACGTCCGGCCCGAGTGACAGGAGGCGGTCCCCTGTCCCGCGGCTCCTGGGACTGGGCCTCAGACGGCATTCTGGGAGAAAAAAAGAAATAATAAATGAAACAACTGTGCAAAAATAAATTAGAACAATGATGCTAACAGATAGATTTCTGAGCTGACTGCTTCGTAGTGACGGAGGTTTAAGGCTGAAATGATCAGAGCGAGTCCGGTGACGGTGTCTGGGCTTTAGAAACGTGCAGGAGCACTTCCTGGTTTCATGTGTCTATGTAGAGCTGTGAGACTGAGCGTTTTCAGCTCTGGAGAAGGGCAGCGCCTCAGCATACAGGATTACTCAAACAGAATACTACTCCAGGTGTGTTTTTGAGGAGATCACATTATAATAAAATTTAAAAAAGAAAAAGAATAGGGGACCTTTATTAAACTAAAAAGAGCCTAAGTTTTAACAAACTTAGGACTAAAACAGGGCATAATCAGCCCAGAACTAGGTCTTAACTAGGGCTGAACTATTCTGAAAAAATATCTAATTGCAATTTTTCTGACAGATATTGCGGTTGCAATAAAATTTGTGATATTTTTGGTAAAATCAATGATCAGTTAACAGTTTACATTTTAAGCATTTGGTGGAGCACTAACACTTGAGAGAAGACTGAAATATTCACTACTGAACTAATACAAGGAACCACAGGCCTTTCAGATCAGGTCTGAACTACAGCTGTAGCAGTTTATACAGATAAAGACCCTGTGGAGACAGGATATTTTGTTCTCTGCAGACAACGTTATATCACAGAAATAACTACAGCCTTTGCGATTTGCCAATTGCAACAGTTCAAATTGCGATTTTGATTCAGTTGAGATTAATTATGTGGCCCTATTCTTAACCAGGACTAAACCCCAATGTACACCAACTCAACAGCACAGGAACCACAACAGTGTCATATCACACATGTACAAAGTGTTTCCTGTTTTACTCAGTCTGACAATTTACATCAGCGACGACTCAAACACAGTCCATCAACAACTCTCTGCACTGCGCCGCTAAAGATCGGCTAGAGATCTATTTTCGGAGCCGCTCCACGCTGATCTGCAGAGCTACAGCCGGAAACACAGGAAACAGGCTCCAAGTGTCGAAATAATCTTCCTCTACACTTTCAAAATAAAGCCTCACTGAAACAGCAGAAATGTTAATATCGCACACCAAAAGGTTAATTCTTGAGAGGAACAAAAATCCATCTAATCTACAACTCCAAGCAGCCATTACACAAGGACAAGAAGAAGAAAAAGGGGTTCAGTGGCCACAGCTTTGTGTTTAGAAGGGGAGTCGTTTGTGGAACAGAGATCAAAACGAGCAGCAGCGGCTCTGACACGAGTGACATTTTTAAAAAGATGCTCGACAAAACAGAATGATACTTCTCAAATGTATTTGTGGGGTTAGCTTGTACTAGACTAAACCTGGACTAAACCTGGGCTTAACCAGGTTTAAGCAATGTTCTTCTCACGCACCCAGACTTAAACTTAAAATTTTTTGAGTCCCACTAAAAGAAGCCCACGTACCACCAGGAGTACCCACACCACAGTCTGAGAACCACTGGTCTATTTTAATAAGAATAAACTGTCGACGTCATCTAGTCTTTGTCTTCATAAATTTTATGAATGGACAGGTTCAAAGTGTGGATACATGACAGCAGAAAAACTTAATGTGAAGGTTTGTATACCAGCCATTGAGCTTCAAAACAACTTTCCTTCAAAGCATAATTTTAGAAACTTCCAAAGCCCCAGAAATACATTTTAGGGACTTGCTCTTTCAGGTCACAAGTTGTGCTCCTGTTTAAAGACATGGAGACAGAGAATCAAGGATTTTTAATTCATAGTAAAATCATTAAGATTTTGACAAAATCAGAAGCGGTGTTACTGCTTTGATTTTTTTGCAGATGCGTCTCTATACGAGTGTTCCCAGTGTGAGCACAAAAACAGGCAGCATTGGATAGGCCTCTGTACAAATGCACCAAAGTCAGCAAAACACAGCTCTCACTTCAGTCCGACCTCAGTACTGAAGTCTAACAGGAAAGTGCAACGGTCTTTTTACAGTCCTCCATTAGCTCCCCCAAAATCTCTAATGGACGTCGATGGAGAAAGCCGTTTCCCGAATCGCTCGCCAGGCATTTCTGATCACGACAGCCCCAAATCAGTTTCAGAACGACACAGAGGTCAGGTTTAGGATATTTTACTGTTCAACATAAACAGGGATTTTCAATAACACAAGCGACCCTGACAAATACAGCTTTCCATTTTAGCGGGTAACGCATTTAGTCTCACTACAGCTACTACTACTACTACTACTACTGCGACCCTAACAACAAACCCTACTACTACTACTACTACTACTACTAATAATAATAATAATAATAATAATAATACAACCGCTACTACACTAACCCAGGGTTTCCCAGTCATTTATATTGAGCCTATGGGGTAAATTAATACTATTTCAGATCCAGTAAGATTTTTTTTTACTTTTATGTATTTTTTTCAATATATGTTTACATTCTTTATTAAAATATCTGATCACTTTTAAGGTTTTCATTCAATTTTGATTTACAATATTATTTTGTGTGTCAAAAATATTCTGGTAAACACCACATTATACAATTTTTTACTGTTTACAATTTGGCTATGAATAAGTTATTTATATTAAAGTTCAGGTTTAGACTGTAGTGGGCTGCTATAATCTGCTGAATTAATGGGAAACACTGCTTACCACTAACCCTACTACTACTACTGCTACTACTACTACACTAACCCTACTACTGCTACTACTACTACACTAACCCTACTACTGCTACTACTACTACTACTACACTAACCCTACTACTACTGCTACTACTACACTAACCCTACTACTGCTACTACTACTACACTAACCCTACTACTGCTACTACTACTACACTAACCCTACTACTGCTACTACTACTACACTAACCCTACTACTGCTACTACACTAACCCTACTACTGCTACTACTACTACTACTACACTAACCCTACTACTGCTACTACAAAACCCTACTACGACTACACTAACCCTACTACTACTACAAAACCCTCCTACTACTGCTACTACTACTACAAAACCCTACTACAACTACACTAACCCTACTACTACTACAAAACCCTACTACTGCTACTACTACACAAACCACTAACCCTACTACTACACAAAACCCTACTACTGCTACTACTACACAAACCACTAACCCTACTACTACTACAAAATCCTACTACTGCTACTACTACTACTACACAAACCACTAACCCTACTACTACTACAAAATCCTACTACTGCTACTACTACTACTACACAAACCACTAACCCTACTACTGCTACTACTACACAAACCACTAACCCTACTACTGCTACTACTACACAAACCACTAACCCTACTACTGCTACTACTACACAAACCACTAACCCTACTACTGCTACTACACTAACCATTAACCCCTACTTCTATAACTTCCTTAACCACTACTACTAACAGTGTAAAATGTGTCTGAAAATGTGTCAGTTAAGGTGGCAGCCAACTCATGTACACACTGCTCCTAAATACCACAAAATGTTAATTTCACATCAATGCTGCACCATAAAAGCATTAAAATTCAGTTTGGAGGGAATAAACTAAACAAATATATTACTTTAAATGGCCCATCCGGGAGAAGTAGTCAAGGTGGCAGGTGCTTCTAGCCAAGGCCAACCTTAACTATCAAGTACTGGGGGACACACTAAACTACTACTACTGCTACTACTAATACCACTGTTCTTGTTATTACTGCAACTTTCCTAACCACTACTACTATTACCAAAACCAACTGCCAGTTCTCTCCCCATTTTAAGACAGAAATGTTACCAACTAAAGTAACAAAGTCAGCAAGTCACACTAATACAAATGAAAAACGTGGTAGGGGAACATTTCTAAAACAGAAGAACTCCAGATGTTGTCTTTAAATGACCCTTAACTCAACAGAGACATGCGTTAATGGGGATTTTCTAATGGGGAACTAGCACATTTAGCTTATTATGCCAAACACAGGCTTTTTTTTTTAGCACACGCAGAACAGAAACACGGACAGGAGACTGATGATGGTGCTGAGAGTGGGGCTAAAGTCCCAGTTTACACATGCTACACACGTTTTTTCTAAAGACATGTTTTCATAAAGTTATTTATACACTGCAGAAGCGTTTGTATACAACTTAAACGTATTGCACCGTTTACATTTGCATTAATTTTGTCCTTGGCCAATTTTCTCTCCAATGTAAGGAAAGCGGATATAATGTTTAGTCTATTCTGGTGACCAAGTTAGCAAGCCAAAATAAACGCTCAAACGTATTGTTCAGGCGTGATTACAGGTAAACAACTCGCAATTTCGGGGATCATTTGATTAAACTCGTCATTAAAACGCGCGCGTACGTTTTTAAAGCTCCCGGATGGCTTAAATAGCGGCTTTAGTGAAATTATATTGCGTTAGCATTTAGCTTTACGCACCGCCCAGTTTGACTGATCACTTCTCTGTTAGCATTAGCATTAGCCATTAGCGCGGACTACAAACTGCGCGCTTATTCCGCCTCTTTGCGCTAAACGTTCACGAGCGGCGTCGGGTTTAGCGCAAGAAACCGGCGCCGAACCGCGACACGGAGCCGCGCCGTGGACCCGAGCGTGGCTAAAAACGCAAGATAAATACGGAAAAAAGGGCGCTCTTACTGATTTGATGCGATTCTCTTTTTCCTCTCCAGCTTTCCAACTTAAACCGTCGCGTTTAGATCCAGCAGTTTCCCGACGATAACATGTGTCTCAAAGGTCTGGCATGATAAGGTTTTCCGACGAAACATTCCCGTGGATCGTGGAAGGTTAAAAAAAACACGGTAATTTCGTTGGAAAAATGGTGAAAAATTAAAGTTGAAGCGGTCGCTCCGAGATGGAGGCCATGTTTGGGAGCGACCGTAGCACAGCGTCACCGCGAGCGACGACTGTAAGAAGTAGGGCTCACAAAACATTCACTATCCCCCCGCTATTTCTGCCTCCGACTGGTTTAATTTGCGGTTTGTGCGGAAATGCGAGCTGTGTTGCGTGCGTGCAGACTGCGTGAGGAGTGGAAGGTCACGGGGGTGAACGTAAAAGTGCGTTAATTTGTTTGTGTTTTGTAAAAAAGTGTGTCTGACCCCGCGGAGGGATCTGCTGGAGGGCCGTTCTCGTGAAGAGGCCGCTGTCATCAGACCGGAAGTCCCGGACTGGAGTGGAGGTCGCGAGGAGCCGGAGTGTGCGTGTGTGTGTGGACCGCACGTGCCCCCCACGACATGGAGCTCGTGGTGTTTACAAAAAATATATTAAAAAAAAGAGGGAAAAAAAATAAAAATAAAAAGCATGAATGTAAGTGCGTAGTCATCTGAAGCGAAACGACTCGTGCAAAATAAGGGGCACAAAGAAGTAGACCCAGTTCTGCTCAGGCCAAGGTTAAACCATGAACTGTCAGAAGAAGAGGGTTCAGTCACAGATCTGTAGATATCAGGCCGCTCTCTGGTTCCTGCTGCAGGGAACTGTCAAACTCCCAGTTTGGAGAAGCAAACAGGAGCAAGGAATTACTTTGTATTCTGTGTCTGCAGCAGAGGTGGAAGAAGTGCTCTGTTTCTTTACTTAAGTGAAAGTACAGCTAAAGGAGCAAAAACTGACTCAGGTAAAACTGCAGCCCCAAAGTCTTAAAAGCATTAAAAAGTTATTAAATTTAATGCTGCTAAAATCAGGGCAGGTAATAAATTTAGGTCATCTAGGTCTTAAATTATCAAACTGGAATATATGAGTCAAATTTTTCAGTGTCGTACTTGTCAGAAATAAATTTTAGATTAATACTTTTTAAGTAACAACAGAGAAGTCTGTCTTTTTGTGAGTTGGATGTGAATTCTATAAAAACTGGTTTTACAAATATATTAAAACCACCCACTTGAGTGTGCTTTTATTTAGTGAGTTTGTGAAAGCTAAGTCTGTTGTTTATACAGCTTTGTTTTGTTGCATAAAACATCCCCACAGTACAGTAACCATTGAAATTTATGATTGTGTTTTGAGATTTTTAATGCAGAAGTGGAGTTATTTCACCTGTTAGAATTTTAAAATAAAACCAACCAAAGTTTCAGAGAGTAATACTGATATTGTTTAATGTAAAATTTATACAGATTATTGTTGCTGATAAACTTGGCATTTATTTTTTTCTAAGCGGCATTAAAAAGTCTTAAATTTCACAAGAAAAAACCTGGAGCTACCCTGTAAAAGTAAAGGTATCACATGAAAATTTCTACTTAATTAAAATTGTAAAAGTACTCACTTTCAAATTTACTTGTGAGTTAAAGTATAAGTTAAATTGTATGAGTTAAATTTACTTGTGTAGTAAAGTATAAGTATTTTGCACAGATTCAATACTAATGACTCTGTACAGTCATTTCTTTTGACAAACAACTGACTTTTATTCATGTTCCTTGTTTATACAGGCTGTACCACTGTTATCAGTAAAACTAATATTTGATTTAAACATGTTTACATAATAACTGTGGCACGTGGGTAATGTTTATGAAATATATATAAAAAATACTGCTCATAGCAGCTTTAAAGGTTTCAGTCTTTCTGAAAGTGTTGTTCTCCTGTGCATTCATATTTCAGGTTTTATAACTTAAAATAATGTATCTGTGGAAAACTTCTTCTGTTGGGAGCTGTTACTGTGACTCTGCAGAGAACGCTTGGATTATGAGTCTGTCGGCCCCTGCTAGCAACGCTGGGGACTGGACAGAGCATAAAATGGCTAATTAGCAGCCTGACGCTTACAGATAGATTTCTGAGCTGATGCTTCATGGTGATGGAGGTTTAAGGCTGAAATGATCAGAATGAGTCTGGGCTTTAGAAACGCACAGGAGCACTTCCTGGTTTCATGTGTCTACGTAGAGCTATGAGATCGAGCGTTTTCAGATCTGGAGAAGGGCAGCACCTCAGCATACAGGATTACCCAGATGTGATGTATGTCTTCACGTGTTTTGTCACCTGATTAATGTGACGTCCCGTGTTTGTGTAACTCTACAGTAGCCCCACCCCATGTCCCTTTGGTCCCGTGCTCTGGCCAACTTTGGTCGACTACAGCCCAACAAAATTCACATATTTAAAGTGAATCCACTTTTATTCACAGCTGATTTTTACACGAACAGCATGTACCCTGCACTTCTACCACCAGATGTCGCCAAAACACGCTCTACACCTTGAACAAAAGCTTTAGGCAAATACTGAAGAAGTTTAGAATATTTTTTTATTTACAGTAACAACGGACCAGGATCATGTCCAAAATTTTCAAACCTAAATTAATCACGATGTAACAGAGGTTCTCACACTGTGGTAGGGGTCCCACTGGTGGTACACAGGCGGTTTCTCGTGGGACTCAGGACAATCTTGGATTTCTGAAGGTGAAAACTATTAAAAAGATAATTATAGAGTCTAGTTCAAGTTTAGTCCTGCTCCTGTTGATTAGGGCTTTAATCCTGGTGTAGGCCCCGTTTAATCCTGGTGTAGTCCCAGTTTAGTCCTGGATTAGGCCCAGTTTAGTCCTGGTGTAGTCCCAGGTTAGTCCTGGTGTAGGCCCAGGTTAGTCCTGGTGTAGGCCCAGGTTAGTCCTGGTGTAGTCCCAGTTTAGTCCTGGTGTAGTCCCAGGTTAGTCCTGGTGTAGTCCCAGGTTAGTCCTGGTGTAGGCCCAGTTTAGTCCTGGTGTAGGCCCAGGTTAGTCCTGGTGTAGTCCCAGTTTAGTCCTGGTGTAGGCCCAGGTTAGTCCTGGTGTAGTCCCAGTTTAGTCCTGGTGTAGGCCCAGGTTAGTCCTGGTGTAGGCCCAGTTTAGTCCTGGTGTAGTCCCAGTTTAGTCCTGGTGTAGGCCCAGTTTAGTCCTGGTGTAGTCCCAGTTTAGTCCTGGTGTAGGCCCAGGTTAGTCCTGGTGTAGGCCCAGTTTAGTCCTGGTTTAGGCCCAGTTTAGTCCTGGTGTAGGCCCAGTTTAGTCCTGGTGTAGTCCCAGTTTAGTCCTGGTGTAGGCCCAGTTTAGTCCTGGTGTAGGCCCAGTTTAGTCCTGGTGTAGTCCCAGTTTAGTCCTGGTTTAGGCCCAGTTTAGTCCTGGTGTAGTCCCAGTTTAGTCCTGGTGTAGGCCCAGTTTAGTCCTGGTGTAGTCCCAGTTTAGTCCTGGTGTAGTCCTGACTTCAGCTGGTGATGAACTCCACTCCTCGCTCTGTCACGTGGAAGAGGCTGGTCCTGAAAGTCTTGTTCCTGGTTGAACAGTGGACCGTGAACTCGGTGGATCTCCTCAGGTCTGAGCCAGGTCCTGAAGATGATGTGGCTTCAGAAATGGCGGCGGCGGCGGCCATTTTGGGGACGGTTTCACTTTTGGAGCAGGTCAAACGGTGAGTGACGAGCTTCTGCCACGAGCGACAGAGGTACGGCTTGTCCTGGTCCAGAGAGGGGGCAGAGGAGGAGGTGGAGGGGGCAGAGGAGGGAGCGGTCGTGTTTCTGCGAATGGAGTGGCAGGTGGCGAAGACCGTGATTCTGTAATCCCTGAGAGAAAGGAGAAAAATACGGTTCAGTCATTTAAATTGTCTATATCAGCAACCTTTTGGATTTAAAGAGCCAACTGTTCCAAAAAATACTAAATTTGTATCTGTAAAGAGCCGCTAACAATTTGAATGTACAAAAGTTGTTTAGTTTATAATTTAAATATGATCATGAATGGTCATTAATTTGTGCAAACTAATGGAGTACTGTGTTAAATACTCACTTCATTGATTATCTTTTAATAGGCCACTAAACAGCAGTGTAATATACATATTCACAGAACTGGAGTTACATCCAGTAACTATTTTTTGACCAATTACAGCAAAAAAACGTGTTTTATTATAAGTTTAAGTCTATAGGCAACTCTGAAAAACACAGAGAAAGTTTAATTTTGACAGGATGATGCAGATGCAGTTTCAAAGACGTGCACTCAGATAATTATTCATCAATTGACCTTAGATGAGCAGACAACAGATGACAGGGAGGTGCAGCTTTTATGTCCTTAAACTTTTTGTATGATGCCATTTTACAACATGTAAAAAGTGTCTGTGAGCAATCAGTGGAAACAGAGCTGTACAGTGTTTTGTTTTGTTTTGTTTTTGTTTTTTTTTTGGGGGGGTGAATGAGAGCAGACTGGATGTAAAGGGCTTGTTGTTCGTCAGTGCTTCCTGGAGTGCATGGAGACCCGTGGTGGAACCAGGCATTCGGAGGCCTCAGAAACTCATTGCCAGAGAATACAGGTTTACGCAAACAGATGATAATAAAACAGAACACAACTCCAGGTCTGTTTTTGATGAAGAACAACATTATAACATGGGAGAAAGCTATAACTTAAATATGCAATAATTTTTGCTGAGATGGTGTCTTTTTATATGATCTCCAGCTCAGCTCCTACAGAAAGTAAACAATACTCACATTCATATTGTTAAGGGAATGGTATTTATACAGCGCTTTACCTATGACACAAGTCACCCAAAGCCTTTACACAGAAGGGAAGGGGTATTTCATTCACTCCATACTCAGTGGTGTTAAGCAAGGTTTTGTAGCCACAGTTTCCCCTGGGGCAGACTGACAGAAGCACAGCTGCACACATCTGCGCCAACGGACCCTCCCACCACCACCAACCACTCACTCACACCGGCTTCCTGATGTTCCCCAGTGGTCTCCCATCCAGGAACTGACCAGGCCCTACCCTGCTTAGCTTCTGAGGTCTGACGGGATCAGGCATCCACAAGGTGGTATGGCCTTAAGTGTGTCAAATACTTAATTAATAATAATCATTATTATATATTATTATTACTGTTGTTACCAACACAGAGCAGTAAAGCAACAAAAACTGTTAAAAACAATGTAAATTTTGTGATTTTGATTAAAAATATCTTTGTATGTATATATGCTCTATCCAAATGTCCTCATGTGACATAATTGTAACTACGTCTGGTTTAAATTTTGTAAAAATTAAGTGATATTTGGTAGAATGTTCACTATTTTTAACAGGAACTATGAAACACTGCAAGTTTTTAACCACTTTAACCACACACGCTTCACTATGCGATTAATCGAACCAATAATAACAGATTAATCGATTATCAAATTAATCGTTAGTTGCAGCCCTAAACTCACTAGCCAACTACAAACCAAACTGAACACTGCGGTCTTCCTTTGCCTGCCTCTTGGATGTTCTCAAATTCATAAAAAAGAAAACAGGTGATGCTGCTTTTTGTAAATTATGCCTCAAAGTCAAGCCTAATTTACCGTCACTGGTTCGTACCTGAGCAGCCTCCCCAGCAGCTCGGCGCACTTGCTGAGCTTCTCCTCCTGCTTGCCGTAGCTGGCCCCGCCCTCGCCGCGGTCCGGCCAATAGAACGCAGAGACGCTGTCGATGAGGAGCAGAGCCAGCGCGGGACGGGCGCAGAGGGAGGTCTCCAGGAAGTGAAGCGTCAGGAGCAGCTGCGAGGACGAGGAGCAGCGCACCACCAGCAGACGGGACAGGCAGGAGCGGAGCAGCGACTCGTCCCCGCCACCAGAGGGAGCTGCAACACACGGGACACACACACAGACAGAGAGAGAGAGAGAGAGAGAGAGGGGGTTGGTCTGTGATCTTTAGAGGGGTGCACGGTGAATCCTCTGCTCCCTCTGACCCTCTCCTCTGCATCCTCTTCTCTCACTCCAACTAACTTCATGTCCTCTGTCTCTACTTCCATAAACCTCCTCTGGTCTTCCTCTAGGCCTGCAGCTCTAACCTCAGCCTCATCCTTCTGCCCATCACTGTCCCTCCTCTGTACCCAAAATCCTGGTGTGTGTCTGTGTGAGGCTGGTGTGTGTCTGTGTGAGGCTGGTGTGTGTCTGTGTGAGGTGGTGTGTGTCTGTGTGAGGCTGGTGTGTGTCTGTGTGAGGTGGTGTGTGTCTGTGTGAGCCTGGTGTGTGTCTGTGTGAGCCTGGTGTGTGTCTGTGTGAGCCTGGTGTGTGTCTGTGTGAGCCTGGTGTGTGTCTGTGTGAGCCTGGTGTGTGTCTGTGTGAGCCTGGTGTGTGTCTGTGTGAGGCTGGTGTGTGTCTGTGTAAGGCTGGTGTGTGTCTGTGTGAGGCTGGTGTGTGTCTGTGTAAGGCTGGTGTGTGTCTGTGAGGCTGGTGTGTGTCTGTGTGAGGCTGGTGTGTGTCTGTGTGAGGCTGGTGTGTGTCTGTGTGAGGCTGGTGTGTGTCTGTGTGAGACCGGTGTGTGTCTTTGTGAGGCTGGTGTGTGTGTCTGTGTAAGGCTGGTGTGTGTCTGTGAGGCTGGTGTGTGTCTGTGTGAGGCTGGTGTGTGTCTGTGTGAGGCCGATGTGTGTCTTTGTGAGGCTGGTGTATGTCTGTGTAAGGCTGGTGTGTGTCTGTGAGGCTGGTGTGTGTCTGTGTGAGGTGGTGTGTGTCTGTGTGAGGCTGGTGTGTGTCTGTGTAAGGCTGGTGTGTGTCTGTGTGAGGCTGGTGTGTGTCTGTGTGAAGCAGTTGTGTGTCTGTGTGAAGCAGGTGTGTGTCTGTGTGAGGATGGTGTGTGTCTGTGTGAAGCAGTTGTGTGTCTGTGTGAAGCAGGTGTGTGTCTGTGTGAGGATGGTGTGTGTCTGTGTGAGGCTGGTGTGTATTAGCTTCAGTAAACAGGAGACTACTTCAGGTTCACCTCCAGCTTTCTGTGCATTAAACTCACTTCTCTGCTCCACTTTAACACATTTTAATCTGAACATAAAACCACATGAGTTTAACTCAGGTTTAATTCAGTCTAAACTACATGTCATGTTCTGATTCTCAAAGCGAGAGCCGTACTTCACTAAACCAGAAACAGCTGTTGCTAACATACCCTAGCTTTGTTTTTAGAAAAAGTCGCCTCTACATTAGCTCGTCCTCTGTTGGAATACGGCTGTTTATCAAAAGGACAAGTACGTGTTTGATTATAAAAAACATTTCCCCTTTTATTTCTGTTCTTTTTCTCTGTTCTTTTGTTGTTTTTGCCCGAGTGAGGATTCTTTCTCATCCAACTCTAACTGTTCCAGACGCCTAACCAAGCTGGACCCCAGGAGTGTCAAAAGTAGAACGGTTTGGACCGCTTTTTGGGAACACTTTGAGAAGCGGAAACACCCTCAAACCGACCCGTCCCAACCCGTTCCGTCCAAGTGGAAAAGCGCCTTAACACTTCTGAACAGTTCTGCCAGCTGTGACTGAAGTATTTCCCATGTGTCGTACCGGCGTGGAGCCTGCTGTCCAGGACGCTGACCAGCCGCAGCAGGTCCAGACTGTAGTCCGTGTCCACGAAGACCACGTCCACCTCCAGACCTCCGGCCGACGCGGGGAGGAGGCAGCGGCCCAGCAGGTGGTACATCAGCTCCGTCTTACCTAGCGACACACACACGGGGCGGACAGGTCACAAATCCTGAACAAAATCTGAAAAAGTGCAGTCCTCACCTGTCCCCTCGGGGCCGTACACTTCAACGACTTCACCTGAGAATCAAACGTGTTTATTTTCCCCATTTCCATCACAGAATTGTGTTATTTTGTGAGTCAGAGTTAGGACCTAACCATTATCGGGGCCTCCGTCTTCAGGAAACAGACGAGGTTCAATGTCCTTCAGGCAGCGGCGAGCTTCAAGACGAGCAAACAGCTGCAGGATCAACAGGCAAGACTTATTTTATCTTTAGAGACAGCAGCTCGGAGGAACAGACAGGAGCAGAGCTGGAGATGTCTCTGTTCTCTTTGTCCATGACGAGGGACGAGGACGAACAGGATTAGGAATGAGTCCATCAGAGGGACAGCTCATGAGAGAGGTTCTGGAGATAAAGTTTCCAGACTGGGATGGTTTTTGGACAGGTACAGAGGAGGGACAGTGAATATATGAGAGGGTGCTTGATGTGACGCCCACAAAATGTTTCTGTATTTTAACATTTCACTGTAAAATGTCCTGTGGTGTGACTGTCACATTTTCAAAATACAGACTTTTGCAAAATAAGTCACTAGAGTCTGTGGCAGTTCATGAAGTTTTGAGGCAAGTTTTGTGACAGAAAAGTCACACTGCAGGATGTCAATGTAGAAATAATAGCATAACACTTACAATTATGAATTAGTGATTCTGATTTCTATTTGAAATTATTATTTAATATTCTTTGCATTCAATTTCAAAATTGTGTCACAGGACAAAAAAAAAGGTCAAACAGCCGGGTACAGAGGAGGGACGGTGAATATAAGGAAGAGGTTTGTGGAAGTAGTGACAAAGGACATTTAGTCAGCTGTGTAAGAGCAGAGGATGCAGGTCAGAGGAGGAGAGGGTCAGATGGAGTCAGAGGATTCACTGTGGACTCCTCTGAAAAGAACAGACGACAGGGAAAGAAGTTGAGTGAAATGCTTTTGTGTTTATCATTTGAGGACCTTCCGGGACCTCTGTACCATTTCAGCCTCACGCTTGTCACTGAGAAGTTATTAGTTATTAGATTAGTTTATCTGTGCTATTTAGAAAGATAGAAAAGCTGGACCTAATTTCGTATTTACGTCCACACTACTTACAGCAGCTGTGCCTAAAAAAACTCATATTCGTGTAGTACCACAGTTAGGAACAAACCGTAAGCTCTGCTGCCCAAACAGCGTAAACTTTATGCCTTTTGCTCTTTTAACTCGACTTATATAAACTTGTTTCTGACCTGTGCTCCAGTTTCTGTCATCTTCTCTTCTTTTTCAAAACAAACCCGCCACCTGCGCGTTTCCACTTCCGGCTTTCTGTTGTTTTTACCGTAACGAACTGAGAAAGTTGTACCGTAATGTCAACAGTAGAACGCAAGGGATTTGTATTATTCCACTGTAAATAAAGCTTGAATAGATCTTCAATCATACCACACAAAGGGACGAGATAAAATCATTAATTACATGTAATAAATATTAAGAAATATTAATAAGCATGTGCATAGCAGGCAAACAAATGTGTGTTTATGCATTATGGACCAACCCCAGTAGTTTTAGCAGTGGCAGGTTTTCAGAATGGGTCCTAAAGTTATGAATCACATTCAAGAAGTCTGTATGTCCTTGAATTATACTGTTAAGTTACAAAAAGTGCTCTGTACTTTCTTAAAGTCGACTAATATTCAAACATGTCAGTGCCACAAAAAAAGATGTTTATTTGTTCAACTAAACTTTCTAAGCATTAAGTTAAAAATGTGATGGAATTATGAATATTACACATTTTAAATATTTTTTCATCATAAGTAAAGCAGGCTTTTAAATGGAGCCATGCCTGCTGTGTACTGCCCAGACTGAACATAGCCCACTAATATATAACTCTCAATGTCCCCATACGTCCTGGGCCCCAGTGCAGCTGCACTGCCTCATTACACCCGAGTTTTAGTCAGAGTCATCCAACTCTGGGACACAGTTGGCTAATGTGGTTCTATCAGATTTACATGAAGCTAATTTATTCCCTACTATCCTGTACTGCGGACTGCTAAGTTCTGTGGTTGTATAAACAAGGAAAAATCAGCCATATGTCTAAATAAATGACTGTAAACCCCTTCTATGGAACACACACTTGCACTGAGGACAGTTTAGCCCTAGTTTCTTCTATATAAAATAAAACCAACCACATTTGAGTTTATAAAGAGTTTATTATAAAGGAATAACATGACAATAAATATATCAGTGACAGTAGGAGCTTC
Organism: Bostrychus sinensis; assembly: GCA_020698575.1. Lineage (NCBI taxonomy): Eukaryota > Metazoa > Chordata > Actinopteri > Gobiiformes > Eleotridae > Bostrychus > Bostrychus sinensis. Next base: position 3,030,684 of record CM036259.1, on the reverse strand, counting down.
TGAGGTAGACTTGGACAATCAGTCAGTCAGTATATTTTCACAATCTAAAATTGTCACCAAAATATATTGCCACCAAAACAATCTCTTAAACAGTAAAACTGTGTACAATTGTCATAAATAAACAGTCTACAGGTGCATGTCAGCAACTATGAATATTGTAGAAGAGTTTGACTTTCAATTAAAAGGGCTTTATTCTGCTTTTATTTATCGTTTTAAACAGGTCTTGGTCTTTTAAAGCCTTTAAAAACCTGTGACCAAAAGAAACGTTTTTAATAAGCGCTCTACTGGTGCCATAAAGAAAAATGCAAAAATACATAAGAGTTTTGCATTATTTTTAACGTAATCAGAGAAAAATAACTTTTTACTTCCTTAAACCTTTTATATGATGGCATTTTATTGCAAAATTAAAATTCAAACATAAATGAATCAAAATACTACTTCAGGTATGTTTGAGAAGGAGACATTAAAACATTAAAAGCAGAATAGGGGACCTTTAAACCACTGAAATACACTGACTTTTCCACAGTATTCTAATGTACTGACGTGGGCCTGAATCTAGTGGTTTTGCTTGTAAATGCATATTGTTAATGCTTTGGCAAAGACATTCAAGTGTATGGTGATATAAAGACATAGTAGCATCAGACAACTCACAAAAGAACTCCTGAAATTAATATTTTCTAAAGCTCTTAAAACGGTAAAAAGAGGAAAACAGTAAGTTGTAGTAGTTATTCTATTCCCACCTTTATGGCACATGTGTTTTCAGTTCATCTCATGTCATTGAAACTATATTTAGAACCAAACTAATGTAAAATAACACTGAAACTATACTCGACCTGCCCACGATACACTTGCAGGTCCAGACCCTCCAGTTGAGAACCACAGCCCTAAATCAGAAGTTAATGCAATCCCAAGTTGTTGCCTTTCAACCAATCAGAGCAAGGTAAAAAATGGGATGGGCTTAAGGATATAAACAGTAACAGTTAATAGTGAATTATTTTGTTAATATAGGATGAAAAATCTCTTTTTGTTTAATAGAAAGTGTCTCAAAAACATTCAGAATTTTATAGCTTAAATCTTTCTGTGAAATAAAAAGCCCTCTATAGTAAAAAATCTCAAAACAGTGTTGAACAAAACTGCATCAGAACATGTTACACATATACACAGACGGTACTGTTTGAAGAGTATATATATAATAAAATAAGTATTCTTAAAGACTTTGAGTAAAGAGGTAAGACTTATTTCGTGTAAGAACAGGGCTGCACGATACACAGATCAGGCGTAACACATGACCAGACTTGTGGAAAAAGTGGGTTTGTTTGAATGTGGTGGTTTTGTGCGACGTCAGCGGGACTTTACTGTTGTTAAAATGGAAACAGGACGAAGCCAAAAATCCCAGGACAACGAGGACTTCAGCAGAACCAACAGGTGACGAAGGAAAGACCTAAACACCGTTAATCAGAGAAGTTATTACATTCACTCTGTATAAGCCACAGCCATCTTGGTTATTTCTGAGAGGAGATTATCTTCTGCTTCTTCTGCAGAGAAACGGCTGGGATAGGTTGGGATCCAGAGTCCACTGGAAACGGCTCTCTGTGGCTGAGGAACCAGACTCTCCTGCTGATAGGAGAGACTGACTGGCCAGGAGCGCTGCATATTAGACAGGTGGTCAAAATGTTATGCCTGATCTGTGTATATAACAAATTCACTGTTATTATATCAGCAAAAATAATAATATAAGTGTATTGCAGTAATATTGTGGTTACAGCATATCACACAGCCCACATTTCAAGAACTGTTTATGTTGTAAGACTGCATATTTAATTGAGGTACAACTATTTAATCCAGCCACAAGGAGTCACACCAAGCCAGTGTACTCTTTGTGCCAGTCCCAAGCCTGGATAAATTGAGTGTGTTGTGCCCAGAATAGCATTGGTCATTAAAAAAAAACAATGTAACGTGAATAAAAGCACACTAGGAGGCAGATGGTTTACTGCAGCAACCCCAGAAGAAGAAAAAAAAGGCCGTCTATGGTACACAGAGAATCAAAGACTGGACACTAAAGCTTACGTTGTTTACAAAAGTCGTCCCATTACGTTTAAGAAAATATTCCACAACACTGTACATGACTTTAAAATACTTTGCAGAGAAAGAATCACACTTACAACTTTTATCCAGTGCTAGGCTTATTTGCTCATTTCTTTCTTGAGCAAAATCCAAAATGGCAGCTACACAAAATATATCATAAGCATTTATCAAAGTCATTTACCAGACTGAAAAGGTGACTGACCAATCAGGGGAGCCACTTCAGTTTGACAGGGCAGGACTTATGTAGTTTTTTCTCACAATCCACTAGAAAGATATAAAAAATACTGCCTCTCTAAAAAGTAACTTTCAAAACTCCTCTTTTTGTCCAACTGCTAAATAATCCTTGATAATATATGTTATGTTTTTGAACTATTTACACAGAGCACCATAGACTGAAAGGAGGTAATCTAAAACTTATATGTTATTTGCAAAAGTTGTCCCATTGTGTTAAAGAAAATATTCCACAGCACTGGACTATAAAATTCTTAGCCGAGAAAGAAGTGACACAACTTCCATTTTCTATCCAGTGCTACACAAAAACATGGATCAAAACGTGATACATATATCGTAATCGATACAATCTGCATTCACGGGGTCTAAAGGAGGTCATAAGTCATTTATCAGACAGAGTGACTGACCAATCAGGTGAGCCGCTTCAGTTTGACAGGGCAAAACTAATGTAGTGTTGCCTCTCAATGACCTCAAAAGATATCAAAATACTGTCCCTAAAAAGTGACTTTTCTTCTTGTCCAACTGCTTAACAATTCTTGGTGTTATATCCATTATATATAACATCAGCCAATCAAGAGTCTAGTTTGAAGCCAGTGGGCGGGCCTAAAATTCAGTTCCTTCCTTGTTTGTTTTTTAAGCCTTTCTAATTCCATTCTACCCAATTACAGGTATTGTTTAAAGCGGAACTCTCTATCTTTTTTTAAAAAGGAGTTTTGTCTCTTGGGTCGAAAGCGACGCTTGCAGGTCTGAGCGTTGCCGACCCGGTGTCACGTAAGTCTGGAGTCTCACAAGAAAGCGGCACATTAGAGCCAAACGACGCGTTAAAGAAGGCTTTAATTCTTGGTTTTCGTCACGGCAAAGTGGTCAAATGGTAGAAAAAAACTTTGTACGAACATGAAGAAAGGAAAATGAAAATAACCCCGTGTAAGGCCTCACACTGGACTTGTGAGTTTTTGCGATAGTGCTGTACTCCGACATGTAGGGGGCGCTCCACAGAGGAACACAGAAGAAGAAGAAACAAGAAGACTTTACTGAGTTCTGTTTTAAGGGCAACAGGTGGGGCTTCTTGTCTACATTTAGTTCTACTCACATGATAATATGTGGATTCTGTCAGGAGAAAGTGGGCGGAGCTTACAGTGTTTAAGCTCACAGTGCAGTGTAATTGGTGGATGATTCTTCTCCTCTTACCCAGTCGTTTTGCTTAGGTTTTTTTTTTTCAGGTGAGTCGCTGTAGTTGGACGAAGCACGGCGGCACCAATGTTGCGGTGCCTGTGTCCACATCGCGATAAACTAAGAATCTTTCCCAAAACTGTCCCTTTGAATCCACGTTTGCATCTCCATGATCTCTTCTTCTTCTCCTCCTTCCTCTCCTTCTCCTCTCCCCATTGGCTGATTCTCGATCCCTTCCGCCGTTCAGCATCTCCCATTGGTCGCCTGTGTAAGAAGCCCAGTCCTCCCCGACACTTCCTTGTTTCCAGCGTTCGGCTTTTATGAGTCTACGCTGAGTTTTACCGTCCTCGTTCCGATTGGACCGTTGGATGTCTTCTTCGTCGCTTCCAAGAACATACAAGTTCTCGATGTCCTCGTATTCGTAGGTTATTTCAGCGTCGTTTGCTAAATCATTTTCTCTTTGCGTCTGAGCTTCCTGACCGACCATATCTGTCCACCCTGAATCCTCTTTCACATCAAAAACAATTATTTCAGGCTGCACACTGTCAGAAACCTGAAAATCCCCGTTTCTGGCATCCGTGTTCAAGATTTTAACCCTTTTCACCAAGCTGCCCTCAACTTCACTCCCACTGGCCACATCTTGTAGCTTTAGCTTATCTCCCCCTGGAAAATACATCGTACAAGCTGCGTCCTGATTGGCCAACGCTCGCTCTCCATCCTCGTAGCCGCTGGTCGTTTGCAAACTTCTCTCGTCTTCCACCTCTCTACCTTCCCCCTCCTCTTCACAGCCGTCACTCATCTCCAAAGGCCCGCCCCATTCTGGAATTTCAAACTTTCTCGGCTTTCCTCGGTGTCCGGTTCTCTGCCCCTCTGGACTGGACCGCAGTTCTTCAGATTCAACCAAATATCTTATCGGTGGACCTACCGCTGTGCGCCGAGGTCTCTCCGGCTGCTCGGTCGACACCGGTCTTAGCTGTCTCCTCTTGAATTCATAATCCTCTCGATTTATTTTGCCATTCCTCTGTCTTCCTCGGCGTCCTCTTCGTTTAATGCCGCGGTGCCATTGGTTGACAGACTTCCAGTTCTCTGCGGTGACTTGTACGAGCTGTCCATTTTCCTCACCGACTTCCATTTTAACGTCATTCAAACTTCCAATTGTGTTTCTCGGTCTTCTCTGTCTCACCTTTAAAACTTGGTTCCTGGATTTCGACCAATCAGAGGTGCTGTCTTGTGTCCCTTCTGTAATTTCTTGCTTTATTATTATTTTCTTATATTTTGTCCAATCAGGAGCCTTGACTCTAGGCTTTACGTCCCTTTTCGACCAATCAGAACACGCATTTGAGGCTATGTCACTTTGCGTCTCGTCTGTCTCTTCCAGGTCTTCTCTTGTTATCGTTTTGATGTTAGCTTTTGACCAATCAGAACCCCTTAAATCTGTATTCTCATCATCTATTTCCTCTTCCTTTATCGTCTTGTTCTCAATCAGCCAATCAGGATTCTTTTTTGAAGCCAGTGGGCAGGACTTAACTGCTTCAGCTTTTGTTACCCTTTTTAACTTTAAGGGCTGTAGTTGGGGCTTCTCGTCCATGTTTAGTTCATCATTTTGCAGTTTTTCTTTCGATAAAATCTTGTCTGGAGGAAGTGGGTGGGGCATAAAGTGTTCAAACCCAGGACGCATCACGATTGGTGGATTCATTTCTTTTTCCTGTTTATTTTTAACCAGTAGTACTGCTCTGCTGCCCTCTTTTGACAAGTCTCGGTACTCGGCAAACTCTGAAAGATTTAGCGATTTCTTGTAGTAAGGGAGGAAAAGCATTTTTTTCGATGGCTTTTTGTCCGTTTCTTGTGCACCTTCTTCCTTAGTTCCCTTTTGCGCCTCCCCCTTCACAATCTCTGGCTCCTGATTGGCTGGGATCGGACCATGTGACTCCAGGTCGTAATCGAGCTGATATCTGACTGGTAAACCAGCCGTCTTCCTCCTGGGCCTGAAATCCTCTCTTCCCGCTGTCTGATTGGTACTTTCACTTCTTCTCCTACGTTTTTTGGTCTCTGTGTCTGAAGATGATTGGGCGTCGTGGGTCGTGGGATTCTGGGCGTAGTTTTTGTGTGACGGCGGGCGTCCTCTTCGCTGCTTGGTGGGCGGGCTAGCTTTGTGGAAGTGCTCATCTGTAAAAAAAAAAAAAAAAAAAAAAAAAAAAAAAAAAAGTGGAAACACGGTCACCACATGGACTAACATCAGTATCGCTAACTTCCGTGCTTTAGACAACCACACTTGAATCTATCTAATCCATCTAATTAACATGGCTGTTAGCAACATGAGGCTAACAGATAGATTTCTGAGCTGACTGCTTCATAGTGACGGAGGTGTAGGAGCTATTTGTCTGTTTTTTTTAATATTTAATTTTCCTAGTTTACTAATATGCTCATTTCTGACTATTATTTTATGTTGATTAGATTGTTTTCTTAAGTTTACTTTTTGCAGTAATTTGTTTAGTTTATATTTAATTGTTTAGGATTAAGCACTTAAAGTTACACTGTGTAACTTTTCTCCTAAATATGTGGGGCATACTGACTTGTTTTTGTGATTTTTTGAGCGATTATAAGGCCTGAGGCGCGATCTGTTGCTCCGAGTGGGGCTTCTGTACTGAGAAACCGCCCTCGCAACTTGGCCGGGAGCGCTCCGCTGTTGAGGAAGAGTCACGTGACAGGGAACGACTTGAGGCGCAGTATAACCATGAAGCTACTTTTAGCGTTGTTATTTTCGCCAGTTCGTCAGGGCCGAAGGACACAAGAAGATGAAGACAATGTCGGACGAGGCAAGAAAAAGAAAATGTGAAAGGGACCGCACCAGATCACAGACAAGAGTCAACATCGGACAGACTTTTGCTCGCTGGCGTCAGATGAGAGACAGAGAAGGCTGCAAATCGGATCACGTTTTTGCTTCTTTATTGTTGGGCAGGTAAATTAGCCTCTTTATTTTTTCTTTAGAACGTGCTTTTTCATACAGTTATTAGTTGTTTTTACTGCGACCATTGCGCGATATTTGTTGATAAGCTAACGCTAGCGCTAACTCTATAGAAGATCCAGTCCAAACTTCCAAAGGTAGCAGCAGGTCAACTAAAGCTGAAACAATGATGGAAATAGACGCACGCTCGCACAATTTCAGAAGGAGGAGGGGCCCTAGTGTTTACGTTTTGCGACGGTGCAGTGGCACCTGTGGCCTCTAGAGGCGCAAGACCGGGAATCTTACACAGTGTAACTTTAAATAGTAGTAATTTTGTATTGGGTTAGGCCATGGGCACCTAGGGGATAAAAGCACACAGTGTAGATGGACCAGCATGCACCTGGGTGGGCCTATGGTTTTTTACTGTCAGACCGTCCTGTGGAGCAGGAGAGGCAGCAAGTGGGCCTTTGAAAATTTGCTTGTTGTTTGCCTGCCAAAATGGAATAAAGGAACCAAACTGCACTTCTCGGTATGGACAATGACTTTTGTTCTGCGTAAACCACAAACCCAGGATGCATCTTAGTGATTATTTGAGTTATGTATTTTAAGTTTAGTCACGTTTAAGTTTGTTAATTTTTGTTGACAAATAGTCACTACAGGAGTTTAAAGATATTAGGGAGGATTTTTTTCGACTGCTGAGAAACCAGCGACTGTTTGTCCTTTTTTGAATACTGCGCATGCGTCGGGCCCTGTCCTTCACTGTTCCTTTCCAAGGAACTCCTCCACAGCGACGTGCACGAGCGTTGGAACACGAGTGTTTGTTTACAACCGGCATCAGCAGAGATTCGCCTAAACCTAGACCTGCATTGTTTGTTTGCGCGACCTTTGACCTAGTTCCCCACACAGACCTAGTCACATGCACAGTCCCTAAATGTGAGCAAAAATATGTCCTCCTGTTATTGGTAGCATTAGCAAACTGACGTTGCTGTACAGTTGAAAAGGTTCAACAGATAAAGAAAAAAGGCATTATTTTCAAACGATAAGATAAACTGAACCTGTCCAGCAGAAACTTGGCGACCAATGCATCGTCTGAAGCCCTTTCTGTTCCTACAGCGCACGCCGTCCTTTGAAGGAATCGCCAATAACTACACGGGTTTTACTCTGCTCTTCTACAGTTTTTCTCCTCCTCCTCTGGTTCACTTCAAAAACAGTTTTCCTTTTGTGACCGCCCGGTTCACGGTTTTCCTCAGCCATTGTGCTCTTTGAAGTCAGGCTGTCCGCGCTATGATGTTAACACCGCTAATGCCGGGACTACATAAACATAGTGTATACGCATGCGCAGGCACAAGAACGCGCACGTATCGCCGAAACTAGGAAGTCGGAATGATTGGCGAGTCCATGGAACAATGGTTAACGTACTCATGACAAAAACGATTGGATGAGGTTTTTTAAGTCCCACAGAGTCCACAGTTTATTAATATTATTATTATATTTTCTAATACACCAATTTATAAGCCTTATACAGGGCAATGAAGGTAGTTTTAATAAATATTGCAAAAAATGAATTTATAAAGATCCTCCCTAATACCTTTAAGGCTAAAATGATCAGAATGAGTCCGGTGATGGTGTATGGGCTTTAGAAACGCGCAGGAGCACTTCCTGGTTTCACGTGTCTACATAGAGCTGTGAGACCAAGCGTTTTCAGCTCTGGAGAAGGGCAGCGCCTCAGCATACACAATTACTCAAACAGAATACTACTGCAGGTCTGTTTTTGAGGAGGAGACCACATTAGAACAGGGTTAAAGAGAGGAACAGGACAGTTAGCAGAAAAGGGGAGCTATAAAGGCTTCACAAACAAACAGATAAACAGATTGTACTAAAGAACGTCCTGTGTCCTGCGTCAGGGCGAGGCAGAGTCGTTTCAGTTCAGTGTCGTCTCTGACCTGAGCTCAGACTCACCCTGCAGCGGTGGATTCTCAGACTCTTCGTCTGAACTCAGAGGAGCCATGAACCCCAGTGACTCCAACACGTCCGGTCTGAGTCTGTCAGAGGCTGTGGGGGAGTCTCCGCAGAACGGCATGCTGGATACGGACGCGCTGGACTGATGCGTGCTGGGTATGGCCACGCAGGCCTGATGCATGCTGGGTAGTGTATGCTGGTGTGTGCTGTCTGGTTCCTGGTTCGGAGTTGTTGTTGGTGAAGTGCAGAGCAGCGCAGACGACAGAGCTGGAGGTGAGCACAGCGGGCTGTTGTTCTGAGAGCTGCAGTGCCACCACAGAGCGCCCCCTGCTGGTTCCTCCGCTCTGACAGAGACACAGTGCCATGGTACGTCACATGACCCTGAAACACAGACGGGAAACCTGAGTTTCAGCGATTCTTTCATGTCATTCAATCATAGAGCCATAAAGAATTTAATACTTTACTCTGGTAAAAAAGGACTTTTCCTCTAAGTAAAAAAACACTTGAACAATGTTTCATTTGATAAAACCGCTTTAAAATGTCCTACTGTCCACGTCCCAGTCAGACACAGTTTAAGCCAACTTTATTTAATCATCAGTTCCATTAACAGAAGACAGCTCTTGCATCTTAAAAAGCAGCTCCTGATTCTGTCTCAACTACTGCTGAAAAATCTGTAATTTTTTTACTCAAAATTGTGAATTTCACCCTTGTACTCTAATTTTAAAAAGTTATGTTGTTATTGTTAAGTGACAAAACAGTCCCTTTGTCCTCCAACTCTCCTCTTCTGTTAGGACTGTGAAAGTTGTGAAGTGTGTGCCCAGCTTTAGGGGTCTCTCTCTTTACCTGGCATTCTGCAGCTCAGTCCGATAAGGTCGACCTGAACCGCCACATCTGCGTGTTCTGCCGAGCTCTGGACCCCCACGTCCTTCCACTGCTCCTCGGGCCGCTCCCACTGGACGGCCACTTCACATCTGTCCTGCGGGATCTCCCCCACAGTCTCCTCCACGGCCTCCTCTTCAGTCTGAGACAAGAGAAACATTAATCTGATGAAACAGTGACCCTCAAATACCGATAGACCAATATAAATCAGGCGGCTGATACACTGGGCCAATGAAAACTGGTCATGGCCTATGCTTTTTTTGGTCACTTGTTTGGGTAACCACATGACTGAAGGACCCCATCTGCAGCCTCACTATGAACCAAGCAGTGGCACAGTTTAGTTTAGTTTAGTTTAGTTTATTAAGATCCCCATTAGCCACTGAAACAACAGTAGCTATTCTTCCTGGGGTCTCCTTAACATTCATAACACATTTTACTTATATTTTGCACCATTCACACACTGCACACACAATAACAATACATACAAGAGACATACTTAAGACATACAAGAGTTCATAGCAGCTCAGTGCCAAAAAAAAGAACACTCAAAAACAGCTCATTTGTTGTATCATTATACACTACCATCCATATTCTATAATAACAACAAAACTACATCATTAGGTTAAGCATCAGTCTTCCTAATAATCACAATACATACTCAGTGATCACTGCATGAACAATAAAAATTTTAACTTCTTTTGAAAGCATTTTTTATTATTTTGCAACAACAAAAATCCTGGTAATGAGTTCCACGCCACCATAGCTCGATAAAGCACTGACAACTGTATTTTGTGAGTTCTGCATGAAGGCAGCAAATCTCATCTATTTGTCTGTCATTATGTGTATCTGAAAAAAAAAAGACGGCGTTTTTGATACAATGATGTTTCTCATAAATGTTAGTAGGAAATACTTCAGTCTAAGTTTTACAGTTAACCAAGCCAAACTATCATGCATCGTAGTCACATTGGTTCTGTATGGACAGCACTGCTTTGTTTTGAGCAATCTGAAGTCTGTATAAATTGTTTTCACTTGTGTTTGACCAAACAACTGAGGCATAATCCAAATGAGAAAGCACTAACGACTGAACCAGTTGTTTTGTTAACAAACCAGGAATGAATTTCCTACTGTGTCTAATCGTGGCTATACTTCTACCCATTTTTTGTAAAATTTGGTTTATTTGACTGTTCCAAGACAGCTTACTATCAACCCTTACTAACCCTAACAGTCACAGCAGACTGAGCCACTCAAAAGACGCGACTAACTTATTGATGCACTGTAAAAACACTGATATGAGGGACTGTATTTGAACGCTTCTGTGTGAGCCTGCAGCATTAGCTTCAGTCCACAGGATAACGTCCTTCCCGCTGGCTGGGGTTAAATGTTGTCTTATAGAGCCATGAACTAAAACGGAGCGATAGCAGACCCTTCAGAATCTTACCTACAGTTGTAACTTTCCTTATACTTCACTGAAGCGGAGCGGTGCACTGTCGTGACAGCGGTCAGACGCCGTGGACCCACAAAACAACAGTTTATAAATATCACAGAGAATATTCTCTCATAATATTGAATAACTCTACACATAACTTTGTGCATTACCATTAAACTTATATTTGGATGTACTACTGCTAAGGTTAATTATGGCTCAACATTAATAATAATCACAATACATTAGCCTTATGTGGTGTTTTTCCACTGTAAAGTCAGCTTACGATTGTGTGCATTGCTAATTCATAAAACTGCACACATTTACAAATAGAGCTGCTACAAAGTTATCAGACTCAAGGCTGCAGGCTCTGTCGATGTGCGGGAGGTTCAGGAAGAAAAACAAGATAACGCTCTGCTGAGATCGTCATGCACAAATATAAAAACTTAGGACACTCCCCTCTCGGGGCCCTCTCCTTTTCTGCAGAGCCTGTCGCTGCGCTGTAACCTTCCCTGTGAGAACTCAGTAAACTTTCTGATCTGACTGCACTTCTGAATCACCGTCCTCTTTGATGCTTACACCAGAAAATAAACATCCTTACAATAATATTAGAAACACGGCCCCACACAATCGTCAGAGCTTATCAGCTATCGTCTGATCTGGACTTTAAAAATCTGCATCGGCCACAAAAAAAACCAAATCAATCAACCTCAAACTTTAATTAATTTATTTATTTATTAGGTTTATTTGAAAGTGACAATTTGTGAAAATTTAGACAAACTGTAAAGCAGCCGTCCCATGCATGTATCAATGCTTTTAGCAAGAGCTAATTTGCAGCACTCGTCCCTAGATGGGCTTTTACACACAGTAAAGACTAAAACACAGACAAAACGTGAACAGAGAGATGTTAAAACATAACAATGACCAAGACACACACAGACACTAAATAAGAACAACAGCGGGACAAAGACACACGACAACTGAACACATTAATCATGAGCACAGTGCTGCTGCTGCTGGCACATCCAAGACTGAGTTTGTTTTTTAAGAACAATTAAATCTGGTCACAGACTTCAAATTGATAGGAAGCAAATTCCAAAGTAAAGCACCTCTCACAGAGAATGCAGTTCAGGCAAAAGAGGTTTTGCAAAAAGGCAGCTTGCAGTCTCCACTTGAGGCTGCGCTGCAGTTTACTCACAGTTACTCAGTGGTTCAGGTGCACGTCCATTTACATTTGAAAATCAGCTTCAGGAAGTTGAAATACAATTTCAATACAAAATGTTAAAATACGATAATACTTTTCACACCGCGTACCAGTGAAGAAAATATTTGGCTTAACAAGAACAATTTTTAATACATGAAAAAACTATTGACCAAACTAAATCTAAACCAAGGATAAAACAGGGACAGAAAGTGAATGACTGCGCTTTTCCATGAGGCAGAACGGCACGGGACGCTTTAGAACAAAACCTGCAGGTGTTCCATGGCTCAGGGGCCCACATCTGTTCCAGAAACACTGACGGCCAAAAAACAAGACTGAAACCAGCGCTCGAAACTAAATTTAAGCCCCTAAAAAAGCAGAACTAAAAATAAATCTGTCTCTAAACAAAATCAGGACTTGCCCTGACTCCTAAGTCCAGAGGAAGTCCCTGTGCCACAGTTTGAGAACCACTGACATAAAACTGTCCCCTTTAAGAAGTCGGTAGATGAGCTAATGTAGCCTCGACACCAGTGACTACTGAATTCCGTTTACACGTTTTTAAGGGCCCCTCGCTTTGGCCCCTGCGCAGCCGCAATACTCACTGCATTTCTGGTGATTTTCCAGCCACGGAGCCGCACAAAACCCCGTACATCAAACTAAATCACCGTTTAAAAACCATTATCTAACTAAAATCTGCGTCTGTGTGGATTTATTTGGGTTTTGCGTTATAAAAGTGTCAGTTTGTGTTGGTTTCTCACCGTAAACATCTTCTCAGAGCCGCCTCAGTGCGCGGGCCGCTCACACGCCATGGGAAGTGAAGGAAAAGTGGGATAAAAACTCCAGAGAGGCACAAGAAAAGCAGTTTTTTGTTCGTGCAGAAGTAGCACCGCTGCAGTCTGTGCGCCGTGTGCTGCACAACAACAAAAGACACAGAGCCCGACGCGAGATGGCGCCCCCCAGCGGACAGGAGGGGGAGTACACAGGTAATTAAAAGTGTTTTACAGAAAAAAAGACAAAAGTGTGTTACATATGAGACTTCAGGCAGCGCTGCAGGAAAGGACAAAGTGCATGTTTCTCTGGACATTTTGAGGAACTGTCTTGTTGATTATCACAGGGCTGTGAAGGAGGCAAAGTCAGGATTTTTGTCTGATATCATCTCTGACAGTGGTCTCTGTCCCAGGGGCCGGGTTGTATTGGACAGAAGGTTTTGGTGCAGACTGTCACTGCCCCTCGCCCCAACTAAAAACTGCTAAAAGAGGTTTTCACCACTGCTGGGCCTTCTCTCTCGGTGTTAACACAGTGCCTTGGTTCAGGACGTCCCAGAAGCCTTTATCCCTCCTACAGCCCTAAGACATGTTTTGATGTTTTGCAGCAGTTTTTTGTGGATAACTTTTGCTGTGTTGATTCAAATGGCATAGATTTTGCCTCAGGTGTGTATTTTTGGATGAATTTTCAGATTTATTATTATTTTTTTTAAAATCCTCTTAAAAAGGTGTCTAAAAATAGTCACACTTTTACCCCTAAGACATTTTTTGTGCCACTGACTCCCATTAAACAACATTTCTATTATACACTGTCACTGCAATATAATTTCACATTTTATTTCCTGTCTCTGTCTCTGTCCTGTCTCTGTCTCTGTCCTGTCTCTGTCTCTGTCTCTGTCTCTGTCTCTTAAGTATTTCATGGATTCATTTTTTTGAATTATCTATTATTATACAATTTTTCTATGGCAGTGCAGTTTTTTTGCGCCTTAGGACGAAAGGTATGACTGGTATGACTTTCATCCACCACTACACAAAAATTTAAACTCTAATAAAATCAATCATGATGCCAGTTTTCGACACTCCCAAGCTCTGATAATACACCACAAAAAAATCTGTTTTGCATTTACAGAAACAAACAAAAAAAACAACATTTTTTTGTGATTTTTGCCATAATTTAAAATCAACTTTTAATCACAGTCAATCGTTGTAACCATGAAAAAAAAAAAAAAAAATGGAATTATTGACTATTAGATCATTTTTCAATGGCAGTGTTTATTGGTGCATTTTTCTGTGCGTAGGGCGGAAGGTGAGAGTAAAAAGTTAGGGCTGTGGGAGGAATAAACCTGCCACAGTGAGGCCTCTTCTTATAAAAACACTGCTGATCCCTTAGTTTTATCTCATTTTAGATTTTAAAATGTATTTATTCAGACTTAACAATTAATGCTGTGACATTTTATTACCTCCGCCAAGAAGGAAATGTTTTCAGTGGTGTTGGTTTGTTTGTTTGTTGGTTTGTTGGTTTGTTTGTTAGCAACATAACTCAAAAACTTATGAACAGATTTTGTTGAAATTTTCAGGAAATGTCAGAAATGGAATAAGGAACAAGTGATTACATTTTGGGGCTGATTTTTTAAAAAGATTCTTCACATTGGAGATGGAGGTAATTTTTCCATTACAGCTTCTAACTTTTTTTTAATGTATGTTTTTATTGACAAAAATAAGTAAATAATTTCAATGACAAATGCAGTTCACTTTTCATATACAAGCTTATACATACACACGCAGGTATACACACATAAGCACACACAGATGTGTATAAACAGAGACACGTGTATACTTATATACATGAAATTAAAACTGAATAAATTCCAACAAGATTAAGAAACACAAGGTAAAGAACAATGAACAAGCCGCCCTCCAACCCCGCCCCAGCTCAGCATGGCCCTCATAAAAAAATAAACAAATAAATATTGGTTAAACACGTTATAAAAGACATAACAGCAGGCACAGTTTCAGTTGGGTAATGGCTCCAAGTTAGAGAAGTAATCAATAAAGCAATTTCATTTGTAGAAAAACTTGGTTTGTTTGTGCAGCCTCTCAATGTTCACTTCATTTTCTCCAGTTTTAGATAAACATCATGTCTCTGAGCCACTGGGAGATAGAGGGACAGTGTAACAACAGGGAACGTCTTGCTGTTAAGGATGTGAAAGCTATAATATCCTTTTGTGTGTTGTTTAAAGGAAGTAAAAAGTCAGGAATCCCAAATATAGCAATCAGTGGACAAGGATGCTACAGCTTCTAACTTAACAATAATAAAGCCCATAATCTTTGGCAAATACTAACAAGATGGCACCATGGTAGATGTTATAATCTGACATAGTTTGACCCGGATCATGTTGATATTCTGGTTCTGGTGACACAGCAACAAATGTAGCTGCATACTTTCAAATAACGCCAAGTGAAAGGTGAGGTTTTTCTCTTTCAGTAGTATGTTCACAGATTGGATGTTTCTTTAATACTTGCTGACCTGGATCCAGGGTCTTTAGGGCTTTTTTTCAGGTGAAGTGACCTATAATAATAATAATAATACATCAATTTTATATAGTGCCACTCCTCAGTCACACTTGGTGGTGGTGAGCTACTTCTGTAAGCCACAGCTGCCCTGGGGCAGATTGATGGAAGCTGCCAATTTGCGCCAACGGCCCCTCCGACCACCACCAAACACAGCCACACTGACACATTCATACACACAGGCAAGGTGGGTGAAGTGTCTTGCCAGGGACATCGAACGCGCTACCCTCCGGTTGCTGGGCGTATGCTTAACCCACTGCGCCACCATCGCCCCCGATGTTTGGCACGGTGGAGGTCTGCACTTCTAGTTTATGTTGTATTCCAGCCATTCCCAAAGTCAGGAGCATCAGGGCCCTCCTTAAATTTCCCTCAATCCCAAATTTTTTTTTTAATTGTTTTTCTCCATATATTTCTTTAAAAACATTACAAAACACACTGACTATTGGCTAAAAGTGTTTTAAAGTTATATTTTTAAACAAATACACTGTAAAAACTCAATAACTCAAGGCAAAGGATCCCTCAAGATTTTTGGGGCCAACTCAAAATCTCAAGTTTTCCACACTTTCACTTAATTTGATGTTCATACGTCTAAAAACTTTTCTAATGTTTAAGTTTTTCTCTCTCTCATTATTTTTTGACTCATCTTACAGCCAACTTACAGAGTTCAGAAAAAGTGATTCTTTTGTTAAATGTAGTATATTTAGTTTTTATTATTATCAATAATACTTTTTCTGAACAGTGGAGTCAGTTGCTGTAAGATGAGCTGGAAAAATTAAAGATAGTGAGTAAAACTTAACATTTTTAGATGTATGAATGTTATATTGTGTGAGTAAAAATATATTTCTTGTTGAAAACTTTTGAGTTGATCACCAAAACTCAAAAATCTTGAGGGATCCTGTTGCCTTGAGTTTTTGCAGCATTGTTTTTTACAGTGCATTTCAAACTCAATTTCTTTTTATAGACAGCCTCTGGGGGGGGGCTGCAGTATCTTTGTGGACCCCCAGGGGGCCCCGGACCCCACTTTGGGAACCACTGTTGTATTCTATAGAAAAATGTAATTTCATCTTATTTTATTTTTGTTGTACTTACTTTATTTTTCAGTTGTCTATACTTCTTATTCATGCTATTTTTATGTTTGTTCTGGTAAAATAATATATAAAATAATAATAAATATTTTTAACTGTTCCAAAAACAGCCTCTGCTAATGGCAGGAGGATTTTCAAATGAACCAAAGGAAATGTCAAATCACTTTTTCTCTACAGTTCTCTCTTCCTCCGTCCTGAGACCTGCACACAGCTGCTGGATATGATTTATGACTTTATAATACACATATAAACACTCATGCTCTACGTGCTTGTCTGTTCATTAACATGCATTGTCCCGTTTAAATAAATAAATAAAATAAATAAATCTAAGTATTATATTTAGTATTAGTTACTCCTTAACTCGCCTTTTCCGCTCATAATTATCTCATAAATATTAAAAGAAACGGTGGCGAGGGGGAAATAAGCTCCGTGCGCGTTTCCCCAGATAAACACCCGTGACCAGGTGACGTCAGAGAAAAAACAAATACAAATCGAAACCAGAGCCAGGACTGAGCTCAGAGCTGGATCATGGACGTCGTAAGGTGCGTGTAAAATTCTGAAATCATATATTTTAAACCAGAAAGCTATTTTTATCATGCAGAATACAAAACTATTCATTTATT
This sequence comes from Bostrychus sinensis, assembly GCA_020698575.1. Lineage (NCBI taxonomy): Eukaryota > Metazoa > Chordata > Actinopteri > Gobiiformes > Eleotridae > Bostrychus > Bostrychus sinensis. The sequence goes on along the minus strand of CM036259.1, from coordinate 3,013,749 downwards.
ACCAAGTGTTATCCCGGTTACGTGAATGTGCGTAATGGATTTAGCGCTGCACATCAAAGAGCAGAGAAGGCTCGGACTATACTCGGATTTTGTTAAAAGAGTTAAAAGAGAGGAACAGGAGAGGAACACGGAGCTTTAAAATGTAGTGAGAAGTAGTAAAAAGTACAGATACTTGCTCTAAAATGTAGTGAAGGTAAAGAACCCCTTGTAAAATCTACTTAAGTGAAGTCCAGAGCAATGAAAACAGTAAAGTAACAGAGTTATTTCCAGCAGCAGCTGGTAGTGAGAGCGCTGGAGTTTGTGCTGCGCAGTTGTAAATATTTCCTGTAAGAGCTGAGTTTGTGTAGAAGCCACGCAGAGGTCACAGCTCCGCTCTGTCAGAGGCTGGCAGCTCATCCACGGCTCCAGAACAGCCCTCTTCAGATCTGAGCAGCCAGAAGTGAAATTAAACAGCCCAATAAATAATGTGTTAATATGATATGCCTACTTTAAATAAAGGTAACACCAACATAGGCTGCTGCTGTAGCCTACTTTTTTTTTTTTTTTTTTTTACATATAAATATATATATTTTTATGGTTTATATGGGGCTTTAACACTAGGGTATCTTCCAGCACATTCATATTTTATCAATGGCTCTGTGACCAACTTGCAGGGGTGAAAGTAGATTTTTGCTTATGCCGGTACTATTACAAATTATGCCTACATATATATTTTTAATAGCAGAAAAAGCAGATATACGAAGTTAAGAATGAATCTTGACTATAAATAAAAAATATAGACATGGCTTATACGGGGTTTAACAGGGTTTGAAAACAAATCAAACGCACCCAATAAAGGCCAACACACACCGGACGCACGTCAAAAAATACACACCTATTGTTTTCTATGAGGCGCACGGCGGTGGCTGAAAACACATGGTCCCTGTACTTCTGCAGTAACAAAGTACTTCTGCAGTAACAAAGTACTTCTGCAGTAACAAAGATGGTTCTCTGCTCCGTGTGACACAGACTCAGCTGTAAACACTGAGGGACAGTAGCTGCTGCTCGGGGGGACACAGGCAGCAGCTCCTGACTCCTGCTGCAGTCAGAGCTCGGGGAAACTCCTTTCTGTCGCTAACTCGCTAATAACCTGCTATAAACCGGGGCGGCTCCAGACAAATATCATTGAGGGGGCAATGGGGGGGTCCATATTAAATAAAGAGGGGGCAATGAAATTCTGACGCAACAATATACACCAAAAACAATAAACACTAAAATCAATAAGCAAAATATAAATTTCCATTAGTATTGAGCAACAGTTTTATCTAGACCAGTGGTGCCCAACCTTTTTCAGCTTGCGATCTACTTTTAAAGTCATCAAGGCCTGGAGATCTACCTTTATTTTTTTTTTACTCCTTATTTCTATTAAACATGGTGGGCATTTATCAGGGTTATTATTATTGCAGTGGTAAAACATGAAAATAAAAATAGAAATAGCCACTTTAATAAAGTCACATTTTATTAAACTAAAATGATAAACATTAATTATCAACTCAGGACAGGAATAACTGAATCTAATAAATGTAGCATTTTTGTCAGTGATATTTACAACATTCCATCATTTCCTAAAACTGCTGATTATTATGGATTATAATAGGCCTGCTATATTTATAATTAGGCCTGAATTAAACTGCAGTATCAATGCAGCTTATCATCAAAGCTCAGCATTATTTTAGTAACATTGGTGATTGACAGGAGCTCCATGGTAACGCTCAGGGGAGGAGCTTGTGAGACTTCAACAAAGTCAGCTTTCCTCACGCACGGCAACAACAAACTACTGCAGGACAAAAACAAAGCAAACAGGTGACATCAGGCTCTGCCACATTCCTCACCTGTCTCCTCCCTGATACCGCTGCGTCCTCCTGTGTGTGTGTGTGTGTGTGTGTGTGTGTGTGTCTGTGTGTGTGTGTGTGTGTGTCTGTGTGTGTGTGTGTGTGTGTGTGTGTGTGTGTGTGTGTGTGTGTGTGTGTGTGTGTGTGTGTGTGTGTGCGCGTCAGTCTCATGGCAGTGTTCAGCGCGAGCCGCCCGCAGCCTCCACAACAGAACTGAAGTGAAAGCGGAGAGAACTCTGATTGTTATTAAGTTGCTTGTATTGGGTTTAGTTCGTAGCTCGTGCGGTTCCCTTGATGTCCTGTTGGGCAGGGGCTGTCAAATTTCAAAGCCCGAGAGAAAAAAAGTTATTGTCCCGGGACGCCCCTCCTTGAACCGCCACCTTACCATGGTGGAGGGGTTTGAGTGCTCGAGTGATCCTAGGAGCTATGTTGTCTGGGGCTTAATGCCCCTGGTAGGGTCTCCCATGGCAAACAGGTCCTAGGTGACGAGCCAGACTAAGAGCGGTTCAGAAGCCCTTTATGATGAGTATGAAAACAAGGTCCGTTACGTCGCCCGGATTGGCGTCACCGGGGCCCCACCCTGGAGCCAGGCCTGGGGTTGGGGTTCGCAGGCGAGCGCCTGGTGGCCGGGTCTCCTCCCACGGGACCCGGCTGGGCCAAGCCCGAAAAAGCTACGTGGGACCGCCTTCCCGTAGGCCCACCACCCGCAGGAAGGACCATAAGGGGCCGGTGCGTTGTGATCTGGGCCGCGGTCAGAGGCAGGTGCCTCGACGACCCAATCCATGGGCGCAGAAACTAGCTCTGGGGACATGGAATGTCACCTCGCTGGGGGGGAAGGAGCCTGAGCTTGTGCGGGAGGTTGTGCGGTATTGGCCAGATATAGTCGGGCTCACCTCCACGCACGGCTTGGGCTCTGAAACCCAGCTCCTTGAGAGGGGTTGGACTCTCCACCACTCTGGAGTTGCCCGCGGTGAGAGGCGGCGGGCTGGTGTGGGCTTGCTCATAGCCCCCCAGCTCAGCCGCCATGTGTTGGAGTTCACCTCAGTGAATGAGAGGGTCGCGTCCCTGCGCCTCCGGGTGGGGGACAGGTCTCTCACTGTGGTTTCGGCCTATGGGCCGAACAGCAGTGCAGAATACCCGGCCTTCTTGAAGTCCCTGGGAGGGGTACTGGAAGGTGCTCCGACAGGGGACTCCGTTGTTCTACTGGGAGACTTCAACGCCCACGTGGGCAATGACAGTGATACCTGGAGGGGCGTGATTGGGAGGAACGGCCTCCCTGATCTGAACCCGAGTGGTGTTTTGTTATTGGACTTCTGTGCTAGTCACAGTTTGTCCATAACGAACACCATGTTCAAGCACAAGGGTGTCCATCAGTGCACGTGGCACCAGGACACCCTAGGCCGGAGGTCGATGATCGACTTTGTTGTCGTCTCATCTGACCTTCGGCCGTGTGTCTTGGACACTCGGGTGAAGAGAGGGGCTGAGCTGTCAACTGATCACCACCTGGTGGTGAGTTGGATCCGCTGGCGGAGGAGGAGGCCGGACAGACTCGGCAGACCCAAACGTGTTGTGAGGGTCTGTTGGGAACGTCTGGCTGAGCCCTCACATTTAACACATTCATGAGCTGAGTCTGTGCCAAATACTTTTACTTTTTCACTCTCAAGTACATTTAAAAGTAAGCACTGTTATACTTTTACTCAAGTCGAAATTTTAATGTTAAACTTTTACTTTTACTTGAGTAATTTTTGCTCCTTTATCTGTACAAAAGAAAGTGAGCACTTCTTCCACCACTGCTGTAGTAAATAACTGTAAATACTGAGTATAATGAGCATTTAATAAAATAACTCACAGACAGCGTCATGTCTCTGAGGTTTACGGTTCACATTATTGGTCAAGAACAGTTTTCTGACGGTGTGTTTTTGTTTTACACAGAGCTGAAGTCTCACTGATGAACTAAACTCTGCAGCATGGACCCAGAGCAGGACCTGGACCTGGACCTGGACCTGGACTCAGGACCAACACCGCTGTGAGGGAACTGCTCAGGTCTGCTGTCCTCAGAAAACACACAAACACTAACCTCAGTCTCTGTCTCTGTCCCTGTCCCTGTCTCTGTCCTGTCCCTGTCTCTGTCCTGTCTCTGTCCTGTCTCTGTCTCTGTCTCTGTCCTGTCCCTGTCTCTGTCTCCGCCCCCGCCTCCGCCTCCGTCTCTGTGCAGAAGTGTTTTCCCCAGGCCCAGAGCGGACTCTCCTCTGTCCCGGTGCGTGTCTCTGAGGACGGACCACTCCAGAGACTTACCCCCAGAGTTTGGGCTGAAGTGTGGTTCTCTGGATCACAGGTGAGTACCAGAGACGGGCCCCGTCCCGTCAGACCTGTGTACTTCTGAGCTGAAGTGGGTCGTTCAAAGTCTATCTTAAAATAGTAAAAGGCAGTGGTTCTCAACCTGTGGTCCTGGGACCCCTGATGGTACTCGGAGTCTTTCAGAGTTTAAGTTAAGTCCTGGCTCTGTTTTGGTTAGAACTGGTGTTAGTCATCATCATTTAGACCTGGTTTAGTCCTGGTTTAGACCTGGTTTAGACCTGGTTTAGACCTGGTTTAGACCTGGTTTAGTCCTGGTTTAGCCCTGGTTTATTCCTGGTTTAGTCCTGGTTTAGACCTGGTTTAGTCCTGGTTTAGTCCTGGTTTAGACCTGGTTCAGTCCTGGTTCAGTCCTGGTTTAGCCCTGGTTTAGTCCTGGTTCAGTCCTGGTTTAGCCCTGGTTTAGTCCTGGTTCAGTCCTGGTTCAGTCCTGGTTTAGCCCTGGTTTAGACCTGGTTTAGTCCTGGTTCAGTCCTGGTTTAGCCCTGGTTTAGACCTGGTTTAGTCCTGGTTTAGACCTGGTTTATTCCTGGTTTAGACCTGGTTTAGTCCTGGGTTTAGTCCTGGTTTAGTCCTGGTTTAGTCCTGGTTTAGTCCCGGTTTATACCTGGTTTAGTCCTGGTTTAGTCCTGGTTTAGTCCTGGTTCAGTCCTGGTTCAGTCCTGGTTTAGTCCTGGTTTAGTCCCGGTTTATACCTGGTTTAGTCCTGGTTTAGACCTGGTTTAGTCCTGGTTTAGTCCTGGTTTAGTCCCGGTTTATACCTGGTTTAGTCCTGGTTTATACCTGGTTTAGTCCTGGTTTAGTCCTGGTTTAGTCCTGGTTCAGTCCTGGTTCAGTCCTGGTTCAGTCCTGGTTTAGACCTGGTTTAGTCCTGGTTTAGTCCTGGTTTAGTCCCGGTTTATACCTGGTTTAGTCCTGGTTTAGACCTGGTTTAGTCCTGGTTCAGTCCTGGTTCAGTCCTGGTTTAGCCCTGGTTTAGTCCTGGTTCAGTCCTGGTTTAGTCCTGGTTTAGTCCTGGTTCAGTCCTGGTTTAGCCCAGGTTTAGTCCTGGTTCAGTCCTGGTTTAGCCCTGGTTTAGTCCTGGTTTAGTCCTGGTTCAGTCCTGGTTCAGTCCTGGTTTAGGCCTGGTTTAGTCCAGGTTTAGGCCCAGTTTTAGAGCCTGTTGTATTAAGCGTGTTTTGTCCTCAGTCCATTGTCCCTCTGTCTCTGTCCTGCTCAGGCTGAGTTACTGCCGTGTTTCGGAGGTGGGCTGCTCCGCTCTGGCCTCTGCTCTGAAGTCCCAGGGAGTCCCTGGTTTAGGTCTAGGTCTAAACCAGGTCTAAAAAAACAATAACAATGTGTGTAAATAATAATGAATGTGATTTTATTTCAAGCAAACAAAACACTCATTTATTACGTTGTTCTAAAGTATTTTAGCCACATGAAGGCGCTGTTGTGCTACTGTCGTTTTAAACTCAGCAGTGGTGTTGGTGCAGGTTTTCTGGACTTTCTGAAAAACTCAAATGGATTTTTAATAATGAATAAATTAAAACAAGTGGGTCAGAAGTCTTGGGGCCAGGTGCTCTTCAAAGATCAATGAGAAAAAAGTCAGGATAAAAGCAGGAGATGGACTGGAGGCACTCTGACATTATTAAAAGTTGTACGGGACATTCTAACGCGTTTTGACCGGATATGAGGATAAAAGAAAAAAGTTTTTATTTCTTTTTATCATTTTCTTTTGTTGTTGTTGTATTCAAAAAATGTGTAATCACTCTGTCACGAGATCTTATTTCTCTATTCAGACCAGCTGGTATTGATTACACATTATGTCCGCCCTCATAACGTCCCCTACACCAGCCATTCCCAAAGTCGTGGCCCCCTTAAATTTCTGAAAATCCCTTGCGGACCCCCAACAATAAAACCCTCGATACAAAAGACTCTGCCATGTTTTTCTCCATATGTTTTTTCATAAAAACAGTACAAAAACACTGATTATTGACTAAAAGTTGTTTTAAAGTAATATTTTAAAACAAGTATACAACTGTAATTAATTTCAAAAGTTTTTTATGTACTTAATGTTTTTAGGTACTTAATATTTTCATTGACTTTTTATATTTTTGTATGTTTTATTTGTTTTTATGAACCAAAACCATGTGTCTGAAATAACAATAATAATAATAAAAAATAAATAAATAAATTAAAATTTAAATTGAAATATAGACAGCCTCTTGGGGGCCCCCTGTAGTACCTTTGCGGACCCCCAGGGGGCCCCGGACCCCACTTTGGGAACCACTGCCCTACACAATAAAGGACTTCTGATAATGTCAGAGACCCATCGTCTGCTTTTAAACTGAGGATATTTAATAATCACAACATTTCAGGACAGTTCAAACCTGGCAACCCTCTCTGACAGAGACTTGTCCAAACCTGGCAACCCTCTCTGACAGAGACTTGTTCAAACATGTCAACCCTCTCTGACAGAGACTTGTCCAAACCTGGCAACCCTCTCTGACAGAGACTTGTCCAAACCTGGCAACCCTCTCTGACAGAGACTTGTCCAAACCTGGCAACCCTCTCTGACAGAGACTTGTCCAAACATGGCAACCCTCTCTGACAGAGACTTGTCCAAACCTGGCAACCCTCTCTGACAGAGACTTGTCTAACCTGGCAACCCTCTCTGACAGAGACTTGTCTAACCTGGCAACCCTCTCTGACAGAGACTTGTCTAAACCTGGCAACCCTCTCTGACAGAGACTTGTCCAAACCTGGCAACCCTCTCTGACAGAGACTTGTCCAAACCTGGCAACCCTCTCTGACAGAGACTTGTCTAATCTGGCAACCCTCTCTGATAGAGACTTGTCTAATCTGGCAACCCTCTCTGACAGAGACTTGTCTAACCTGGCAACCCTCTCTGACAGAGACTTGTCTAAACCTGGCAACCCTCTCTGACAGAGACTTGTCTAAACCTGGCAACCCTCTCTGACAGAGACTTGTCCAAACCTGGCAACCCTCTCTGACCGAGACTTGTCCAAACCTGGCAACCCTCTCTGACAGAGACTTGTCCAAACCTGGCAACCCTCTCTGACCGAGACTTGTCCAAACCTGGCAACCCTCTCTGACCGAGACTTGTCCAAACCTGGCAACCCTCTCTGACAGAGACTTGTCCAAACCTGGCAACCCTCTCTGACAGAGACTTGTCCAAACCTGGCAACCCTCTCTGACAGAGACTTGTCCAAACCTGGCAACCCTCTCTGACAGAGACTTGTCCAAACCTGGCAACCCTCTCTGACAGAGACGTGTCCACCCTCAGGACAGAATTGTCTTCTAAAAAACAAACCTTGTCCCGCTGACGAGGTGGTTGAACCTTTTTTACTCAACAGTGGTGGCTCTTTAGTGTTGTTTGTGGTAGCACTATTACTACTGCTACTACTATTACCTCCACTACTACTACTACTACTACTACTACTACTGCCACAACTGCTACTTATACTATCTACCACTTTTACTACCACATACACCTAAACCTTTCAGGTATTGTTACTCATAGAGTGTAAAAAGTCAACTTAATTAAGTAATGTACTGCAGTAAAAGTATGTACTTTCTTCTACGGTGTACAGTACAGAATGAATAAATTACTGAAACAGAGGTAATGTACTCAAGAGTACTGTCACTTCAAAATAATATTACTCCAGCAGAAGTAAAAGTATGATGTAATAAAACTACTTTAAATAAAATGCATCCAAATTAAAGTAAGTTTTTACTGCCTCCCCCGAGTTCAGATGAAACACTGCTCTTTGGTTCTCCAGACCCAGACCCAGACCCAGACCCAGACCCAGACCCAGACCGGACTCTCCTCTGTCCCAGGCTGTGTCTCTGAGGACGGACCACTCCAGACACTTGCCCCCAACTTTTGAACCTGAACCTGAAGATGAACAGTAAGTTTTCTTTTACACACATCTATGTTTTATCAAATCTCAGCGCTGAAGTGACCGGTCTCTAACTGACCACTACCCCACCTCAGGCCCAAAGTAGCCGGTACTGACACAGGTGTAATAACATGTCATTTACCTGACAGACAGTAGTTTAATGAAGGTTTACTCACAGACCTGCGGGGGACCAGGAGCTGTGCTCTGTGTGTCAGAAGAAGACGTCTCTGGAGAGCTTTCCCTGTGGACATGGGTTCTGCAGAGACTGCATCTCCTCGTACCGCGGCCAGTTCACCTCCACCGGGGACTTCTGCTGTCCCCAGTGCGGAAAGAAGCCCAGGGTCTTTTTCCCGGATCAGCTGGTGTCCTCAGACGTGGACCGGCGGGTTTCAGAGGACCACAAACTGAGGCTGAGGACCAGATGTGGCAGTGTCAGTGAGGGAACTGAAGAGGCTGAGTGCATGATTCCTCTGAGCCGGGTCTACACTGAGCTCTACATCACAGAGGGCCTCAGTGAAGAGGGCGGCGTGCAGCATGAGGTCAGGCGGCTGGAGGCGGACTCCAAGAAGAAGGCAGTCCAGGAAACTCCCATCAGGTGCCAGGACATCTTTAAACCATTACACTGTGAAGAACAGCAGGGGGAGCAGGAGCAGCAGAGGTCCATCAGAGTGGTGCTGACCTGCGGCGTGGCTGGAGTGGGGAAGACCTTCTCAGTTCTGAAGTTCAGTCTGGACTGGGCCCAGGGCTTAGAGAACCAGGAGGTGGACCTGGTGGTGCCGCTGTCGTTCAGAGAGCTGAACCTGGTCAGAGAGGAGCGCTACAGTCTGCTGACACTGATACATGTGTTCCATCCACCGCTACAGAAGCTCACAGCTCAGACTCTGGCCCAGAGGAAACTCCTGTTCATCTTCGACGGCCTCGACGAGAGCAGACTCACTCTGGACTTCACCTGTGAGGACATCTCTGAGGTCACACAGAGGTCAGAGGTCAGCGTGCTGCTGGTGAACCTCATCAGAGGCACTCTGCTTCCTTCTGCCCTTATATGGATCACCTCCCGACCAGCAGCAGCCAATCAGATCCCTGCTGAGTGTGTGCAGAGGGTCACAGAGGTCAGAGGGTTTTACACTGACAAACAGAAGGAGGAGTTCTTCAGGAAGAGGTTCACAGATGAAGAGCAGTGTGACAGAGTCCTGTCCCACATCAGGACGTCCCGCAGCCTCCACATCATGTGTCAGATCCCAGTCTTCTGCTGGATCACAGCCACGGTCCTGGACCACATGTTGAGAACCGATCAGAGAGGACCCCTGCCCCAGACCCTCACTGACATGTACGCTCACTTCCTGATGGTTCAAACCAAGAGGAGGAGGAAGTATTGTAGAAGACAAAGGAAAAAGAGCAGGAGCCAGAGGCTCACAAAAGGCGACTGTGAGGTCCTCCTGAAGCTGGGGAGACTCGCCTTTGAACATCTGCAGAAAGGAAACATCATGTTCTACCAAGAAGACCTGCAGCAGGTGGGTCTGGACCTGACCGAGGCCTCGGTCTACTCAGGACTCTGTACAGAGATCTTCAAACGAGAGAGTGTCATCTTTGATAAAAAGGTTTACTGCTTCGTCCATCTGAGCGTCCAGGAGTTTCTGTCAGCGCTGTTCATTCACCACTGCTTCTCTGTCAGAAACACCGACGTCCTCGCTCAGTTTGTTGGGGGAGGGGCGGCACAAAGTGACCCCATTTTCAACTCATCGCTCGACGTTTTTCTGAGAAGAACAATGGAAGTGTCTTTGGGCAGTAAAAACAGCCACCTGGACCTGTTTGTGCGCTTCCTTCACGGTCTCTCCCTCGAGGCCAACCAGAGAATTTTGGAAGGACTTCTGGGCCCGAGAAAGACCGACCAAGAAACAATCCAAAAAGTCATCGAGAACCTGAAAGAGATGAACACCAAGGACATCTCTCCAGACAGAAGCATCAACATCTTCCACTGTCTGACTGAGATGAACGACCACTCGGTGCATCAGCAGATCCAGGAGTTTCTGAAGACCGAGTGCTCTGAGAGGAAGAGTCTGTCTGAGATCCAGTGCTCGGCTCTGGCCTACATGCTGCTGATGTCAGAGGAGGTCCTGGAGGAGCTGGACCTACAGAAGTACAACACCTCAGACGAAGGACGACGGAGACTGATCCCAGCCGTGAGGAACTGCAGGAAGGCTCTGTAAGTCCGACCGTGACTTTAAGACAAAAGACTGTGAGTTATTTTTCTAACTCTGCCTCTGCTTCAGACTTTGTAGGTGTGGACTCACAGAGACTCACTGTGAAGTTGTGGCTTCAGCTCTGAAGTCCAACCCGTCCCACCTTCGAGAGCTGGATTTGGGCTTTAACCTCCTGCAGGACTCAGGGCTGAGCCACCTGGAGTCCGCACTGGCAAATCCCCACTGCAGCCTGGAAGTTCTGAGGTACCAGCAGTACTACCACTACTACTGCTGCTGCACACTGCAACATTTAAACACATAAACGTTGCTGCTGTAATCTAATGAAGAGGTTTCACTCTGATATCTGTCAGCTTCCCCTTCTCCTGCAGCGTCTCATACGGTGGCCACGAGGTGCAAAAACAAAAATAAAAGCAGACGTAGATTTTAAAAAAATCTTACCTTAAAAATAAACCTGTCCCTCAAATAAAAAAAAAGAATATACAAAAAATATATCTATAATAAAAAAGGAGCATCATCAAAATTGTTTTTGTCCACTAGAAAAATAAAAGCAGAGAAAGATTTTTAAACGTGTTGCCTAAAAAATAAACTCACCTCTAAAAATTAACAATTCAGATAAAATAACCATAGCCATGTGTCGATTTTTAAAAAGCTTGACTCACTCATCAAAATAAAATAAACTTTTTATTTATAAGCTGTTTTATTTTGAGGAGATATTTTTATTTTTAGTTTATTTTATTTTGAGTTTTTTTTAAACAAGATATAAAAAAATTGAGACATGGCTTTATTTTAATTGACTCTTTCATTTTTAGAAGTGAGTTTATTTTTTGAGGCAATACATTTAAAAATCATGCTTTTACTTTTCTAGTGGACAAAACAAACTTTGATGATGTTCCTTTTTTAATATATATATATTTATTTAAATGTTTGTATATTCTTTTTTAAATTTGAAGGATGGGTTTCTTTTTAAGGCACGATTTTTCAAAAATCTACATCTGCTTTTATTTTTATAGTGGACAAAAACAATTTTGATGTTGCACCTCAGGGCCACCGTAGTCGCACCTTAACGTATCTGCCTGTATTCAGTATTGATTGTTCGATCGTTCTCAGACTGACGTACTGCGGTCTGTCGGAGACCGGCTGCTCTGCTCTGGCCTCGGCTCTGAAGTCCGGTCCTCCTCTGAGAGTCCTGGACCTGAGCCACAGTGAGCTGAAGGACTGTGGGGTGGAGCGTCTCTGTGGGTTCCTGCAGAGTCCAGGCTGCGTCCTGGAGACGCTGGGGTCAGTCGCTGGCTGCTCCTCCAGGTCAGTGTGTCCCGAGGCTTCTGGGTCATGACTAAAATGTGCACTTTGTTTTGTTTTGTTTTTTTTTCAGGTTGAACTCGTGCAGTTTTTCTGAGGCGGGCTGCTCAGCTCTGGCCTCTGCTCTGAAGTCTAACCCCTGCCGTCTCAGAGAACTGGATCTGAGCGGGAACGACCTGAAGGATGTAGGACTGATGCATCTGTGTGGGTTCCTGCAGAGTCCCGGGTGTGGACTGGAGAGTTTGGGGTTAGTGACTAAGACTGAGGTTAATGTGCTCTCTGTACACTTCACATCAAACTCTCCTCATTAAACTCCAGCTGTGTGCATTCTCCAAGTGTTCAGTCTAAGGAGGTCCATATCTGACTAAAGTACTAAAGTACCCCAGCAGAGTACTTCCAGTACTCCTCCTCTGTAGGTCCAGAACCTGGGTTCTCTGCACTGCATTCAGCCAGAAAGCACAAAAAGCCGATCCTCTGCCCTGAGGCACAGACAGGCCACTGGTTACTAACAGTGAAGTGGTTAGCTCTGTCTCCTCACAGCAAGAAGGTCCCGGGTTCAACTCTCGGACCCAGTGGGGCCTTTCTGTGTGGAGTTTTTTAGTTCTCTCTGTGTCTGGGTGAGTCTCTCCAGGTGCTCTGGTCTCCTCCATCACCAGCACAATAATCCTCAGACCAGGTCCTGACCAGGATCCTGGCTCAGGTCTGGTCCACTGCTCCTGAAGCTTTAACCCCAGTGGCACCGAAGGTTGGCTCACATTCAAAGTTTACCTAACCTTAAACTCCACACCAGCTTTTCACAGGTTAACCTACAGGAGGACAGAGTACTGAGTACTGAGTACTGAGTACTGAGGACAGGAGGACAGAGTACTGAGTACTGAGTACTGAGTACTGAGGACAGGAGGACAGAGTACTGAGTACTGAGTACTGAGGACAGAGTACTGAGTACTGAGTACTGAGTACTGAGGACAGGAGGACAGAGTACTGAGTACTGAGTACTGAGGACAGAGTACTGAGTACTGAGTACTGAGTACTGAGTACTGAGGACAGAGTACTGAGTACTGAGGACAGAGTACTGAGTACAGGAGGACAGAGTACTGAGTACTGAGTACAGGAGGACAGAGTACTGAGTACTGAGTACTGAGTACTGAGGACAGGAGGACAGAGTACTGAGTACTGAGTACTGAGGACAGGAGGACAGAGTACTGAGTACTGAGTACTGAGTACTGAGGACAGGAGGACAGAGTACTGAGTACAGAGTACTGAGTACTGAGTACTGAGGACAGGAGGACAGAGTACTGAGTACTGAGTACTGAGTACTGAGGACAGGAGGACAGAGTACTGAGTACTGAGTACTGAGTACTGAGGACAGGAGGACAGAGTACTGAGTACTGAGTACTGAGTACTGAGGACAGGAGGACAGAGTACTGAGTACTGAGTACTGAGGACAGAGTACTGAGTACTGAGTACTGAGGACAGGAGGACAGAGTACAGAGTACTGAGTACTGAGTACTGAGTACTGAGGACAGGAGGACAGAGTACTGAGTACAGAGTACTGAGTACAGAGTACTGAGTACTGAGTACTGAGGACAGAGTACTGAGGACAGAGTACTGAGTACAGAGTACTGAGTACTGAGTACTGAGGACAGAGTACTGAGTACTGAGTACAGGAGGACAGAGTACTGAGTACTGAGTACTGAGGACAGAGTACTGAGTACAGAGTACTGAGTACTGAGTACTGAGGACAGAGTACTGAGTACTGAGTACAGGAGGACAGAGTACTGAGTACTGAGTACTGAGGACAGAGTACTGAGGACAGAGTACTGAGTACTGAGTACTGAGGACAGGAGGACAGAGTACTGAGTACTGGGGACAGAGTACTGAGTACTGAGTACAGGAGGACAGAGTACTGAGTACTGAGTACTGAGGACAGGAGGACAGAGTACTGAGTACTGAGTATTGAGTACAGGAGGACAGAGTACTGAGTACTGAGTACTGAGTACTGAGTACTGAGGACAGAATACTGAGTACTGAGGACAGAGTACTGAGTACTGAGTACAGGAGTACTGAGTACTGAGTACTGAGTACTGAGGACAGAGTACTGAGTACTGAGTACTGAGGACAGAGTACTGAGTACTGAGTACTGAGGACAGAGTACTGAGTACTGAGTACAGGAGGACAGAGTACTGAGTACTGAGTACAGGAGGACAGAGTACTGAGTACTGAGTACACAGAGTACTGAGTACTGAGTACAGGAGGACAGAGTACTGAGTACTGAGTACAGGAGGACAGAGTACTGAGTACACAGAGTACTGAGTACTGAGTACAGGAGGACAGAGTACTGAGTACTGAGTACACAGAGTACTGAGTACTGAGTACTGAGGACAGAGTACTGAGTACTGAGTACAGGAGGACAGAGTACTGAGTACTGAGTACTGAGGACAGAGTACTGAGTACTGAGTACTGAGTACTGAGGACAGGAGGACAGAGTACTGAGTACTGAGTACTGAGGACAGAGTACTGAGTACTGAGTACTGAGTACTGAGTACTGAGGACAGAGTACTGAGTACTGAGGACAGAGTACTGAGTACAGGAGGACAGAGTACTGAGTACTGAGTACAGGAGGACAGAGTACTGAGTACTGAGTACAGGAGGACAGAGTACTGAGTACTGAGTACACAGAGTACTGAGTACTGAGTACAGGAGGACAGAGTACTGAGTACTGAGTACAGGAGGACAGAGTACTGAGTACACAGAGTACTGAGTACTGAGTACAGGAGGACAGAGTACTGAGTACTGAGTACACAGAGTACTGAGTACTGAGTACAGGAGGACAGAGTACTGAGTACTGAGTACAGGAGGACAGAGTACTGAGTACTGAGTACAGGAGGACAGAGTACTGAGTACTGAGTACACAGAGTACTGAGTACTGAGTACAGGAGGACAGAGTACAGAGTACTGAGTACTGAGTACAGGAGGACAGAGTACTGAGTACTGAGGACAGGAGGACAGAGTACTGAGTACTGAGTACAGGAGGACAGAGTACTGAGTACAGGAGGACAGAGTACAGAGTACTGAGTACTGAGTACAGGAGGACAGAGTACTGAGTACTGAGGACAGGAGGACAGAGTACTGAGTACTGAGTACAGGAGGACAGAGTACTGAGTACTGATGTCCGTATGTCCGTGTCTGTGTGTGTGTCTGTGTGTGTCTGTGTGTGTCTTTGTGTGTGTCTGTGTGTGTGTGTGTGTGTGTCTGTGTGTGTGTCTGTGTGTGTGTGTCTGTGTGTGTGTGTGTGTCTGTGTGTGTGTGTCTGTGTGTCTGTGTGTGTGTCTGTGTGTGTGTGTGTCTGTGTGTGTGTGTGTGTGTCTGTGTGTCTGTGTGTGTGTGTGTCTCTGTGTGTGTGTGTGTGTCTGTGTGTGTGTGTGTGTCTGTGTGTGTGTGTGTGTGTGTCTGTGTGTGTGTGTGTCTCTGTGTGTGTGTGTGTGTGTGTGTGTCTGTGCTGCAGTCAGTAGTTGTGTGTAAAGCGGTGTTTTCTGTGTAAAAACATACATATATACATATATAGCATGATGTGGTGTGCTCTGTGTTCAGACTGAAGTGCTGCTCGCTGACAGAGGTGAGCTGCTCAGGTCTGACCTCCGCCCTGAACCCGTCCCGCCTGAGCAGTCTGGACCTGACCGAGAACTCTCTCCATGACTCAGGGAGTGCAGCAGCTGTGTGGCTTCCTGCGGATTTCAGAGCTGCACATCCTGAGGTAAAACGCTCTGCTCTGCCTCTGGGACGTGTCCCAGCTCAGCTTTACCCAAGAAATAAAATCGTGCTGTGGCCCGCCGCCCTGGCCGCCCTGGCCGCCCTGGCCGCCCTGGCCGCCCTGGCCGCCCTCCTGGCCGCCCTGGCCGCCCTCCTGGCCGCCCTGGCCGCCCTGGCCGCCCTGGCCGCCCTGGCCGCTCTGCCACAATCCTTTTTTTACTTTAATCTTTGCTGTTTCTGTTGTTTCTTTGATTTTATTGAATTGTTTTTTATCCTGTTGTTTCTTGTGCGTTCAGACTGAGGTGCTGCTGTGTGACCGAGGCCGGATGCTCTGCCCTGGCCTCGGCCCTGGACTCAAACCCGTCCCACCTGAGGGAGCTAGACCTGAGCTACAATAAGATCTGGGACTCAGGCGTGACGCGGCTGTGTGGCTTTCTCCAAAACCCAGACTGTGGACTTCAGAAGTTAAGGTCAGTGCTCCACCTCCCTCACTACGTTTAGTCCTGGTTTAGTCCTGGTTTAGTCCTGGTTTAGCCCTGGTTTAGCCCTGGTTTAGTCCTGGTTTAGCCCTGGTTTAGCCCTGGTTTAGTCCTGGTTTGGCCCTGGTTTAGCCCTGGTTTAGTCCTGGTTTAGTCCTGGTTTAGCCCTGGTTTATCCCTGGTTTATCCCTGGTTTAGTCCTGGTTTAGTCCTGGTTTAGTTCTGGTTTAGTCCTGGTTTAGCCCTGGTTTAGTCCTGGTTTAGTCCTGGTTTAGCCCTGGTTTAGCCCTGGTTTAGCCCTGGTTTAGTCCTGGTTTGGCCCTGGTTTAGCCCTGGTTTAGTCCTGGTTTAGTCCTGGTTTAGCCCTGGTTTATCCCTGGTTTAGTCCTGGTTTAGTCCTGGTTTAGTTCTGGTTTAGTCCTGGTTTAGCCCTGGTTTAGTCCTGGTTTAGTCCTGGTTTAGTCCTGGTTTAGCCCTGGTTCAGTCCTGGTTTAATCCTGGTTTAGTCCTGGTTTAGTTCTGGTTTAGCCCTGGTTTAGTCCTGGTTTAGTCCTGGTTCAGTCCTGGTTTAGTCCTGGTTTAGTCCTGGTTTAGCCCTGGTTTAGTCCTGGTTTAGTCCTGGTTTAGTCCTGGTTTAGTCCTGGTTTAGTCCTGGTTCAGTCCTGGTTCAGTCCTGGTTTAGCCCAGGTTTAGTCCTGGTTCAGTCCTGGTTTAGCCCAGGTTTAGTCCTGGTTTAGCCCTGGTTTAGTCCTGGTTTAGGCCTGGTTTAGTCCTGGTTCAGTCCTGGTTCAGTCCTGGTTTAGTCCTGGTTTAGTCCAGGTTTAGGCCCAGTTTTAGAGCCTGTTGTATTAAGCGTGTTTTGTCCTCAGTCCATTGTCCCTCTGTCTCTGTCCTGCTCAGGCTGAGTTACTGCCGTGTTTCGGAGGTGGGCTGCTCCGCTCTGGCCTCTGCTCTGAAGTCCGACCCGTCCCGTCTCAGAGACCTGGACCTGAGCAGGAACCGGCTGAAGGACGCTGACGTGAGGCCGCTGTGGAAACTACAGTTGCACTTTTTCAGGTTTGAACCAGAGCACAGAGGGTTGTGGTCGTCTGTAGGTAACAGGGGGAAGGACAAATGACCAGGACTAAACCAGGATTTAACCTTGACTAAACCAGAGGCCTGTTCTGCAAAGCCGATAGGTCCTGGGTATTTCTGTCTTACCCAAACAAAACCAAACATGAGCGGCTTTGGATAAGCGTCTTATCAACTCTGAGTTAACCCTGAGTTTCTCTGTGGAGCTGAGACAGTTCTCCTGAATATTACAGAGAAATGACACTAAACAACAGATCTTTCACTAAACTCATGACACTCACAGATCCACAAACTGAACAAACTGAATCTATCACATTTAGCACAGAGACTGATGTGAACCAGACAGAAGTCTGCAGGACTTTTAATGATTAATACTCATCACAGTTTAACCACAGGGTTTACTATACTCATTAAAATTAATTTATTTTTTAAAATATAATACTGAGATTTAGTCCTGGTTTAGCCCTGGTTAGCCCTGGTTTAGTCCTGGTTTAGGCCTGGTTTAGCCCTGGTTTAGCCCTGGTTTAGTCCTGGTTTAGCCCTGGCTTAGTCCTGGTTTAGGCCTGGTTTAGCCCTGGCTTAGTCCTGGTTTAGGCCTGGTTTAGCCCTGGTTTAGTCCTGGTTTAGTCCTGGTTTAGGCCTGGTTTAGTCCTGGTTTAGCCCTGGTTTAGCCCTGGTTTAGTCCTGGTTTAGCCCTGGTTTAGTCCTGGTTTAGTCCTGGTTTAGTCCTGGTTTAGTCCTGGTTTAGTCCTGGTTTAGCCCTGGTTTAGGCCTGGTTTAGGCCTGGTTTAGCCCTGGTTTAGTCCTGGTTTAGCCCTGGTTTAGTCCTGGTTTAGTCCTGGTTTAGGCCTGGTTTAGCCCTGGTTTAGTCCTGGTTTAGCCCTGGTTTAGCCCTGGTTTAGTCCTGGTTTAGTCCTGGTTTAGGCCTGGTTTAGTCCTGGTTTAGCCCTGGTTTAGCCCTGGTTTAGTCCTGGTTTAGCCCTGGTTTAGTCCTGGTTTAGTCCTGGTTTAGCCCTGGTTTAGTCCTGGTTTAGCCCTGGTTTAGTCCTGGTTTAGCCCTGGTTTAGTCCTGGTTTAGTCCTGGTTTAGCCCTGGTTTAGTCCTGGTTTAGCCCTGGTTTAGTCCTGGTTTAGTCCTGGTTTAGCCCTGGTTTAGTCCTGGTTTAGCCCTGGTTTAGTCCTGGTTTAGCCCTGGTTTAGTCCTGGTTTAGTCCTGGTTTAGTCCTGGTTTAGCCCTGGTTTAGCCCTGGTTTAGTCCTGGTTTAGCCCTGGTTTAGTCCTGGTTTAGTCCTGGTTTAGGCCTGGTTTAGCCCTGGTTTAGTCCTGGTTTAGTCCTGGTTTAGTCCTGGTTTAGTCCTGGTATAGTCCTGGTTTAGTCCTGGTTTAGTCCTGGTTTAGTCCTGGTTTAGCCCTGGCTGCTGTTAGCTGTGGCCACGCTCACATCGGTCAGAGCAGCTCATGTCTCGTCTCTGATTGGTCAAAGAGCCGTCTTCTTAGCTCATCCTGGATTAAACCAGGACTAAACCAGTGGTCTGTAGAGAGCATTATTCCAGTTTAGAGACATTTTAACCCTGCTGTTGTGCTGTTGTGCCGTTGTGCCTTTGTGCCTTTGTGCCTTTGTGCCTTTGTGCCTCTGTGACCCGTTGCTCTCTCTTCAGATGGCAGTGAATTCGCCTAAACTGAGAGAAAAGAATCAGCTGCAAATATTTGAAAAGTCACTAAAAGACAACAACTCTGCTGGAGAAATCTTCAACACCGACCCGACCGGGAGGGCATCTGAATGAAAACCAAAGTGAAGGATTCTCTGTGGAGTTCTCTGACCCAAGGTGCAATATTTCACCTCAGTTTGGATTCCAGAGCAGTTTATAAAACCTCAGGTAACCTCCAACAATCTCCACCTGAAATCTGACTTAAAAACCTGACCTAAAAAGGGGGTTTGATTGTTGGGCCAACCAAAACATAAAAGGTGCTTTTTCAGGTCAGAACTGGGCGGGACAGGACGGTTTGGGGGTGTTTCCACTTCCAAAAGAGTTCCCAAAAAGCGTTTCAAGCCGTTCTACTTTTGGCAGCCGTCAGGACGGGGTCCAGCTCGGTGAAGCGTCTGGAGCCTGAGCCTAACCCGGCTTAAAAAACAGCTTCAAACACAACTTTTATCTCATTTATTAACACAACTTTTGTTGCATTTGTGTGATGTCAGTGTTTGTGTGTGTTTGTGTGTGTTTGTGTGTGTTTGTGTGTGTTTGTGTGTGTTTGTGTGCTCTCCTGAGAGCTGTATGAAGCTGGTTTGACAGAGCCAGGCTTTATCTGAGTGAGCTTCTCAAAGTCTGAACCTCAGCTCATGAAGGTGGTTTGTGAAGCCAGGGTTTGATCTTTGGCGTCTGTGTGCGCTCCTGGGAAAGTCAGCGTGTGAAAGTACAGACGTCTGCAAATCTCACATAAAAAGATCATTAGTTAAAGTTACACTGTGTAAGATTCCCGGTCTTGCGCCTCTAGAGGCCACAGGTGCCACTGCACCGTCGCAAAACGTAAACACTAGGGCCCCTCCTCCTTCTGAAACTGTGCGAGCGTGCGTCTATTTCCATCATTGTTTCAGCTTTAGTTGACCTGCTGCTACCTTTGGAAGTTTGGACTGGATCTTCTATAGAGTTAGCGCTAGCGTTAGCTTATCAACAAATATCGCGCAATGGTCGCAGTAAAAACAACTAATAACTGTATGAAAAAGCACGTTCTAAAGAAAAAATAAAGAGGCTAATTTACCTGCCCAACAATAAAGAAGCAAAAACGTGATCCGATTTGCAGCCTTCTCTGTCTCTCATCTGACGCCAGCGAGCAAAAGTCTGTCCGATGTTGACTCTTGTCTGTGATCTGGTGCGGTCCCTTTCACATTTTCTTTTTCTTGCCTCGTCCGACATTGTCTTCATCTTCTTGTGTCCTTCGGCCCTGACGAACTGGCGAAAATAACAACGCTAAAAGTAGCTTCATGGTTATACCTGCGCCTCAGGTATAAGAGCAGAAGGGAATGCCGTAAAGCGAGTCGTTCCCTGTCACGTGACTCTTCCTGAACAGCGGAGCGCTCCCGGCCAAGTTGCGAGGGCAGTTTCTCAGTACAGAAGCCCCGCTCGGAGCAACAGACCGCGCCTCAGGACTTATAATCGCTCAAAAAAATCACAAAAACAAGTCAGTATGCCCCACATATTTAGGAGAAAAGTTACACAGTGTAACTTTAAAAAGTTCTAAAAATGAAACAAAGTTGAAATTCTAACAAAAGCCCAACAGAGCCTTCTACAGCGGAAAACTAGGCTTACTGTTATTTTCAGCTTCATTAATAATAAAATGTGATTATTATTTCTAAACTGACAGGTGCACAGTATAATCCCTAACCCATGTACAAATATGGTAATATAGGCTCATACTGGACTATAACAAAGATTTAGCTCACGAAGGCGTCCCGTACCGTTCTGCCCTGTGGAAAACTCTGTCCTCCCTGTGTTACTGTGGGTTCTCTCCACTGTGGATGAATGTTTGAGTGAATGTTTGTTTGTCTGGCCCCTGTCCTGGCCCCTGTCCTCTGTCCTGACCCCTGTCCTGACCCCTGTCCTGACCCCTGTCCTGACCCCTGTCCTGATCCCTGTCCTGGCCCCTGTCCTCTGTCCTGACCCCTGTCCTGACCCCTGTCCTCTGTCCTGACCCCTGTCCTGACCCCTGTCCTGACCCCTGTCCTGACCCCTGTCCTGATCCCTGTCCTGATCCCTGTCCTGGCCCCTGTCCTCTGTCCTGACCCCTGTCCTGATCCCTGTCCTGGCCCCTGTCCTCTGTCCTGACCCCTGTCCTGACCCCTGTCCTGGCCCCTGTCCTGACCCCTGTCCTGACCCCTGTCCTGACCCCTGTCCTGACCCCTGTCCTGACCCCTGTCCTGGCCCCTGTCCTGACCCCGCCTAAGGCCCAGTGTTACTGAGATAGCGTCCCATACCTGTGACCCCCAGCGGGAATAAGAGGAAGAAGATGAATGTAAATTAATCATTTCTTTGCATAAAAACATAACTGCTTTAAGCTGTTTGTAGGGAAATGTTATATTTTACTGCTTACTGTGAATCTTGTGTGCTTAAGTTATAAAATATAAAAGAGCAGTTTATTTTTACACTGTGTTTAAAGTCAGATCATTGTTAGCACTACATTTTACATTTTTATAACCACTGTCACTTTATCACAGACAACTTGGCTTCTTATCTCACAGAGCAGATCCCCGTTTGAACCGGGACAGGCCCAGTTTTGTAGCTGTAAAAACACAATTATCTCCTGGTTTTTAACAGACTCTGTCCCAGTAAAAAACATAGGACACAATAAATGATCCCAAAGTTGAGCCCAGTGTCAGTCCAGTGAATTACAGGACAGAGTTGTGTGGATTTCTGAAACTTTTTTGTGACTTGGTGTGAGTTCAAATGTCCCAGGATTTGTAAAAAAAAAAAAAAAAGTGTTCCAGTTGTTTTCTGTTGTAGTATTGTGTTCATGTTGGATAAAAGTCTCTGAAGTTTCATATCAGTTAAGTTATATTATGTAATAAACTGCTTTGGTGTATTGTGCTGTCTGAAGTTTTCATCTGGAGTAATAATGTTTATAATGTGATTTATATTCATATTATTTTGTTGTGTTATGGCTCAGGTCCTGGTCCTGCAGTGTTTATCTGTGACTCTATACTACCACATACTACTACTACTCTCAGATCGATGGTATCTGTGTATCTTTTAACAACAAGGCTGTGTTTCATGTCCAGGGCATCAGTTCAGTGCAGCATAAAACATAATAATAATAATAATGATAAAATAATCTCAGATAGAACGCAGTAAATGATGACGACTCTGATGCCAGCGCAGTGAAGAGAAAGTCTGCTTTATCCTGATTACTGTTGGAATAAATCTCTGTCCTACAGAGGGACGTCTCAGTGAGGACAGTCCAGCCCTCCACACACAGGTCTCTGTCCTGCAGAGGGACGTCTCCACACACAGGTCTCTGTCCTACAGAGGAACGTCTCCACACACAGGTCTCTGTCCTACAGAGGAACGTCTCCACACACAGGTCTCTGTCCTACAGAGGAACGTCTCCACACACAGGTCTCTGTCCTACAGAGGAACGTCTCCACACACAGGTCTCTGTCCTACAGAGGAACATCTCCACGCACACGTCTCTGTCCTACAGAGGAACGTCTCCACACACAGGTCTCTGTCCTACAGAGGGACGTCTCCACACACAGGTCTCTGTCCTACAGAGGAACGTCTCCACACACAGGTCTCTGTCCTACAGAGGAACGTCTCCACACACAGGTCTCTGTCCTACAGAGGAACGTCTCCACACACAGGTCTCTGTCCTACAGAGGAACGTCTCCACACACAGGTCTCTGTCCTACAGAGGGACGTCTCAGTGAGGACAGTCCAGCCCTCCACACACACGTCTCTGTCCTACAGAGGAACGTCTCCACGCACACGTCTCTGTCCTACAGAGGAACGTCTCCACACACAGGTCTCTGTCCTACAGAGGAACGTCTCCACACACAGGTCTCTGTCCTACAGAGGAACGTCTCCACACACAGGTCTCTGTCCTACAGAGGAACGTCTCCACACACACGTCTCTGTCCTACAGAGGAACGTCTCCACACACAGGTCTCTGTCCTACAGAGGAACGTCTCCACACACACGTCTCTGTCCTACAGAGGAACGTCTCCACACACAGGTCTCTGTCCTACAGAGGGACGTCTCAGTGAGGACAGTCCAGCCCTCCACACACACGTCTCTGTCCTACAGAGGAACGTCTCCACACACAGGTCTCTGTCCTACAGAGGAACGTCTCCACACACAGGTCTCTGTCCTACAGAGGAACGTCTCCACACACAGGTCTCTGTCCTACAGAGGAACGTCTCCACACACAGGTCTCTGTCCTACAGAGGAACGTCTCCACACACAGGTCTCTGTCCTACAGAGGGACGTCTCAGTGAGGACAGTCCAGCCCTCCACACACACGTCTCTGTCCTACAGAGGAACGTCTCCACACACAGGTCTCTGTCCTACAGAGGAACGTCTCCACGCACACGTCTCTGTCCTACAGAGGGACGTCTCCACACACACGTCTCTGTCCTACAGAGGGACGTCTCAGTGAGGACAGTCCAGCCCTCCACACACACGTCTCTGTCCTACAGAGGAACGTCTCCACACACAGGTCTCTGTCCTACAGAGGAACGTCTCCACGCACACGTCTCTGTCCTACAGAGGAACGTCTCCACACACAGGTCTCTGTCCTACAGAGGAACGTCTCCACGCACACGTCTCTGTCCTACAGAGGAACGTCTCCACGCACACGTCTCTGTCCTACAGAGGAACGTCTCCACACACAGGTCTCTGTCCTACAGAGGAACGTCTCCACGCACACGTCTCTGTCCTACAGAGGAACGTCTCCACACACAGGTCTCTGTCCTACAGAGGAACGTCTCCACGCACACGTCTCTGTCCTACAGAGGAACGTCTCCACGCACACGTCTCTGTCCTACAGAGGAACGTCTCCACACACAGGTCTCTGTCCTACAGAGGAACGTCTCCACACACACGTCTCTGTCCTACAGAGGAACGTCTCCACGCACACGTCTCTGTCCTACAGAGGAACGTCTCCACACACAGGTCTCTGTCCTACAGAGGAACGTCTCCACACACAGGTCTCTGTCCTACAGAGGAACGTCTCCACACACAGGTCTCTGTCCTACAGAGGAACGTCTCCACACACACGTCTCTGTCCTACAGAGGAACGTCTCCACACACAGGTCTCTGTCCTACAGAGGAACGTCTCCACACACACGTCTCTGTCCTACAGAGGAACGTCTCCACACACAGGTCTCTGTCCTACAGAGGGACGTCTCAGTGAGGACAGTCCAGCCCTCCACACACACGTCTCTGTCCTACAGAGGAACGTCTCCACACACAGGTCTCTGTCCTACAGAGGAACGTCTCCACACACAGGTCTCTGTCCTACAGAGGAACGTCTCCACACACAGGTCTCTGTCCTACAGAGGAACGTCTCCACACACAGGTCTCTGTCCTACAGAGGAACGTCTCCACACACAGGTCTCTGTCCTACAGAGGGACGTCTCAGTGAGGACAGTCCAGCCCTCCACACACACGTCTCTGTCCTACAGAGGAACGTCTCCACACACAGGTCTCTGTCCTACAGAGGAACGTCTCCACGCACACGTCTCTGTCCTACAGAGGAACGTCTCCACACACAGGTCTCTGTCCTACAGAGGAACGTCTCCACGCACACGTCTCTGTCCTACAGAGGAACGTCTCCACGCACACGTCTCTGTCCTACAGAGGAACGTCTCCACACACAGGTCTCTGTCCTACAGAGGAACGTCTCCACACACAGGTCTCTGTCCTACAGAGGAACGTCTCCACACACAGGTCTCTGTCCTACAGAGGAACGTCTCCACACACAGGTCTCTGTCCTACAGAGGAACGTCTCCACACACAGGTCTCTGTCCTACAGAGGAACGTCTCCACACACACGTCTCTGTCCTACAGAGGAACGTCTCCACACACAGGTCTCTGTCCTACAGAGGAACGTCTCCACGCACACGTCTCTGTCCTACAGAGGGACGTCTCCACACACAGGTCTCTGTCCTACAGAGGGACGTCTCAGTGAGGACAGTCCAGCCCTCCACACACACGTCTCTGTCCTACAGAGGAACGTCTCCACACACAGGTCTCTGTCCTACAGAGGAACGTCTCCACGCACACGTCTCTGTCCTACAGAGGGACGTCTCCACACACACGTCTCTGTCCTACAGAGGGACGTCTCAGTGAGGACAGTCCAGCCCTCCACACACACGTCTCTGTCCTACAGAGGAACGTCTCCACACACAGGTCTCTGTCCTACAGAGGAACGTCTCCACGCACACGTCTCTGTCCTACAGAGGGACGTCTCCACACACACGTCTCTGTCCTACAGAGGGACGTCTCAGTGAGGACAGTCCAGCCCTCCACACACAGGTCTCTGTCCTACAGAGGGACGTCTCCACACACACAGGTCTCTGTCCTACAGAGGGACGTCTCAGTGAGGACAGCCCAGCCCTCCACGCACACGTGTCTGTCCTACAGAGGGACGTCTCAGTGAGGACAGTCCAGCCCTCCACACACGTCTCTGTCCTACAGAGGGACATCTCAGTGAGGACGTCCTGTAGCTGAGGACGCTCCAATGATCTTCTCTGCAGATCTGACAAAACGACTGAGATTATGTCTCTCCTCCGCTGTGCAGCTGCCAAACCAGGACATGGCTCTGCTGTCCCCTCTGTGGGACATGGCTCTCCGCTGTCCCCTCTGTGGGACGTGGCTCTCCGCTGTCCCCTCTGTGGGACGTGGCTCTGCTGTCCCCTCTGTGGGACGTGGCTCTCCGCTGTCCCTCTGTGGGACGTGGCTCTGCTGTCCCCTCTGTGGGACGTGGCTCTCCGCTGTCCCTCTGTGGGACGTGGCTCTCCGCTGTCCCTCTGTGGGACGTGGCTCTGCTGTCCCCTCTGTGGGACGTGGCTCTCCGCTGTCCCTCTGTGGGACGTGGGTGTTAATGCTCAGAGGGAGATGGTGATGTTGGTCAGACTCCTGCTACTACTGCTTCTATTTTTACTGCTACTGCTACTGCTACTGCTGCTACTGCTACTACTACTACTACTACTCTTAAAGAAGCACAGGACGCAGTATTCCATGTAAAATCCTTTGACAGCGTTTATTCTTTCTTCATTTACAAAAAGAGAAGTCAGTGTGTTTCTACAGTGATGTTTGTGTGAGGCGTCCGACGTTACATTCATCAGACACACGTGTACTGCACCAGAGGGAGAGGTAGGGGGCGCCACACACACACACGCACCTTTAACTAGAGTCTACATCTGTCTACGGAGCACCACGCTAAAAAACAAAACGCTTATGTTACAACTTCATTGCTTTTTATAAAACATCTTAGAACCACCACTTTAGACTCGGCACAGGTCTCAGGTCTGAGGAGAGTCCGGACCGAGGACCGACCCGCGTCCGCACACGGGACAGGTCTCAGGTCTGAGGAGAGTCCGGACCGAGGACCGACCCGCGTCCGCACACGGGGCAGACGCAGAGCTAGGGGCCAAATATCAGACAAAAAAAGAGTGAGAGGAGAATAAAGTGTCAGCCACAGTCACTGAACCTACGTCTCCATTATTTTCTACCTAATAAACCATTTGTGCAGCTTTTATAATGGTATTTTTGTATTTTTGAGCATCTGTGCTGGTTTTTATCTTGGTTTAGAGCTGTTTTGGCACAAGTTTGAGTCCAAATTTTCATCCTGATTCAGTCTCAGTTTTGTCCTGGTTTAGCTCTGGTTTTGACCCAGCCTCGTCCTGGTTCAGTTCTTGGTTTAGATCCAGTTTTGTCCTGGTTTAGGCCTGGTTTTGACCCAGCCTCGTCCTGGTTCAGTCCTTGGTTTAGATCCAGTTTTGTCCTGTTTAAGACCTTGTTTAGTCCTGACTGGTTGTGAGTCTATCCACTTCCACTCAGAGGTAGTTTATCCTCCTTTCTCTCTCCTCCTTTGGCCCCAGCTCTGCGTCGTTCTCGTTTCTTAAATATTTTCAGAGACAGAAGTTACGTCCGGTACAAAAGTATGCAGTATTTTTTACATGAATGAAGTACTTCTGATCAGTGTCTCTCTACACATGTACAAACTCAAGTCCAACGCCCAAAACGTGGCTCACAATGAGGTAATGTGGTCCTGGAAAACACCTGGAAAACACCTGGAATACACCTGGAAATACACCTGGAAATACACCTGAAACATCTGGACTCAGCTGGAGCAGGTCTGGACAGAAACGGTTTACAATCACAGGAGGAGGAGAGTTTCAGGGATGTTTCTGTACGGATTCAGTCCGGGTTTAGTCCGGGTTTAGACCTGGTTTTGACCTTGTTCGGTCCTGGTTTAGAGCTGGTTCGGTCCTGGTTCAGTCCTTGTTTAGACCTGCTTTAATCCTGGTTTAGACCCGGTTCAGTCCTGGTTTAGATCCAGTTCAGTGCTGGTTTTGACCCGGTTCAGTCCTGGTTTAGTCCTGGTTTTGACCCGGTTCAGTCCTGGTTTTGACCCAGTTCAGTCCTGGTTTAGAGCGGGTTCAGTCCTGGTTTAGTCCTGGTTTTGACCCGGTTCAGTCCTGGTTTTGACCCAGTTCAGTCCTGGTTTAGAGCGGGTTCAGTCCTGGTTTAGTCCTGGTTTTGACCCGGTTCAGTCCTGGTTTAGACCCAGTTCAGTCCTGGTTTTGAACCGGTTTCGCTGTGATATAGAGTTAATTTAGTTCTGCTTAGTAAGAAAAGTCCTGGTCCTGCAAATCCTAGTTTAGTCCAGGTAGAGACAATGTTTAGTCCTGGTTTAGACCTGCTTTAATCCTGGTTTAGACCCGGTTTAGTCCTGGTTTAGTCCTGGTTTAGTCCTGGTTTAGTCCTGGTTTAGTCCTGGTTTAGTCCTGGTTTAGACCTGGTTTAGACCTGGTTTAATCCTGGTTTAATCCTGGTTCAGTCCTGGTTTAGACCTGGTTTAGTCCTGGTTTAGACCTGGTTTAGTCCTGGTTTAGACCTGCTTTAATCCTGGTTTAGACCCGGTTCAGTCCAGGTTTAGACCTGCTTTAGTGCATTGTAAGTCATGGTTTAAAACTGGTTTGGCACTGCCTTTAAGTCTAAGTTTTAACACTGCATATTTTAATCCTGCTTTTGTCCTGTTAAGTCCTGGTTTAGCCCTGGTTTAATTCAAGTTTATACATTTGATTAACCCTGGTTTGGCCTTGTTGTGGTAGCTTACTTCTGGTTTAGTTCTCAGATTAAGTCCTGTCTCAGTCCTAGCTTAAAACTGGTTTATAGTTTGCATTTAGATCCAGTTTTAGAACCGAGTTTAGTCCTGGTTTAACTCTGACTCAGTCCTAGCGTGGTCTTTTATTAGACCTAGTCTTCTTTTAATCAAGATTAAGTGCTGGTATTAGATTTGTTTAGACCTGTTTTGGCACAAGCTGTGGTCCACATTTTCTTACGGATTAGGTCTTAGCTTAGTTCCCAGTTAGTCCTGATTTTGTCTTGGTCTAGAGCTGGTTTAGTTCCGCTTTAAGTCCTCGTTTACTTCTGGTTTAGCTTAGTACTGGCTGGCACTTAGATCTAGTTTTAGACCTAGTTGAGTCCTAGTTTAAGCCCAGTTTTAGAGCTGGTTTAGGTCTGCTTTAAATCCTGGTTTAGCTTAGTACTGGTTTGCTTTCAGATCTAGTTTTAGACCCAGTTTAAACCTGGTTTAGTCCTGGTTTAGACCTGGTTTAGACCTGGTTTAGACCTGGTTTAGACCTGGTTTAGACCTGGTTTAGAGCTGGTTTAGAGCTGGTTTAGAGCTGGTTTGGCACATGATTTACTCTTAATCCCTGGTTTAGTCCTTCCTTATTTTGTCTTTTTGTCCAGTCCCAGATGTAGTCTCAGTTTTTGGCCTCTCTGAACCAGATCAGGTCCAAATCCGCACCTAACCCGCCTCCAGCTGCAGCCCAGATGTTCACGAGTCGGAAGTCCGTCTAAAACCGTTCAGTTTAATCAGTTTTATGTAAAAACAACAGTATAAAACCCACGTAAAGGAACATGATCGGCTCAAACTGAGAAAAGTCTCTGAGGTATCGCTGTCTGAGGTTGGCGCGGTGTGGACCGGAGCACGGTTTTCAGAAGACACAAAAACAAACGAATGCACCAAAAAAACAAAAACAAAGAAAAACTCGGAAAATCTTCGTCTCTTCTTCTTGTTCAGCAGCAGCAGCACACGAGACATTCACCGACACGGGTATGGCATCACAGAGGGGACAAAATACTTACAAATTAAAAAGAAAAATTAAAATAAAATCACGTTATATAAAAACAGCTGGGGTTGAGTGAAATATGTCTTGGTCCCGGTTCAAATGGAGCAGAACAAAACCATAAAAAGAAATTACTCATGACTTTTGACTTGAGACAAAAAGGATTTTAAAAGGTCTCATATTCTGCTTTTTGCTTTAGTATTTCAGGTTTTATAACTTAAAATAACATATATGTGTTGAAAACGCTTGGATTAGGTGTCTGTCGCCCCCTGCTGGCAACAGAGAGGACTGGACAGAGCATAAAGTGGCTAATTAGCACGGGTGTTAGCGACGTGTGGCTAACAGATAGAATTCTGAGCTGATGCTTTGTAGTGACGGAGGTTTAAGGCTGAAATGATCAGAACGAGTCCGGTGACGGTGTCTGGCAGTGTTTCCCAACCAGCGGTACGGGGACCCCTAGGGGTACGCTGAGCACTTTGCAGGCGGTACGTGACGTTATTTCATCATTTATTCGGAAGAACGTCAAGAAAGTCTTTGCAATCTTTTCATAATGAACAGATGAAAGACGAGCTCAAGTGTCTCCGTGACAAAATATTAGTTGAATATTATATTTTGTTACATATTTTTTAGGTTCAGTAGGTTCACATGGGGGTTATTCAAATTAGAGTTTAAGGTTATTTATCATTATAGGCTATTTATTTTAATGTTTTAGGTATTTTTTTATATTTAACATACAATAAAATAAGTAAATGTAGTAGCTGTTATTGTTATATTTTCATTTAATCATTTTTAACCATTAATTTGACTTTAAAAGGAAAAAATGCAGGAGATTTATTTTTGATGAACTGCGTAGCCTTTGTAAAATAGGAATAGGCTTTTTTTAAAAAGAATTATCAACACGTTTGAATGGAGCAAGACAAAAAATGTTGGGAACCACTGGTGTCTGGGCTTTAGAAACGCGCAGGAGCACTTCCTGGTTTCTCGTGTCTACGTAGGGCCGTGAGACCGAGCGTTTTCAGCTCTGGAGAGGGGCAGCGCCTCAGCATACAGGATTACTCAAACAGAATACTACTGCAGGTCTGTTTTTGAGGAGGAGACCACATTAGAACAGAGTTAAAGAGAGGAAAAGCAGAATAATTGACCTTTTAGTGTAAATAGTCAGTGTGGTTCTAGTAATAGTGACTTAGGACTGGTTCTGATCCAGGTCTAGTCCTAGTTTAGTCCTGGTTTACTTGACAGAAGCCTTAAAACATCACCAGGGTCTATCCACATATGAACATTATAAGTGCTTTAAAATAAAATAATTTAACATAATTCTGGTAAAAAGTCAAAAGTCGTGATAATTCTTGTTTCTGTTGAACACATTCACATTAAAATAAGAACAGTAAAGAGACAGGTTTCACAGTAAAAGTCACGCACTCTCAGACCGGTCTGGCACCAGGTTTAAATGGGTGTGTTAGGACTGGACTGGACCTCACCCTGGTGGACAGCCACGGTACTGCAACTCCAAAACACTACACCTTTAATTACACAAGCTCCTGTCCTGTAATGAGTATTTTCTGTGTTTTTCATGCGTATATTATTATTATTATTATTATTATTATTATTATTATTATTATTATTATTATTATCTGCAGTACTGGAGGTAATGTTGTACCCAGTTTAGAGAAGCAGACAGGAGCAAGAACACAGCAGCTAAAGCATGTGCTGTTAAACTGTTGCTAACCGAGTAAGCCCTGTGCTCCAGAGAGGATCTTTACATGAGATCTGCTGCAGAGAAACGCTGAGGAGGAGGGCAAGGTCTGGGGTCATGGAGGCACAGCAGGAAGGTCCTGGGTTCAATTCCCAGACCGCGTGGGGCCTTTCTGCATGTTCCATGTCTGGGTACAATAATCCTGCACTGAGAGGAGATTAGACTTGGTTGAGACCTAGTTTAGATCTGTTTTTCTTCTATGGAACACAGTGGAGCTTAGTCCTGGTTTAGACCTGGTTTAGACCTGGTTTAGACCTGGTTTAGACCTGGTTTACAGCTGGTTTACAGCTGGTTTTCTTCTATGGAACACATACTTGCACTGAGAGGAGATTAGACCTGGTTTAGAGCTGGTTTAGTCCTGATTTAGTCCTGGTTTAGAGCTGGTTTAGAGCTGGTTTTCTTCTATGGAACACGTACTTGCACTGAGAGGAAATTAGACCAGGTTTAGACCTAGTTTAATCCTGATTTAGAGCTGGTTTAGAGCTGGTTTAGACCTGATTTAGAACTGGTTTAGACCTGATTTAGACCTGATTTAGACCTGGTTTAGAGCTGGTTTTCTTCTATGGAACTCGTACTTGCACTGAGAGGAAATTAGACCAGGTTTAGACCTAGTTTAGTCCTGGTTTAGTCCTGATTTAGACCAGGTTTAGAGTTGGTTTCCTTCTATAAAACAGTTGGAGAAGCTGAAGTGTGTCCCATTCGCAGCCACACACACAACACAGGGTCGTTGCTCCCGTCTGCTCCTCCGGACTCCGCCCTGGTGAAGTCCAGTCTTAAAAACACACCCGAGCTTATTTAGCATGCACCTTACAGTTTTACATCGTCAGGACAGCAGCCAATCGGCTTTGAGCACCCTCTGATAAGCCCCGCCTCCTTTTGTTTTTACCTGAGAAAGTTGTATGTATTTGCTTTTCCTTTTCTTTTTTTTTCCCCCTTTGACAAATCAGGCGCTGCGGCTGGCTCTGAGCTCGGCCAATCAAATCTCTGCGTGCAAGACGTTCACTTCCTGCTCAGACTCTGACACAGACTTTAACTTTAACAGAAGAAAAGTCACTCAGGGACGCCGGTTTTCTCAGTGTGATGAAGGAAATTAATTGTCGTGAACACTAAGCGCGGGACAGGACAGCTCAGTGTCTGAGCTCCAGCCGCTCCTCGTCTGTGGGATGTAGGGCTGCAACAACTAATTACTCGATTATTATCATTGTTAAAATAATCGCCAACTAATTTAGTAAACGATTAATGGCTGTCTGGGATATTTACAGAGTCTGAAACATCAAAACAGAAACAGTTAAAGTACATTTTGTGCATTTGTTTTATCTAAAAGTCTCCAATAGGTTGCATTCACGTGAGGTCATAACCAGTTTGGGCCAAAAAAACAAAAAAAAAAATTATGTTATGTTAGTGTTACATCTAAGGTTGAAGCGAGCGCTGCTTAATTCTCCTCAAAGCACAATGTCTTTAAGTGTTTACCTCCGAAAAGTTCATCACATTTTATAGAATTGAATCCTTTTTAATTGCACGCTTTTATTTCATGTATTTTTGTTTTAAATTAAACTGCAACAGAATTTAGAAGGGAATAGTTCCCTCTCTAGCATGGCCTCTGTTTGTTAAAAGTGTTATTTTTGTGTTGGCGCACTGTGATATTCTGACATTATTCTGTCTCAGGCTGAACACATCTGATCAGTTGAAATATCGCTTTTATTTGAGTCGTGGCTTGATATTTTAGGACGATGGCGGGTCACAAAGCCAGAGCAGCTGAGAACCACTGGTCACAACAATCTTAAAGGATTCTCTGAGGAAGAATCTGCTGCCACAGATTAAAACACCGAAGTCTTGACCTGGTTTATGGCTAATATCTCTGTAATACTGAGCTTATCCACGTGTAAAAAAAACTGGCACAAAGTTCAGCCTCTCATCTGTCTGCACACATCAACTAAGGTGACTTTTTTTTTTTCACTACAGCATCAAAAAGTAGTGACAATATTCAGTCTCACCGCCTGATTGTTGTCAGGAACTTAGGCCACAACATTAATGTGGTGAGTTTGTCGACCCAGTCACTAGCAAAAAATTAAGTTTGAAAGTTTTAACATTTATGGATTTTAAAATAAGTGTTTAACCTAAAGTTACACAGGCTCCAGCCCTCCATCTCAGTTTTAACACCAAATTCTAAAACATGAACGCAACCTGTTGTTCCTTTGTCTGGTTCAAATTTTGTAAAAAATCTGGTGATTTTTTTGTAATTTTTTTTTTGTATTTTTTTTTTTTTTTTATTTAAAATTTGGTTTTCTTCTGTGCAGCACACTCTTGCACTGAGCTGAGTTTAGACCTGGTTTAGACCTGGTTTAGACCTGGTTTAGACCTGGTTTAGACCTGGTTTACACCTGGTTTACACCTGGTTTAGACCTGGTTTAGACCTGGTTTAGACCTGGTTTAGTCCTGGTTTAGACCTGGTTTAGACCTGGTTTAGACCTGGTTTAGACCTGGTTTAGTCCTGGTTTAGTCCTGGTTTAGTCCTGGTTTAGACCTGGTTTAGTCCTGGTTTAGTCCTGGTTTAGACCTAGTTTAGTCCTGGTTTAGACCTGGTTTAGTCCTGGTTTAGTCCTGGTTTAGACCTGGTTTAGACCTGGTTTAGACCTGGTTTAGACCTGGTTTAGTCCTGGTTTAGACCTGGTTTAGACCTGGTTTAGTCCTGGTTTAGTCCTGGTTTAGTCCTGGTTTAAACCTGGTTTAGTCCTGGTTTAGTCCTGGTTTAGACCTGGTTTAGTCCTGGTTTAGTCCTGGTTTAGACCTGGTTTAGACCTGGTTTAGTCCTGGTTTAGTCCTGGTTTAGTCCTGGTTTAGACCTGGTTTAGTCCTGGTTTAGACCTGGTTTAGACCTGGTTTAGACCTGGTTTAGTCCTGGTTTAGTCCTGGTTTAGACCTGGTTTAGACCTGGTTTAGACCTGGTTTAGTCCTGGTTTAGACCTGGTTTAGACCTGGTTTAGTCCTGGTTTAGTCCTGGTTTAGTCCTGGTTTAGTCCTGGTTTAGTCCTGGTTTAGACCTGGTTTAGACCTGGTTTAGTCCTGGTTTAGACCTGGTTTAGACCTGGTTTAGACCTGGTCATAACGCATTTACTCGCACGTCATAATCCCATTATTAGCCAATTAATCTTTAAAATAATCAACAGATTAATTAAATATTAAAATAACTTCGTTGCAGCCCTGGTTGAATGGGACCCCCCCTGTCTCTGGTTCACCTCTGTTCCTTCCTTGGACCAGTTCTGACAGATCCTGGCCTCTG
Organism: Bostrychus sinensis; assembly: GCA_020698575.1. Taxonomy (NCBI): domain Eukaryota; kingdom Metazoa; phylum Chordata; class Actinopteri; order Gobiiformes; family Eleotridae; genus Bostrychus; species Bostrychus sinensis. The sequence continues at coordinate 2,979,932 of CM036259.1, read as the reverse complement.
CAGACCGGGAACACCTCACAGGAGCTGCAGTTCTGACCCAGTCGCCTGGAGCCGTCACAGCTTTTGGCCGTTTGTCAGACTCGGAGCTCAGATCCTTCCCCATTTGTTCTGCTTCTAAAACATCGACAGCGTTCCCCTGCTGCCTGATAACTCCCACCGCTGACAGGAGCTGCGATGAAGACAGACTCTGAGTTATTCCTGACCGATGTAGAAGCTCAGATCTTTCCTCCATCACACTTTAATAATCCAGCTTCCTTTTCCTGTCACATTTTTTCGACCCGTTGGATCCGAAAAAAACAACTCACCTAAACCCAAAAAAACCAACACATAAGTCCGAGAGAAAGTCATCAATAACAGTCTTCCAAAAGTGTTTGCAGCATCGTAGTGAAATAATAATAATAATAATAATAATAATAATAACGATAAACACAGAACTGGATGTTTTTTGTCCGTCCAGATAAAAAAAGGTTGTTTTGCGAATTCCGCTGAGGTACTGGAGGTGAGGAGTTCAGACCTGAAGAGTCCTGCCTTTTGCTGCGTGTTTGAAATGTCTACACACAATTCTCAAAAAAAAACAAAAAAAAAAAAACACACAAATGAGCCTTTTTAAAAAAATGTATGTAAAAAAAACAACAACAACAATGTGCTGGTAAAAAGTCTCAAAAATTAGGAATAAAAATATATAAAAAACACAAGTCTTTAAGGATAAAATAGCAGCTTTCACGCCGTTTTTCTGCACTGGAAAAATAAATTCAGCCAAAATGCACACGACGCCCAATGTAGGATAATTTTGGGTCCCATTTACAACAACTTGGACAACATGGACCACAAAAATTCTCTAAAAATTCTATTTCATAAGATACGCATCTTTAAAGGTTTCATATTCTGCTTTTCTCAGTCTTTCTGAAACAGTGTTGAACTCCTTTGCTTTAGTATTTCAGGTTTTATAACTTAAAATAATTTATTCTGTCGACTTTGCAGAGAACGCTTGGATTAGGCATCTGTCGCCCGCTGCTGGCAACAGTGGGGACTGCACAGAGCATAACATGGCTATTTAGCACGTCTATTAGCAACATGAGGCTAACAGATAGATAAATGAGCTGACTGCTGTGTAGTGACTAAGGTTTGAGCGCTGAAATGATCAGAACGCACAGCAACAGTGAGCTCTGAAATTACAGGGACTTTGAGGACATTAGCATTCTGTTAGCCAGAAATTTTAAATTACACAGTTTTTTATGTTAGCAGGCTAAAAGGCTAGCCAAAAGACGCCGTTGTTAGCGCTGAAGGATTTTAGCACACTACATTAAATCTTTAGTCCACATTTGTAATCCATGTTTGTAGTCAGCCATATTTGTAGTCCTATATTTGCAGTCCTGAATTTGTAGTCCCATGTTTGTACTCCCCAGCCATGTTTGTACTCCCCAGCCATGTTTGTAGTCAGCCATGTTTGTAGTCAGCCATGTTTGTAGTCAGCCATGTTTGTAGTCTGCCATGGAAATGATTAAAAACTAAATCAACTCATGCTAAAACGATATAGAAAAGTGTCTTGAACAAAATTTAAGTAGTGTAGCTTATCTGTTCACTGGTTATAAATAAATACATAAAGTAAAATTTATTCTGATATAAATTACATGGAATTTTAGTGTGCTTTTTGGCTGAATTATTTCTTTAAAGTGGTTTAAAACTGTAAATATCCGCTGAGAAACACGATGTTGCTGTAGTTCATGAACTCTGTGAGTTTTTTTCCCCAAAGAAAAATATAAAAAAAAGGTTGATAAAAAGTGTGGTAATAATCTCTGTCCAGTTCATAAACTGGACTCTTTGGGCGGCAGGTCGATGTTGGTCACCGTGGAGACGAGCAGGGGGGCGTGGTCAGAGCAGGAAGTGATGGGCGGGGCCAGGTGGCGGCGGATCTGGCAGATTCGCTCCTCGACGCATCCGGCGGAGAGACGGGCCTCGGCGTCGTGGTCCCAGCATTCCTCTACTGTCTCACAGAGCTGCGCCAGGCCCTGGACAAGGCACGAGAGGTTAGAGCCAGGACTAAACCAGGACCTAAACCAGGACTAGACCAGGACTAGACCAGGACTAGACCAGGACTAGACGAGGACTAAACCAGGACTAAACCAGGACTAAACCAGGACTAAACCAGGACCTAAACCAGGACCTAAACCAGGACTAAACCAGGACTAGACCAGGACTAGACCAGGACTAGACCAGGACTAGACCAGGACTAAACCAGGACTAAACCAGGACCTAAACCAGGACTAAAGCAGGACTCATCCTCACCGTGTGTTTGAGCCACTGTTCCTTAAACACTGGTCTCATTTTCTTGTGGACGACGACCTCCTGAAGATCCTCCAGAGACGGGTGCTGTCCCACCTCCTCCTCGAACGGGAGCAGGTACTCATCCACCGGACCTGCACCGGGAGACCAAGAACCAGGGTAAGACCGAGAACCAAGACCAAGAACCAGGGTAAGACCGAGAACCAAGACCAAGAACCAGGGTAAGACCGGGAACCAAGACCAAGAACCAGGGTAAGACCAGAATTGTCCAAACTTCACCAAACTTAAGCAAAATATGTCATGGAGTTTGTGTCATGTTTGTAGTCCTGTCTTTGTAGTCCTGTGTTTGTAGTCCATAGGTGTGTTTGAGATGAACTGCAGCTTGCTTGGATTGCAGGCGAGAACAGGCGGCTGCAGCAGAGGCGGGGAAAAGCGCATGAAATCAAGTGGGACCGCTCACGAGCCGAGAACAGCGTGGAGAGCCTCAGATCACGCGGCGTCTCTTTGGAAGGACAGATCTCGCGTTTGTTTGAAGTATTTTCTTAATAAACTCATTTTATAAGTTTGTGAACTCTCCTGTTTCCTTCACACTCCTCTCACTGACACTTTTATTATCAGAGCAAAGAGATGAGGCTGCTCTTGTTGCAGAGTTTGCAGCTTAAGTTTAAAATATTAAATGGATTGTATGATTATGAATCTATTCTCAGAAAGATAATTTATTATTCATGTGATCCATATCTGACCACGTTCCTGATCAAAACACAACTGGCCCTCAGCTCTCAGTGCATGTGAGGACAGGACACCATTTCCCATCATGCATTTAGCATTTATAGTCCACGCAGGCGGCCACCTCACTCTCACGAGATTCCTGTTACCGGCCACAGGTTACGTCAGAGCGAGTTGGTGGCATCTTGGACACAAATCTAACCTGAGCACTGCGCACAGACTGACACTGATCCAAACTGCGCAGGTCTAGCTCATCTCGAACGAGCCTAATCTCATTTTTGAGTCGGGCATGTTTGTAGTCCCGTATTTATAGTCAGCCATGTTTGTAGTCCTTACCGTCGGCGGCCTTGCAGCGGGACACCAGCTCCCACAGCACCAGTCCCAGAGCGTACATGTCTATTCTGAGGAAGGAGTCTCTCTGGAAGTTTATGGCTCCCTCCAACACCTCCGGAGCCATGTAGCGCCTCGTCCCGACCTGGAAACAGGCCACAAGGTCACAAAATAAAACCGACTCAGCTGAAGAGATGTCCGTGTATGCGACGGTGCGTTCGAGTGCTCACCTGTCCGTGGGTCTCTCCAGGAGGGATCCCGGGCTCGAAGCGAACAGCGAGGCCGAAATCTCCGATCACCGCCGTGAGGTCCGAACGCAGCATCACGTTCTTACTTTTAAAATCCCTGAGAACAGAGGAAACTTACATCACTGAACCAGGACTGAACCAGGGCTAAACCAGGACTAAACCAGGACTGAACCAGGACTGAACCAGGACTGAACCAGGACTGAACCAGGACTGAACCAGGACTGAACCAGGACTGAACCAGGACTGAACCAGGACTGAACCAGGACTAAACCAAGACTGAACCAGGACTGAACCAGGACTGAACCAGGACTAAACCAGGACTGAACCAGGACTGAACCAGGGCTAAACCAGGACTGAACCAGGACTGAACCGGGGCTAAACCGGGGCTAAACCGGGGCTAAACCGGGGCTAAACCAGGACTGAACCAGGACTGAACCAGGACTGAACCAGGACTGAACCGGGGCTAAACCGGGGCTAAACCGGGGCTAAACCGGGGCTAAACCGGGGCTAAACCGGGGCTAAACCGGGGCTAAACCGGGGCTAAACCAGGACTGAACCAGGACTGAACCAGGACTGAACCAGGACTGAACCGGGGCTAAACCGGGGCTAAACCGGGGCTAAACCGGGGCTAAACCGGGGCTAAACCGGGGCTAAACCGGGGCTAAACCGGGGCTGAACCAGGACTGAACCAGGACTGAACCAGGACTGAACCAGGACTGAACCGGGGCTAAACCGGGACTGAACCAGGACTGAACCAGGACTGAACCAGGACTGAACCAGGACTGAACCGGGGCTAAACCGGGACTGAACCAGGACTGAACCAGGACTGAACCGGGGCTAAACCGGGGCTAAACCGGGGCTAAACCGGGGCTAAACCGGGGCTAAACCGGGACTGAACCAGGACTGAACCAGGACTGAACCAGGACTGAACCAGGACTGAACCGGGGCTAAACCGGGACTGAACCGGGACTGAACCGGGACTGAACCAGGACTGAACCAGGACTGAACCAGTGTGCTGTAGCAGGTTGAGGCCCTGGACCCACCAGTTGAGAACCCCTTGTGTTACCTGTGTGCTATGGCAGGTTTGGGCCCCTCCTTGTGCACCCGGGGCAGGTCCTCGTGCAGAAAGGCCAGACCTCGGGACATGGACTCGGCGATGAGACAGAGCTCGGCCCAGCTCACCACGTTCCCCTTCAGGAAGTCACACAGAGAGCCCTGCAACACAGAGACGGGTGAGTCCTCGCTAAAGACACTAGGACACAACAGAGACGGGTTAGTCCTCGCTAAAGACACTAGGACACAACAGAGACGGGTTAGTCCTCGCTAAAGACACTAGGACACAACAGAGACGGGTTAGTCCTCTCTAAAGACACTAGGACACAACAGAGACGGGTTAGTCCACTCTAAAGACACTAGGACACAACAGAGACGGGTTAGTCCTCGCTAAAGACACTAGGACACAACAGAGACGGGTTAGTCCTCGCTAAAGACACTAGGACACAACAGAGACGGGTTAGTCCTCTCTAAAGACACTAGGACACAACAGAGACGGGTTAGTCCACTCTAAAGACACTAGGACACAACAGAGACGGGTTAGTCCTCGCTAAAGACACTAGGACACAACAGAGACAGGTTAGTCCTCTCTAAAGACACTAGGACACAACAGAGACGGGTTAGTCCTCTCTAAAGACACTAGGACACAACAGAGACGGGTGAGTCCTCTCTAAAGACACTAGGACACAACAGAGACGGGTTAGTCCTCTCTAAAGACACTAGGACACAACAGAGACGGGTGAGTCCTCTCTAAAGACACTAGGACACAACAGAGACGGGTGAGTCCTCTCTAAAGACACTAGGACACAACAGAGACGGGTTAGTCCTCGCTAAAGACACTAGGACACAACAGAGACGGGTTAGTCCTCTCTAAAGACACTAGGACACAACAGAGACGGGTTAGTCCACTCTAAAGACACTAGGACACAACAGAGACGGGTTAGTCCTCTCTAAAGACACTAGGACACAACAGAGACGGGTTAGTCCTCTCTAAAGACACTAGGACACAACAGAGACGGGTTAGTCCACTCTAAAGACACTAGGACACAACAGAGACGGGTTAGTCCTCGCTAAAGACACTAGGGAGCAGTACAGAGCAGTGAGAGTACGGTCCTGACCCCTGGACCCTCCAGATGCCGTCCCAACCCAGAGAAGGAGCTTAAGATTCGCTCTAACCTTGGACTCCAAAATCTGGACTGAAACATTTATTAAACTGGGCCTAAACCAGGACTAAACTGGGCCTAAACCAGGACTAATCTGGGCCTAAACCAGGACTAAACTGGGCCTAAACCAGGACTAATCTGGGCTTAAACCAGGACTAAACTGGGCCTAAACTGGGCCTAAACCAGGACTAATCTGGGCCTAAACCAGGACTAATCTGGGCCTAAACCAGGACTAAACTGGGCCTAAACTGGGCCTAAACCAAGACTAAACTGGGCCTAAACCAGGACTAAACTGGGCCTAAACCAGGACTAAACTGGGCCTAAACCAGGACTAAACTGGGCCTAAACTGGGCCTAAACCAAGACTAAACTGGGCCTAAACCAGGACTAAACTGGGCCTAAACCAGGACTAATCTGGGCCTAAACCAGGACTAAACTGGGCCTAAACTGGGCCTAAACCAAGACTAAACTGGGCCTAAACCAGGACTAATCTGGGCCTAAACCAGGACTAAACTGGGCCTAAACCAGGACTAAACTGGGCCTAAACCAGGACTAAACTGGGCCTAAACCAGGACTAAACTGGGCCTAAACCAAGACTAAACTGGGCCTAAACCAGGACTAATCTGGGCCTAAACCAGGACTAAACTGGGCCTAAACCAGGACTAAACTGGGCCTAAACCAGGACTAATCTGGGCCTAAACCAGGACTAAACTGGGCCTAAACCAGGACTAAACTGGGCCTAAACCAGGACTAATCTGGACACTCCCTCCTTCCACACACATCCCACTTAGACCACAGAAACCCGTCCCAGAGGAAGTACCGACCCGTTCATGGAACTCGGTGATGAGCCAGAGTTCGGCCTCTAAGTGACTTCCTCGTTTCTCGGCGCCAACAAACTTCAGGATGTTCTCGTGTCTGAGTCCTGGAGTCGAGAAGATCAAGTGTTCGTTCTCCCACGATGCTTTGTTCTGGAAGGACAAGACCGATGATAAAACCAGGTCTAAACCAGGTCTAAACCAGGTCTAACCCGGTCCTGTGAGAGTACAGACCTGGATGGGGAAGATCTTCACAGCCACATATTCGTTGATCATCTGCGCTCTCCACACGCAGCCGAAGCGCCCCCTGGCCTTGATGTCCAGTAACTGCAGCGGCTTCAGGCTGAGCAGAGGAGAGGGGGGCGGGGGCGGGTCCTGAGAAAATACATGAAAAATACTTTAAAACATTTGAAACTATTCGCAAAGGGACACTCTTATTGTAGTGAATGGAGTTAGTTATATATTGTAAAAAAAACTTTTTAAAAAACTTCCTTGAGCCTTCCTTTTTTGTATAATAAATGAAAGATTTCTGCATTTTTATACAGGACGCTGCGCTGTAGTGACACTAGTCGGCCACAGGAGGGCACCATAACACCATTTGTTTTAGTGGCTTGCAGACCAACTTCTATTTTTATTTATTGTAATGATATATTTGAATATTTACCAATTTATTTTTACTACACTTGGCCTAAACCAGGACTACGCTTGGCCTAAACCAGGACTACGCTGGGCCTAAACCAGGACTACGCTGGGCCTAAACCAGGACTACGCTGGGCCTAAACCAGGACTACGCTGGGCCTAAACCAGGACTACGCTGGGCCTAAACCAGGACTACGCTTGGCCTAAACCAGGACTACGCTGGGCCTAAACCAGGACTACGCTTGGCCTAAACCAGGACTACGCTTGGCCTAAACCAGGACTACGCTGGGCCTAAACCAGGACTACACTTGGCCTAAACCAGGACTAAAACAGGTTTAGCCTAAACTAAACCAGTCTGTAACTATCTATTAAATGATTTTTATCTCCAGAAATTCGCTAGAAAGAGCCTGCATACCGCCAGTAGAACCTGCCCCACAGCTTGAGAACCCCTGAGTGTTCCTGTTACCTCCATGATGTCCACGTGTCCGTATGGGGGCTTCCGGTGCCGGTACATCCAGACCGCCGTGAGCAGAGCCAGGCAGAGCAGGAGTCCTGGGACCAGGCAGTACACCAGGACGTCCAGTACCCCCAACGAGTGAGGGGGGGCCTTTATTACTGCAGAAAATACACAAAATACTACTGTCAGTACTACAGAGGGTACACCAGGACGTCCAGTACTCCCAACGAGTGAGGGGGGGCCTTTATTACTGCAGAAAATACACAAAATACTACTGTCAGTACTACAGAGGGTACACCAGGACGTCCAGTACTCCCAATGAGTGAGGGGGGGCCTTTATTACTGCGGAAAATACACAAAATACTACTGTCAGTACTACAGAGGGTACACCAGGACGTCCAGTACTCCCAACGAGTGAGGGGGGGCCTTTATTACTGCAGAAAATACACAAAATACTACTGTCAGTACTACAGAGGGTACACCAGGACGTCCAGTACTCCCAATGAGTGAGGGGGGGCCTTTATTACTGCGGAAAATACACAAAATACTACTGTCAGTACTACAGAGGGTACACCAGGACGTCCAGTACTCCCAACGAGTGAGGGGGGGCCTTTATTACTGCAGAAAATACACAAAATACTACTGTCAGTACTACAGAGGGTACACCAGGACGTCCAGTACTCCCAACGAGTGAGGGAGGGCCTTTATTACTGCAGAAAATACACAAAATACTACTGTCAGTACTACAGAGGGTACACCAGGACGTCCAGTACTCCCAACGAGTGAGGGAGGGCCTTTATTACTGCAGAAAATACACAAAATACTACTGTCAGTACTACAGAGGGTACACCAGGACGTCCAGTACTCCCAACGAGTGAGGGGGGGCCTTTATTACTGCAGAAAATACACAAAATACTACTGTCAGTACTACAGAGGGTACACCAGGACGTCCAGTACTCCCAACGAGTGAGGGGGGGCCTTTATTACTGTGGAAAATACACAAAATACTACTGTCAGTACTACAGAGGGTACACCAGGACGTCCAGTACTCCCAACGAGTGAGGGAGGGCCTTTATTACTGCAGAAAATACACAAAATACTACTGTCAGTACTACAGAGGGTACACCAGGACGTCCAGTACTCCCAACGAGTGAGGGGGGGCCTTTATTACTGCGGAAAATACACAAAATACTACTGTCAGTACTACAGAGGGTACACCAGGACGTCCAGTACCAGTAAATCTGAGAAGTGCTGAGGTGAAAAAGCCGTATACACAGTACTGCGTGTCAGTAAAAGTACGAGTGGAGAGTACTCACGAGGGCCGGTGACGTCCGGGAGGTGGGTGAACTTCTCGTTACAGAAGTTTCCTTCACAGCAGCAGAAGAAAACCTGAGGAGACTCCTCTGTGGCCACGCACTCCTGCCTGAGAGAACACAAACACACACAAGCTTCAGATTAGAGATGTGACGTTCATGAACAATCTTTTGAACAGCTCTTCTCTGTGAACGATGAGAACCGATTCAGAGAGGAGCGCGAGTTGTTCTTTTTTTGTTTGATTTCTACTCTTGTATCGAAATGAACGAGCTCTTTTTTGTTTGCCAACCGTGAAAAAAAGAAAAAGTAGATGAACTCAAGCTCAAGAAAGAGTCGTGCGGAAACGGAAAGAGATGAAGAGAGAGGAGCACAGACGGTCTCTGGGACATTCTTTGCATGAACATACGTCAAGGTTGCACATTTTGGACATCCTGTATCCTCAACAGTGGCCTCACTCTATGCAGAGGTTTATGATGTCACCATTAGTGACTTTAGTCCACACATGCAAATTTTATTATCATCAATGTATAAGACAATATTAATGTCCCACCAATAGAATACATTTTATTTTGACTAAAATTATATTGCATCACTCATCCCAAAATTTATTTTCTGAATAAACTGAGTGGCTTCTTAAAATGACGTAAACCTAAAAATGAGCCATGAGTCTTTTGAACGGCTCTTTGAGATGAACGGATCCCAAAGATCTGTCTCCTGTTAAAGAGCCACACATCTCTACTTCAGATAAATACACAGAGACTGTGTGCTCTGAACAGGGGCGGAGCAGAGCTGGGCCAGGACTGGGGCTCCACTAAAGAGAAACACGTTTAAACATTTACACAAAACAAGTTAAGATTAATGATGAGTTTAACCCTCAGCCCCTGGCTCCTTTTAGGGTTTTTCAAATGTATTCTTTGCTCTCATTTAGGGATTTCTTTTGTTAGGATGATGATATTTGACAAAGATGCTCATTAATAAATTTATTTTAGAATTTCAGCGTCACAACTGAAAAAAAAAAAAAAAAAATTCTAAATAAAAAACCCTCTCTCTTCCTCTCTCAGCCCTTTAAGTCCCATTGACTCACATTAAAACCACTTATTTTCCCTCTGCTGCCGTTCCAATACAGAAATGTTAAATCCTGTTAATTCCTCTGTAACTCTGTCAGTCAGAGGCTAAACAATACACAAACAAAAACATCACCACCAGATCCACCATTTTCTCAGTGCATTGTGGGAAATAATTCCTTATAATTCCATTGGATAACAGGTTCTTTCTCTTAAAGCTCTAAGAGGCGGGGCTACATTCACTGAGTTTCAGACCAAAGTAAAAATGGATTAAATCAGTGTTAGGGCGAATCAGAGACCGATCCCTGCACAAACAAAAACACTTTGGATTTTTAAACAGGAAATAATTCATCTTTCATTTACAAATCTGTGGAATTATGTAAACAAACTGCATTTAGAGTTAAAAATATGAAAATTAATTCACTTCTGCTCTCTGTGATGAAGACAGGGGTTAATGATCAGAAAACAAAAGAAGTTTTTTTCTTCATGTTTTATATTTTTAAATGTGACCCAGAATTAAAAGGGCTTTAAAAGGAAAAACTGGATTTTTTTAACGGAGGCCTGAGGTTTATACGATGCTACAGTCTGTGCAGAGAAGCAGCTCATGTAAAAGTTTTGTCTTGAATTTTGGAGAAGTAAAACCATAAATTGTGCCCATATTTTACTACAGAGTGGTAGCTGCTGAAAATATTTTATCTAAAAAGACTCATTGCTTCTGTCTGCTCCTCTGAACCCTGACTCCCGTCTGCTCCTCCGAACCCTGAGCGTGTGCTATATATAAATGTATTTTTCTGCGAAGCGTAAGCCTGTGTTATATGCATGTAAGTGTGCGGTACTGACCGGTCGTAGCAGTTGAAGTCGTCCAGCCAGCAGCCCTTCTTCACCAGCTCGATGGAGCCGGAGCTGTTCCTCCAGGAGGCGTAGCAGTGGGAGCGTTTGTCGGCCTCGCCCTCGCAACGCTCCACGCCGCTCTGGTTCGTCTTCTCCAGCTCGAAGTTCACGTTGTAGTACAAGCACTCCCGGGTCTCACCGTCCCCATGGCTCAGGCCTGGACACAGACACAAGCACACAGCTCGTCAGTGTTTGTAAGTGTCTGTGTACTCAGAGTGTAAGGAAGAGACAAACAAGACCTGCCAGGCATCATCTTATCCAATTTAAAGTTGTGTATAGGTTACATCTTTCTCCCACCAAGTTGAAAATAAAATATATAAAGATGTTTCAGCTCTCTGTGTTAAATGTTCAAGGGACCAGGGAACATTGTCTCACCAGTTTTTTCAATGCCCAAACTTACGACTCTTCTGGAATCATTTGTCTGATTTCTTAACCAAAGCTGTTGGTAGGGATGCCCCATGCATTCCCCTTACAGCATTATTTGGGGATGACCGAACCGGGTTGGACAAGGGATAAGAAAGAGAAGCAGGTCGTGTCACTGATTACACTCTTGGCCAGGAAAATGATACTGCTCTGTTGGAAGTCTGATAAACCTCCTACTTTTGAACTGTGGCTGAGAGAATTTGGAAATGTGCTACATTTGGACAAAATCAGATTTGTCCTGTCAAACCGTGAAAAACTATTTTATAAAATTTGGCAACCAGTCGTTGACTTATTGGATAAATTTGAGTGATTTATGTACACGTGTTTCTTTTTATGTTGTACACTGTACCACCACCGATTGTTGATGTTTTGTTGTGTTTGCCCCCTTATGGTTTCAAGGAGGGTGGGTGTTGTGTGATTCCCTGTTGTTAAAATGATAAAACCAATAAAAATATATTAAAAAAAGACCTTAAGGCGTAGTCTAGGTTTTTATTATTAACACTTGTACAATCACATCATTTTACAAAAGGGGTCTTCAGCACCTATAAAGTAAGCAACCCTCCCATAGGCTGTTGGTTTGAGCTGACACTTGACCTGTAAAGCCAATTTTAGGTCAGGCACTCACTCGGGCGACCATGTGACTGAAGGACCCCAGCTGCAGCGGCACAGTCACAGTCGGACCGAGCCAGGTAAGGAGGCCTCAGTTTCAAAGGAAAAAGGGCTTGGATTATTTCTTCTAAAGCACAGGCTGCTGTTGTTAACTGTTAAATGTCTCTTTGTTAAATGTCTCTTTGTTAAATGTCTCTTTGTTAAATGTCTCTTTGGGAGGAAATGTAAACACATGAGCACCTGAGCCCATGGACGACCGACCCTGCATAAAACAGCAGTGCATATCGGCTGTCGGCTGATCTGGATTTTAAAAATTGTCCAGGCGTGTGCTGTCAGTGAACGGGTAGAGCAGTGTTTCCCAACCGGGGGTATGGGGACCCTTAAGCCTGGGACACACCAACCCATCGCCTCACGTCTCCTCTGTCGCCTCTGAAAGTCGCTGCAGACACCGGAGCGACTCAGACCCACGACCGAGCAGTGCGCATGTGCAAAACGTAATCACTATTTACAACAGCAGGCGGCGCTAGTCACTAAACTCCACGGTTATTTAAACTCTAGTGAATAAAACTCCACAACACACGCGTGTTTAACTCAAGTATTTATCAGTATTTATTGTATAGTATCAGTATTTATTGTCAATAATAATTATAGGCACTAGATTAAACTCTGGTCTGATCACAGTCATGAATAAAAGGGACTGGATTATTGCAGCTGTTTGCCTCAGAGGAGGATTATATTTTTATCTTTTATCTAAAGCTAAGGTAAGCTAACTGCTAACATTACCGTCACAGATGTGGAAACATAATGAAGTAGATGTAGAACAGAAAGTTCCTTATATTTTGATGTTAAACTCGAGCTGTTTGACAAATTGTGAACGGGACACAGCCAATCAGAGCTGAGCACGACGGCTGATGCTGAGTGAACATGTGTAATCGGCCAGAACTACGTCCAACTGTCTCCTACTACGTCCAATGGTGCGCAACTCACCAAACAGACTCACGTCACCGACCGCGCCCGACGGCCGATGATCGCCCCGGGGTGTCCCGGCCTTTAAGGTTACGCAAGCACACTGCAGGGGTACGTGGAGGTATTTGATCAATGACTACAATGAACCCAAATCTGGACTAACACAGGACTATGCTGAAGGATAAAACAGGGACTAAACTTGAAGTAAACTAGAGCTAAAACTAGAACTAAACCAGGTCTAAACCAGGACTAAGTCAGGTTCAAACCCAAACTAAACCAGGACTAAACCGCAAGCAAACCAGGACTAAGCCCGGTCCTGGGAGTACAGAGGACTAAAAAGTTTGGGGACCACTGGGGTAGAGAACATCGGTTCATGCAAAATGTGTTCAGTCAAGACTCAGAAAACCTACTGCCAACCAAATCCTCCTCCACAGTGCACAGGGGGACAAACGTCCAGGAGACACAGTGAAATATTACACACATCTTTATCAGACACAATCACTCACATTACACAAAAGCATCACACAGCATCACACGGAGTCCGGGTGGTGACCAGGCGAACATGTGACTGAAGGACCCCATCTTGTCTCAGTTTGGGCTCTTACTCTGCAGTTCACAGGAAACATCCAAAAACACAAAGCTCAAAACGGCAATAAAAAGCTTTTGCTCGTTTCTCTAGAAAAGAACCTCGCAGAACAAAAATTTAAAATGCATTTTGTGGCTCTCCCCAATCTCCACCTGCACAGAGCGTTTCACTGAGATGACCTCATTGATTTTCTCAAAAATCTCATTTACTGTTCTCACTGTCCAATTCTAACACATTTGTCAGCATTTTAATAAGCATTACTAATACTCTTTTTAAACATTCTTTGAAAGTCTTTGACAAAAGATCGAGTTATTATCATTGATATATATTGAATAGATAGAAATGTTTAAATTTTGATAACATGATCCTTTATTTTGAAATGCAAATGCTTTTTAGAATCCTAAATAACGCTGCTCTGCCTTCTTCAGCTTCAGCTTTCTCCCATGTGGTAAAGCCTTGGCTTTTGAGCGATCAGTTTTGCCAACATTAGGAAGCTTTTACTAACGTTCTGTCCGAGTGAATGAGTTGATTATGTGTCGCGTGGTTATGGTGAGGATGTGATTTGGATGAATGTCTGTAGATGTATTTTATTGTATTGCTCATCTGTCCGGGGACTGCATATGGAAAGTAACAGTTGCTAAATCTGGTGTAAAGCATCTTTTCTTTTATGAAGAGTAATGTGTTTGCACATGGTTCCTGTTAAATAAAAGGAAAATATTATATTAATTTCATAAATTAAATTAAGAAACTCGGCCTGGCATAAAGGTCTAAAAAACTGTGTTTATCGGCCATCGGTGCTCTAGAGGCTGGGCGACCTCTAAGCCAAAGACAAGACTGAAAATTGCTCCAACACAAGCAGTCAGGCAACAGAAATTAAAGACAACAGCTTCACAACCTCCTCGTCAAAGACTGGTCTGCAGATCATGTACAGGCCTGTACGAGAATATGGAACAGTGTATATTTGGATATTTTTCTATCAACAAAAAAGGATCTGACCTGTTCATTTTTTGCATTGGATAAAAAGCAAAACAAACAGAGGAACCTTCCCACTAATACAAACACGTTTTTCTTTTGTTATAAGGTGTTTCTGGTCTCAGCCTTTCACAGCCAGCTCCAGCTCCGTTTGTGAAGAGCAAAACAAAGATGGCGGCTGCGTGGAAGTTTTTCAGAGACAGAAGAGAGTGTGTGTTTTGGCAGACTTCACTGTGGCAGATGTTAGCGCCAATCTGTGCGTTAGCCGTCACCAGGCAACGGCTAACGGCGCTAACCACGGACCCCCGCTAACGGCAAGGGTACACACACGAGGAGGGAGGGAGGGAGGAGAGAGAGAAGGGACACAGAGTCAAAGGAGATCAGATCTTAGTAGAAAAGAATAGAAAGTAATGTCTGATTGTTGCATGGAGTCTGCCCCAGCCACTATGGGCCTGAGGCGGGGAACACCCTGGACACTCATTCATTCATTCACTATGAGACAGAGCCTCCAGTTCACCTGTACAGTGCCATTAAACACCAAAATATGGCATATTATTTGTGAACGGGGACGGCAGCAGAAGCCAGTTGTACAAAGAGTTGTGGAGAAAGTGGTTTTATTTGAATGTGGTGGTTACGTAGGACGTCAGCGGGACTTTACTGTTGTTAAAATGGAAACAGGACGAAGACAAAAATCCCACAGAGGACTGAACAACAACGAGGACTTCAGCAGAACCAACAGGAGACGAAGGAAAGACCTAAACACCGTTAATCAGCTCAGAGAAGTTATTACATTCACTCTGTATAAGCTTGGTTATTTCTGAGAGGAGATTATCTTCTGCTTCTGTGAGACGCAGAGCTGCAGAGAAACAGCTGGGATTGGCCAGGATCCAGAGTCCACTGGAGACGGCTCTCTGTGACTGAGGAACTCTCTCTGCTCCTTTGGTTAATGACAAATACAAATAAAGTCTTTCCAAACTTCTGCCCTGCTCTGAACTCTCTGACCTCCTCCTTTCCCCGGTTTGAGGATGTCGCTCGTTAATATTCATGAGGCTCATTAGTATGCGGGAGGCGGGCCTTGTTTCTGTGGAGACGCTCGGACTTAACAAACCCGGTCTGAGGCTGACATTTACAGGCTCTCAATTAAAAAGTTCAGAGAGAGTTAGACAAAGTTCAACAAATACTCATATACAAGAGAGGAGAGAGGAGACAGGAGAGAGGAGTGAGGAGACAGGAGAGAGGAGAGAGGAGACAGGAGAGAGGAGAGAGGAGACAGGAGAGAGGAGAGAGGAGTGAGGAGACAGGAGAGAGGAGACAGGAGAGAGGAGAGAGGAGAGAGGAGACAGGAGAGAGGAGAGAGGAGTGAGGAGACAGGAGACAGGAGACAGGAGACAGGAGACAGGAGTGAGGAGAGAGGAGAGAGGAGTGAGGAGACAGGAGACAGGAAAGAGGAGAGAGGAGAGAGGAGTGAGGAGTGAGGAGTGAGGAGAGAGGAGAGAGGAGAGAGGAGAGAGGAGAGAGGAGTGAGGAGACAGGAGACAGGAGACAGGAGACAGGAGACAGGAGAGAGGAGAGAGGAGAGAGGAGAGAGGAGAGAGGAGAGAGGAGTGAGGAGTGAGGAGTGAGGAGTGAGGAGAGAGGAGAGAGGAGAGAGGAGTGAGGAGTGAGGAGTGAGGAGACAGGAGACAGGAGACAGGAGACAGGAGACAGGAGAGAGGAGAGAGGAGAGAGGAGAGAGGAGAGAGGAGTGAGGAGACAGGAGACAGGAGACAGGAGACAGGAGACAGGAGACAGGAGACAGGAGAGAGGAGAGAGGAGAGAGGAGAGAGGAGAGAGGAGTGAGGAGTGAGGAGTGAGGAGTGAGGAGTGAGGAGTGAGGAGAGAGGAGAGAGGAGAGAGGAGAGAGGAGAGAGGAGACAGGAGACAGGAGACAGGAGACAGGAGACAGGAGACAGGAGACAGGAGAGAGGAGAGAGGAGAGAGGAGAGAGGAGAGAGGAGACAGGAGACAGGAGACAGGAGACAGGAGACAGGAGACAGGAGACAGGAGACAGGAGACAGGAGAGAGGAGACAGGAGACAGGAGACAGGAGACAGGAGACAGGAGACAGGAGAGAGGAGACAGGAGACAGGAGACAGGAGACAGGAGACAGGAGACAGGAGACAGGAGACAGGAGACAGGAGACAGGAGACAGGAGACAGGAGACAGGAGACAGGAGACAGGAGACAGGAGACAGGAGACAGGAGACAGGAGACAGGAGTGAGGAGAGAGGAGAGAGGAGAGAGGAGAGAGGAGACAGGAGACAGGAGACAGGAGACAGGAGACAGGAGACAGGAGACAGGAGACAGGAGTGAGGAGTGAGGAGTGAGGAGTGAGGAGACAGGAGAGAGGAGAGAGGAGAGAGGAGAGAGGAGACAGGAGTGAGGAGAGAGGAGAGAGGAGAGAGGAGTGAGGAGACAGGAGACAGGAGACAGGAGTGAGGAGTGAGGAGTGAGGAGAGAGGAGAGAGGAGAGAGGAGAGAGGAGACAGGAGACAGGAGACAGGAGACAGGAGACAGGAGACAGGAGACAGGAGACAGGAGAGGAGACAGGAGACAGGAGACAGGAGACAGGAGACAGGAGACAGGAGACAGGAGACAGGAGAGAGGAGAGAGGAGAGAGGAGAGAGGAGTGAGGAGACAGGAGAGAGGAGAGAGGAGAGAGGAGAGAGGAGACAGGAGACAGGAGACAGGAGACAGGAGACAGGAGACAGGAGACAGGAGACAGGAGACAGGAGACAGGAGACAGGAGACAGGAGACAGGAGACAGGAGTGAGGAGTGAGGAGTGAGGAGACAGGAGACAGGAGACAGGAGACAGGAGACAGGAGACAGGAATGAGGAGAGAGGAGAGAGGAGACAGGAGAGAGGAGAGAGGAGTGAGGAGTGAGGAGACAGGAGAGAGGAGTGAGGAGACAGGAGAGAGGAGACAGGAGAGAGGAGAGAGGAGACAGGAGAGAGGAGACAGGAGAGAGGAGAGAGGAGACAGGAGACAGGAGAGAGGAGACAGGAGAGAGGAGACAGGAGTGAGGAGACAGGAGTGAGGAGAGGAGAGGAGAGAGGAGAGAGGAGACAGGAGTGAGGAGAGGAGAGGAGAGAGGAGAGAGGAGACAGGAGAGGAGAGAGGAGTGAGGAGACAGGAGAGAGGAGAGAGGAGAGAGGAGTGAGGAGAGAGGAGTGAGGAGACAGGAGAGAGGAGAGAGGAGAGAGGAGTGAGGAGAGAGGAGTGAGGAGAGAGGAGACAGGAGAGAGGAGAGAGGAGAGAGGAGACAGGAGACAGGAGACAGGAGACAGGAGACAGGAGAGAGGAGAGAGGAGAGAGGAGTGAGGAGAGAGGAGACAGGAGAGAGGAGACAGGAGTGAGGAGAGGACAGGAGACAGGAGACAGGAGACAGGAGACAGGAGACAGGAGACAGGAGACAGGAGACAGGAGACAGGAGACAGGAGACAGGAGACAGGAGACAGGAGACAGGAGAGAGGAGAGAGGAGAGAGGAGAGAGGAGTGAGGAGACAGGAGACAGGAGACAGGAGACAGGAGACAGGAGAGAGGAGAGAGGAGAGAGGAGACAGGAGTGAGGAGAGAGGAGAGAGGAGAGAGGAGAGAGGAGACGGAGAGAGGAGTGAGGAGACAGGAGTGAGGAGAGAGGAGTGAGGAGAGAGGAGACAGGCGAGAGGAGACAGGAGAGAGGAGTGAGGAGAGAGGAGAGAGGAGACAGGAGAGAGGAGAGAGGAGTGAGGAGACAGGAGTGAGGAGAGAGGAGAGAGGAGACAGGAGAGAGGAGAGGAGAGAGGAGAGAGGAGACAGGAGTGAGGAGAGAGGAGAGAGGAGAGGAAAGGAGAGGAGAGAAGAGTAAGGAGTGAGGAGAGAGGAGTGAGGAGAGAGGAGAGAAGAGTAAGGAGTGAGGAGAGAGGAGACAGGAGAGAGGGGAAAGGAGAGGAAAGGAGACAGGAGACAGGAGTGAGGAGAGAGGAGACAGGAGAGAGGGGAAAGGAGAGGAAAGGAGACAGGAGACAGGAGTGAGGAGAGAGGAGAGAGGAGTGAGGAGACACAAACCACTAACTTCCATGTTCTCTCTCATAAATCCACTCATCTCTGCTCTAAATGTAGGACAGAGACTTGACAGCAGCTGCTGAGGCTAATCCCAGCTCCAGACTACAAAGACCATGATGCTTTGGAGCTATGGACTCTCACATATGTCCCATTAGCATTTATATTGTGTTTTATATTGAATATGAGACACATCTGACCTTTACACCGCACGGACACTGTGTCCTTCTGAGTCTAGTGTCCTTCACAGGCCACTGTACCAGCACCAGAGACACTCCTCACCTGTACACGTCTCCGTGGACATTTAGAGACGCTCTTCACCTGTACAGGTGTCTCTGTGGACATTTAGAGACGCTCTTCACCAGTACACGTCTCTGTGGACATTTAGAGACGCTCTTCACCTGTGCAGGTGTCTCTGTGGACATTTAGAGACGCTCTTCACCAGTACACGTCTCTGTGGACATTTAGAGACGCTCTTCACCTGTGCAGGTGTCTCTGTGGACATTTAGAGACGCTCTTCACCAGTACACGTCTCTGTGGACATTTAGAGACGCTCTTCACCTGTGCAGGTGTCTCTGTGGACATTTAGAGACACTCTTCACCAGTACACGTCTCTGTGGACATTTAGAGACGCTCTTCACCTGTGCAGGTGTCTCTGTGGACATTTAGAGACGCTCTTCACCAGTACACGTCTCTGTGGACATTTAGAGACACTCTTCACCTGTACAGGTGTCTCTGTGGACATTTAGAGACGCTCTTCACCAGTACACGTCTCTGTGGACATTTAGAGACGCTCTTCACCTGTGCAGGTGTCTCTGTGGACATTTAGAGACGCTCTTCACCAGTACACGTCTCTGTGGACATTTAGAGACGCTCTTCACCTGTGCAGGTGTCTCTGTGGACATTTAGAGACGCTCTTCACCAGTACACGTCTCTGTGGACATTTAGAGACGCTCTTCACCTGTGCAGGTGTCTCTGTGGACATTTAGAGACGCTCTTCACCAGTACACGTCTCTGTGGACATTTAGAGACGCTCTTCACCTGTGCAGGTGTCTCTGTGGACATTTAGAGACGCTCTTCACCTGTGCAGGTGTCTCTGTGGACATTTAGAGACGCTCTTCACCAGTACACGTCTCTGTGGACATTTAGAGACACTCTTCACCTGTACAGGTGTCTCTGTGGACATTTAGAGACGCTCTTCACCAGTACACGTCTCTGTGGACATTTAGAGACGCTCTTCACCTGTGCAGGTGTCTCTGTGGACATTTAGAGACGCTCTTCACCAGTACACGTCTCTGTGGACATTTAGAGACGCTCTTCACCTGTGCAGGTGTCTCTGTGGACATTTAGAGACACTCTTCACCAGTACACGTCTCTGTGGACATTTAGAGACGCTCTTCACCTGTACAGGTGTCTCTGTGGACATTTAGAGACGCTCTTCACCTGTGCAGGTGTCTCTGTGGACATTTAGAGACGCTCTTCACCTGTGCAGGTGTCTCTGTGGACATTTAGAGACGCTCTTCACCAGTACACGTCTCTGTGGACATTTAGAGACGCTCTTCACCTGTACAGGTGTCTCTGTGGACATTTAGAGACGCTCTTCACCTGTACAGGTGTCTCTGTGGACATTTAGAGACGCTCTTCACCTGTGCAGGTGTCTCTGTGGACATTTAGAGACGCTCTTCACCTGTGCAGGTGTCTCTGTGGACATTTAGAGACGCTCTCAGTCCTGTCCCAGTATAATCTGAATTGTAGATGAGTCTCTGTAAGGACGTCAGTCTGGTGGGTGAATATGAAAACGTTCCCATGATTTTCTCTCTGATCTCTAAAACTTATGCACGAAGCGCTCGGTGACCTCTGACCCCTGTGTCTGGTCCAAACAAAGACTCCTCCCTCGCTCAGATGTGGCCCCTTTAGCGTGAGAGAAACGCACGACGGCCATTTGCATTTCACACACGTCTGTCTGGGGTCGGAGGTCAGAGTTCGCCCATAGACATGTTAATATGAACTTGTGAAGGAGAGGAGCGCGGTGAGGCCCCGAGCTGCAGCTGGGGCCAAGTCTGGGCTTTTCTTTAAATTAATTTTAGCAGTTTGTTGAAAATTTGCATAATACGACATTCTTTAACATCAGCAAGAAAAAGCAAGAAATCTTAAAAAGATTCTGCTGGAAGAAGATCTGTAAACTACTGAAGGTAACTGATCTGAGGTCAGTGACAGGATGAAGGTAACTGATCTGAGGTCAGTAACAGGATGAAGGTAACTGATCTGAGGTCAGTGACAGGATGAAGGTAACTGATCTGAGGTCAGTAACAGGATGAAGGTAACTGATCTGAGGTCAGTGACAGGATGAGGTGTAAAGGGAAGTGTTAGAGAGGCAGAGTCTGTCAGAAGTAAAGATGGCAGAGGCCTCCAATCTGTGACAGAGTGAAGAGGAAAAAGATTAAAGTGGAAAACTTTAAAAACAATGTTCCTCAAAGGTTTGCAGATCTCATCATCTACAGCAGAACATGGTCTTCACATTCAGACAAACTGGGACAAGGCCCCAGATCTTTACTGGAGCCCGTGGTCTTGGGGCCCTCAGGGGCCCTGCATCACTCTTCATGATTGTGTCAATGACTTTACTAAATGGGCCCAGGAATACTTCCAGAAACCACTGTGGGTAAACACAATCCTCCATCTGCAGAGCCAACTAAAGCTTCGTCCTGCAAAAAGGAAGCCATCTGTGAACATGGTCCAGAAGCGCCATCGTGTCCCGGGACAAGGCTCATTTAAAATGGACAGTTTCAGAGTGGGACAGCGTCCTATGGTCAGACCTGTCCAAATCTGACATTCTTTTAGGAAATCAGGGACGCCGTGTCCTCCGGGCTAAAGAGGAGGAGACCTTCCAGCGAGTTCTCAGCGTTCAGTTCAAAAGCAGCGTCTCTGATGGGACGGGGGCTCAAGTGCAGACGGGACGGGCCGCTGTGTGTTTTGGAAGGAACTATGAAGCTGAAAGGTTTATAAAGGTTTTAGAGCAACATGTGACCTGAGGTAAACCTGCCCCTGTCCCAACTGAGACCTGAGGGTAAACCTGAAATGAGCTCATTTTGTGATAAAAGTGTCACATTTCTCAGAGTAAACATTTGTTATGTTATCTTTGTTCTGTTGGGAAGGAAATATTGTTTTTTAAAAACATCCAAACATTTCCAGAATTCATGTTGTAAACCTCTGCAGGAAACCTTACACACAGTAAGAAACTGTCTCTGCTGTTTTAGGTGAGAGGAGCTGCCTCTGTGGCTCAGGTCCAGCTGGATTCACAAACAGGCTTCCCCCTCTACAACCACAACACACACCGGCGCACGGAGCCACACACTGGCGCACGGAGCCACACACCACGAGCCACACACCAGCGCACAACTCTCAGGTCTATTTATATCCAGCCTCAGAGTTGTTCCTGCTGAAAAGCTGAGAGTCTCTGGATGGCTGTAAAACCAACACCACTCACTGAACTAACACCAGGACCACACTGGGCCCACACCGGGCCCACACCGGGCCCACACCAGGGCCACACCGGGACCACACCGGGACCACACCGGGACCACACCGGGACCACACCGGGACCACACCGGGACCACACCGGGCCCACACCAGGGCCACACCGGGACCACACCGGGACCACACCGGGACCACACCGGGACCACACCGGGACCACACCGGGACCACACCGGGACCACACCGGGACCACACCGGGACCACACCGGGGCCACACCGGGGCCACACCGGGGCCACACCGGGGCCACACCGGGGCCACACCAGGGCCACACCGGGGCCACACCGGGGCCACACCAGGGCCACACCGGGACCACACCGGGACCGCACGGGACCATGTTTTATAAAAAACAGCTCTTTAATAAATTCAAAGTCATGAAACATAATAAAAAAGTGGCTTTTTTTAAACTAAAGACAGTTCAGGTCACGCCCCTGACTGGATTATTAATGAGGGTTAAGAGATGTTGAAATGAAATCACACTCATCTGTCCACCAGGTCAAAGTTATGCCCGTTACAGAGATTAATCAACCAAAATCAACCAAAGGATCTGTGGAGTCTCACACAAACAACTGAATTTACTTTAATTAGGAGATAAAACAGTTACAAAAGATAGCTGTAAAATATATCTAACAATTATCTTGAATAAAATGAAAAATAAAGTCAACTTTACTGATGCAAAGAGTTCATGAAACTAATCGATCAAGACCTCACCGACCGTTTTCACTGTGTACACGTGAATCCTTCCTCTGGACTCACGCTGCAGTTACAGATCTCTGCAAGAGGCTTAAGCCTGGTTCACACGGCAAGATAATTCTGCTGATTTTTGACCCGATTCTCCCTTTCCAACAATCTTAAGGTCGCCCCGATTATCGTAATGGCACTAAAGATAATGTGATCAGATTTTCCTGCTGTGTGTGGTGAGTTCAGGGAGCTCTGGTCTGCTCCCATCTCAAATCAGGGATATTCCTCATGTTGGATTGTCTTGGCCCGATATCGCAGCGTGTGGTGCGTCCCGAGGACAAACGAGCACGCACCCTGCTGAACGTGACGTGTAGCCAATCAGAAAGCGAGGTGACGGAAGCACGGAGGGGAATCCAAACTCAAAACAGCTGTCATGGCGCAGCAGAAAGTCAGGTGTACGCCGAAGTCACGTTTAATCTCGTGAGGTTTCGCGAGATTTCCCGTCTGACCTGGGAATGTTGGTGAGTGAAATCTGTTCGTGTGTGGTGCGTTGTCTTTTTGTGTGACCGCACACCACAGGACCACAACTGTTATATCTATGATTTTTTGTCGCCATGTGTGGGGTCTCTCAGGTTTTGAAAATCTTTTGACAATTTTAAGATCTTGCCCTGTGATCCAGGCGTTACGCAGGTTTTAATAAAAGCTGTGAGCAAAGAAAGGTTTATGAATGCACAAAAATACACAAAAATAAAAATCATAACTAGAAGCGCTCAGGATCGTGGTCCTGTTGCGCAGTGGGAAAGATCTCGAGCCCAGACCTGGATTCAGACTGGTTCAGCTCTGACACAGTTCACAGCTGTGAGTCCAGACAACATCTGCCCCTGTAGACGGCCCCTCCCCCAGAACTGAACCCCTCCTCCTCCTCTCACACATACTTTAAACACCTCCTCCTCCTCGCTCCACACAGACACAGGGCAAAAGTCCTGATCCCCATTCTTCCACAGAGAGGCCCATCTGTCACTGCTCTGGTCCAGGACTACACCGCTGCACTGAACCAGGGAGACACTGGGAGCATCGAAAAGTGTGGGAGACCAGAGAGGATTAACATCAGACCACCTGCCCCACACTGCTCTGTCCCGTGTGTTTTGACCAAGTTTTAAAGTAAAAATATGTAGTTACAAAAGACCAAAAAATCTCTAAAATGGTCTGTAGTGAGTCTGTTTACATGCAGGCCAGTTATTTCCATCGTCAGACGTGGACTGGACTTGTAAACGATGGACTCATTCTGGGTCACTCTGCCTAAACGTGTTTTATGGTTGTAAACAGTGATACCTTTGTGAAACTGGAAAAACTCCAGTTCTTATTGCCATTGGAAAATTATTTTCTTTTGGTTCCTAGTTTGATACCAGGCAGGTTCTGAGAGCTACACAGCTGCTGCGTCACGTTTAGCAAAGTTTTTTACTTAAAAGTCTCTCTTTACTCAGGTTTGATGGTGTCCATTCTTGTCGGTGTAATGTTTACAGCGATGTGGTTGAAAGTCGACACATGCATTGTTATTTTATAATTTACTGGTTCCTCTTCACTGGTCCCAGGACTTTGTGTCTGGCTCGACCTGCTCTGTTTAACTTTATGGCCTGAAGGATCCGGCATCCTCAGGAACTGACGCAATACATTATTTCTGCCGGACCCAGACACGTACTGCAGCACAGCGGTGTGAACCCAGGCAACGACTTAAATGGAGTCTATTTGTTACCGAGGTCTAACAGGAGACGGTATTCAGAGTGAATTGGGCGTGAGGCAGAGGGTTTTCAGCTCTTGAGAAGGGCACTGCCTCAGCATACAGGATTACTGATAATGCCTGGTTCACACGGCAAGATCATTTTTGACCCGATTCTCCCCTTCCAACAATCTTAAGGTCGCCCCGATTATGGTAATGGCACTAAAGATAATGTGATCAGATGTTCCTGCTGTGTGTGGTGAGTTCAGGGAGCTCTGGTCTGCTCCCATCTCAAATCGGGGATATTCCTCATGTTGGATTGTCTTGGCCCGATATCGCAGCGTGTGGTGCGTCCCGAGGACAAACGAGCACGCGCCCTGCTGAATGTGACGTGTAGCCAATCAGAAAGCGAGGTGACGGAAGCACGGAGGGGAATCCAAAATCCAAACAGCTGTCATGGCGCAGCAGAAAGTCAGGTGTAGTTACATTTAATCTCATGAGGTTTTGCGAGATTTCCCGTCTGACCTGGGAACGTTCCTGAGTGAAGTCTGTTGGTGTGTGGTGTGTTGTCTTTGCCGCACACTGTAGGACCAAACCTGGGATAGCTTTGAGTTTTTAATCGCCGTGTGTGGGGTCTCTCAGGTTTTGAAAATCTTCTGTCAATTTTAAGATCTTGCCGTGTGAACCAGGCTTTACTGAAACATATGTGAAACAAAATACTACTCCAGGTCTGGTTCTGAGGAGGAGACGACTTTATAACCAGATTAAGGAGAGGAAAAAGTCAGACAGGACGCCCCCCGCTGTGTTTATCTTCAGAACGCACCGAACAGAAAACTCTCGCAAGGATCTCATAACTATTGAAAAAAGTACAGTTCAGTTACCAGTACTGTGAACCAGATATTGTTTAGGTTCTGTACTGGTATCAAAAAGAAATCACCCAAACCCAGCCCTCGACAGCGTAAACAAGTGAAACAAGTCAGAGCCAAAACACGGCACAGTCCACAGAGCAAACTGTAACATCAGAAGATAAACATCTGAAATAAAAACACTGTTCGCTCAACAACTTTCATATCTCCCTCAGTACAGTCAGACAGAGATCACACCAATCCATTATTTATTCAGTTCAAAATGCTAAAACTTCATGATTTAATTGAGTTTCAAACAGTACAAATACTGTTTAAGGCTAAAAACAAGCAATTACCAACAAATATCCAGGGATTGTTTATTGAAAGAAAGGTGTGTCACAGTTTAAGGGGTTTGTATCATTTTAAAACAAAAAGAGTTCCCACGACTAAGAAGAGTTTTTGCGTTTCCATTTGTGGGGTAAAAAAATGGAACGACTTGAATCATGAATTGAAACAATGTCCACATATGAAGCAGTTTAAAAACAAAGGAAATTATTTTGGCTAAGTATGTTGATAAAATAAATTGAGTATTGGGAGTTCATGGGCACTGACGTTAGCACAGAGTGAGCAATGAAGAAAATGATGTTATTGTTAAAAAGTCGAATTAATTTTTGTATGGTGAAGGATATCAGGCTCCTATTCAGACGTGTAAAATACAAAGAAGTTATTTATTTTCAAGACAATATATATTTAATTATGTATTTATTTATTTTGGTAATAACAATTGAAATGGTTTGATTTATACAATGACAAATTTTGTTATATGTCTGTTAAATATGTGAGTGCGTCTGAATAAACACTATCTATCAGTACAGGTCTTTGGTCCAGCGGAGTCCATTCCTAAAACCCTGCACCTCTTTTAGACGCTCCTTTTTTCGGGTTTCTGTGACTGGAATCATGTGACACTGAAGCTCAGTTCATTCACTGCTCACAAACCTCACAACAAGCCACAGTTTATCCTTCAGGACTGATCAGAGATAAACTTTTGTCCCGACACAGATCTAGATTTAAAGATCTCTGTCTACAGGATGTATAGCTGTTGCAGTGAAGTGTAAAGCAGCGAGGCCCGGCTCTTCTAGAGGCAGCGGTGCATTGTGGGTAGAGTGTTTCTGTGGCGACAGGCGTGATTTAAAGCGGCGGGTGAGGCGCGTTGTGCGTGTGATGGATGAGGGTCAGTGGGTCCGAGGGGAGGGCCACAGTCTGGACTCAGATCTGAACCACTGCTGCTACAGAGCCAGGAAATCCAGACACATGTTCTAATGTCCTCACAAACAGAGCTGCAGTAGTTTTCTGTCGGAGCCTTAAAGCTGCACTACCTCATTCTGTGACTGTAAAAGTGATGTGTCAAAAAAAAATGTTGAGTTTGAATGACACACTCTCCTTTTCTAAGCCTCACACAAACCTGGAAGTCTGTCCACAGCCAGGAGCTGTCACAATAACACAGCACACATCTGGAGTTTGCTTTGAATTCTTTAAAATAAAAATGAATACGCTATGCATTTTGAACTAAAACAATAGCTCCTTCACATTATTCCTGATAGATTCTAGTTGTGGATAGATAAAGGATGTATTGACCAATCAGAGCGCTCCTGTCCTATGAAAGCGTGTGATTGGTTAAACTGTTCCTTCCCTCGCTCTAAAACAAAAACCCTTATAACACAGCCCACAGGTGACCTCAAAGTCTCATTATTTTCTCAGATGACTTCTGTTATGCTGCACTAATAACTAAATAATTATCTTTACTAAAATACAAGGAAAAAGAAATCAGGTAGTGCAGCTTTAAAGCATCAGCTCAGAAATCTGTGTGGTGTCAGTGCCTGGGTAGAGAACATTAGCCAGTGTGACGGTCCAAGATAAGAAAATATTTGCAATCTTTTCATACTGAACTATTGGAATTTGAAAAACAAGCGTCTCAGTGACCAATAAAATGCACTTCTATATCTGAATATTATATTATACAGATAATTTTTAAGTTAAATTTTTAGGTTTTAGCTTGTTTCAACAGAATACACCGGTGAGGATCTCAAAAGTATTGGAATAAGTAGCAATCAGGTACCGGTTTCGTAAACCAGGTTATGTTTAAGTACTGGTATTGAAAAATAAGTCGACCAAACCCAGCCCTCGACAGTGGAACAGCGTGAAACAAGTCAGGGCCAAAACACGGCACAGTCCACAGAGGAAACTGTAACATTAGCAGACGGAGACTTTATGTTTCTCTGAAATACAAATTACATAAGTTTTAGGTATTAGCTTGTTTCAAAGGGGAGTTATTGAAACGGTTAATTTTTTTCTTTGTAGTAAATTTATGAGTTTAAAGTTACACTGTGTAACTTTTCTCCTAAATATGTGGGGCATACTGACTTGTTTTTGTGATTTTTTGAGCGATTATAAGTCCTGAGGCGCGATCTGTTGCTCCGAGCGGGGCTTCTGTACTGAGAAACTGCCCTCGCAACTTGGCCGAGAGCGCTCCGCTGTTCAGGAAGAGTCACGTGACAGGGAACGACTCGCTTTACGGCATTCCCTTCTGCTCTTATACCTGAGGCGCAGTATAACCATGAAGCTACTTTTAGCGTTGTTATTTTCGCCAGTTCGTCAGGGCCGAAGGACACAAGAAGATGAAGACAATGTCGGACGAGGCAAGAAAAAGAAAATGTGAAAGGGACCGCACCAGATCGCAGACAAGAGTCAACATCGGACAGACTTTTGCTCGCTGGCGTCAGATGAGAGACAGAGAAGGCTGCAAATCGGATCACGTTTTTGCTTCTTTATTGTTGGGCAGGTAAATTAGCCTCTTTATTTTTTCTTTAGAACGTGCTTTTTCATACAGTTATTAGTTGTTTTTACTGCGACCATTGCGCGATATTTGTTGATAAGCTAACGCTAGCGCTAACTCTATAGAAGATCCAGTCCAAACTTCCAAAGGTAGCAGCAGGTCAACTAAAGTTGAAACAATGATGGAAATAGACGCACGCTCGCACAGTTTCAGAAGGAGGAGGGGCCCTAGTGTTTACGTTTTGTGACGGTGCAGTGGCACCTGTGGCCTCTAGAGGCACAAGACCGGGAATCTTACACAGTGTAACTTTAAGAAAAAAAACATAAAAAAACCCAACATAAAAATAAGTAGGAAAATTAAAAGGAATATTATATTTTATTATATATTATATATTGACAGATTATTATTATTATAAAATTAGCATTTGCATAAAAAGCATAAAATGGTGCAGATGTTTTATGACAATGTTGACCTTTTTGAAGAATCACCAAGGCGGGGACTCATGGTCTGTCCCAAAAAGCACAGGGGGTACAGGACAAAACCGGCTGGGACCCACTGCTCCAGTGGAGGAGGATTTGGTTTTATTTAAATTAGTCAAAGTCTGAGAAAGAGTTTAGGAGACTCATGAGGAATGTCTCACGTTAAAGTCAGATAAACACAAACATGGACCAGGCTGGGGTCAGGAGTCAGGAACTCCGGCCTCAGGACCTCCGGGCCTCAGGACCTCCGGGCCTCAGGACCTCCGGGCCTCAGGACCTCCAGGACCAGAGAAACACTCTGAGACTGAGGCCAGGGTCAACACAACAGTTCTGTTTCTGCTGGAATCACTTCAGCAAAGTCTCACTCACTTTACTTGCTCTGGACAAGATCTGGTCTAGGTCCCAGTCTGGTCTAAGTTTGATCTAGGTTTGGACTAGATCTGGACAAGGTCTAGGTTTAGGTCTGGTCTGAGTCTAGGTCACATTTAGGTCTGTTCCAGGTCCAGTTTAAGTCTGTTCCACGTCTGGTCTTATGCGGTCCAGGTCTGGTCCAGGTCTGGTCCAGGTCTGGTCCAGGTCTGGTCCAGGTCTGACTGTGCAGATATGGTCCAGGTTTGAGTCCAGGTTTGAGTCCAGGTCTGGTCAAAATATAGTCCTGGTTTAGTCCAAGTTTAGTCCAAATTTAGTCCAAGTTTAGTCCAAATTTAGTCTAGGTTTAGTCCAAATTTAGTCCAGGTTTGGTCCAAATTTAGTCCAGATCTGGTCTAGATCTGGTCTAGGTTTTCCTAGGTCTTCCCTCAAGGAAAGACGGAAGAAAGGAAGTCTGAGGAAAGCTGGACAGAGGGATTAGAAACCAAAAGCAGAGACAGAAGACTGAGAATAAAAGAGGAAGGGCCGTGGTTTTTGTGGATATTTCTCGCCTGTGTTTCACTACGAGGCCACATGACTCCATTCATCCGCTCCTCCTCCGTAGCGCTGTAGTAACGCGCGTGCACGGGGAGGACACACGAGCACGCGCACGACACCCGCAGACAATGAACGCGCGCGCACATACACATGCACACACGCATCCTCGCTGGCGGACGCACGCGCGCGGGGCTCAGGGCTGAGGAAGGCGACGCGGAGCGAGAGCGCGGCCCACCATTTGAGAAGCGAAATGAGGACACGGCCGCGGATCCTCAGCTCACCCCCGAGCCCCACGCTCGGCCGCGCACACACCTCCTCCTGCCCGCACCACGAGCACTCACACCCCGCATAACCCTCTGAAACACCCCGCTCACCTGAACACAAAGCGCCCAGCAGCAGCAGCAGCGGCGGCGGCGGCAGCGCGGAGCAGGTGATCCGGGGACAGAGCCACATATTCCCGCTAGTGGTCCGCACCGTCTCCCGCTGTCTGCATGAACTCAGCCACGCGCACACAGTACTCCTCCAATCCAAAGCTTTGTGTGCGC
The DNA here is from genome assembly GCA_020698575.1 of Bostrychus sinensis. Lineage (NCBI taxonomy): Eukaryota > Metazoa > Chordata > Actinopteri > Gobiiformes > Eleotridae > Bostrychus > Bostrychus sinensis. Next base: position 2,949,779 of record CM036259.1, on the reverse strand, counting down.
CCCTCCGCGTGTCTGTGCGCGTGTAAATCCAAGCTCCAGACGCGTAATATTCCTCGTTTTTCCTCCGCGTTTTCCTTTACCCCCAGAGCTCCATGGCGAGACCCCGGGGTCTGTCCTCACACGCAGCCGGAGACGAGGCTCCAAGAGGCGGGTGGCGCAGTGGAAGCAGCCCGCTGTCCAGCCCCGGGTCTCCGGTTCTCCTCCTGCCTTCTTTCCTTTTCCTTCTCTCCGTCCTGCCCTCCGCGGTGCGTCCGTGTGCGCTGCTCTCCGCCGTGTGCTCTCTCTGTGAGGCGAGGGGCTGCTGGGGACAAGCGGAGAGCTCCGTGTGTCAAGCCGCACGCGCACCGCACACGCATCCGGTTTCACAATAAAAACCCTGTTCAGCAGCAAACCTGTTACTGACGTGGGTTTAGTTTAATCCTGATCGGTTTATTGTGACAAACTTTTTTTATTTCATCTCCACCTTTATGGTTCTTGATCCTCAAATTATTGTCATTAAAACTGTGTTTAGGACGAAAATGAGATGAACATTAAAATTAAACGCAACCTCCCTATAACCACTGGGCTCCTGACCAACGGTGAGAACTGCTGCTTTTCACTGTCATTTGTCCTGGTTTAGATCTGGTTTAGATCTGGTTTAGATCTGGTTTAGACCTGGTTTAGACCTGGTTTAGATCTGGTTTAGATCCGGTTTAGATCTGGTTTAGATCTGGTTTAGACCTGGTTTAGATCTGGTTTAGATCTGGTTTAGATCCGGTTTAGATCCGGTTTAGACCTGGTTTAGACCTGGTTTAGACCTGGTTTAGCCCTAGCCTTTCAGATCTAATGAACATTGAAACTATCCTGAAACCTCCCTAGGCCCACTTCTGTGTGCTGACCCACCAGTTGAGAACCACTGGAGACAGAGCTGAAACAGAAGTCATTATTGCTTCAGTGTTGGGGCCTGCAGCTGGGGACAGTGGCCAAACCCAGCCCTGTGGAGCTTTTACTGTGACGGCCAGGACCGGAAGTGCCAGTGCGTGCCCGTGCGCGTTGACGCAGACGTGAGCTGGAGCCTGGAGCTGAACTGAGTCCAAAATGGCTCCTAAAAGCAGCGGAGCCCCGGATGTTCCCTACAAAAGAGGAATGTGAGAGGAGCGTCCACTGGACCCGGACCTGGACCTGAACCAGTTCAACAGCACCGGGGGATTCTGGGTAAAAACCACCAAACATCAGGACAGAGGGGTGATGGGAAATTAATTATAGGCCATTAATTATTATAAAGAAGAAATATAAACATTAAAAATGTGCTTACATTTGAAAATATCTTTATGTTTGTTGACAGTTCATTTTCAAACTCTCTGAGTTATATACAGCAATCAGGCATAACATTATGACCACCTGCCCCCCACACACAGCAGTCCTCTGGACTAAACTAGGACTAAACTAGGACTAAACCAGGTCTACAGCAGGCTTAAACTGGAATTTAACCAGGGCTAAAGCAGGTTTAAACCAGGACTAACCAAGTACTAAACCAGGATGATACCAGATCAGGACTGGAACTGTGAAAGACGACTGGTTACCACCTGTGGGACCCAGACCACAGTTTGAGAACCCCTGGTCCAATTGTCACAAACTCAGATCCTTTCTCCCATTTTTTTCTTCTTCTTCTAACTCAGGACAAAATCTAATCCTGCTGCCTGATATACCCCTACTACTATTACTACTACTACTACTGCTGCTGCTACTACTACTACTACTACTACTACTACTGCTGCTGCTGCTGCTGCTACTACTACTACTACTACGACTACTGCTGCTACTACTGCTGCTACTACTACTACTGCTGCTGCTGCTACTACTACTACTACTGCTGCTGCTGCTACTACTGCTGCTGTTGCTACTACTGCTGCTGCTACTACTACTAATACTACTACTATTACTACTACTACTACTACTACTACTACTACTGCTGCTGTTGCTACTACTACTAATACTACTACTACAAGTATCCAGTCACGACTGTCTGTGTACTTTCAGCTCAGACTCCTCCAGGTTCCTGCAGACCAGTACTCAACATGAAGTACTTTTTGATGTGTAGTACACGGGTGTGAGCTGTGTACGTGGTACTTGTACACAGGAGTAGTACTTGAGACGACAGCAGCAGACACCGAGAGTCTGACCTGATTAAAAACAGAGAGTGTTTAGACTGAGAGCTGACGAGAGTCCTGCTGAGAGTTTACAGATACTGATATACAGAGAGAACTACAGCAGGACTAACCCTAGACTACAGCAGGACTAAACCTAGACTACAGCAGGACTAACCCTAGACTACAGCAGGACTAACCCTAGACTACTGCAGGACTAACCCTAGACTACGGCAGGACTAAACCTAGACTACAGCAGGACTAACCCTAGACTACGGCAGGACTAACCCTAGACTACTGCAGGACTAACCCTAGACTACGACAGGACTAACCCTAGACTACGGCAGGACTAAACCTAGACTACTGCAGGACTAACCCTAGACTACGACAGGACTAACCCTAGACTACGGCAGGACTAACCCTAGACTACGGCAGGACTAAACCTAGACTACAGCAGGACTAAACCTAGACTACTGCAGGACTAACCCTAGACTACGGCAGGACTAACCCTAGACTACAGCAGGACTAAACTTAGACTACTGCAGGACTAACCCTAGACTACAGCAGGACTAAACTTAGACTACTGCAGGACTAACCCTAGACTACAGCAGGACTAAACTTAGACTACGGCAGGACTAAACCAGGTCCATGTAAGGAATGATGTGATCTTTGTAGAAGCTGATGTCGCTCATATATTTTTGGATCAGAAATGACTCCATGTTTCAGTTGAATGTAAGTTGCTGCTCTTCTCTCTTTTCCCTGTCTGACTTTGTCTTTTCTCTGTGTAAATGTGAGTCTGTGAGTTTGAAGGACAGCTCCACTTTAATGAGCCTCAGATCAGACTCAGACAGTGACAGGGATCTGCTCAGTTTTAAATATCACTCTGAAGTCCAGCCGTTTGGATTCTGACACTGTCACCTCACCGCGGCCTGAGGAGAAGGAACTCCAAAAACCATGCCATTTTTGTAATAACTCTTTTCTTGAATTCCCTTTTCTCCAGTAAGCGCAGCCTCTGCCTCATTATTTTAACCGACTGCATGAAAGTTGTGTTTGAGACTCTCACCTCTCACAAAAGGACATTTAAAAAGAGCCTACTGTGAGTCCGGACTCTGACCTGGTTCTCACTTTACGCTGTCACGTTTCTAACTAAGAGGAGTGTGTCACAGCCAGGGCTCATTAAAGACAGCAGAGACAGACAGAGAGTGATGCAACCTGGGAAACGCAGTCCAGACACAGGGAGGACCCCGCTGAGACCTCTGCGCACACTTCAAGCAAGAAAAGACGCTTCATCCGCCTCACCTGTGTGAACGTGTTAGGGTTATTTATCAAAAACCATACGAAATCCAGCTTTAAACCAGGTCTAAACCAGAAATCCGGCTTTAAACCAGGTCTAAACCAGGACCAAACCAGAACCAGTCCTGCAGGTCTGTCCCTGGTCTGTCCTGTTGTACAGTGTGAGTATTTACAGAGATGTAGAGAAAAGCTGATCCTCTGTTCCTCTGCGGCTGCTGCTGTTGTGTGTCTGTGAGCAGTGTGTGTGTACTTATGTGGGAGTACTCTGTTGTGTACTTGTGTGTACATGTGGTAGTATTCCTGGAGGAGCCCATTATTCCTGCGGAGACAGAGAGAGGAGAGAGAGGCTTCATTTCATTTGAATTTCAAAGCTCGGCTGCAGACGGAGAGACGAGGACACGCGAGGACACAGCAGGACACACAAGTGCTGCACAAAAACATATTATTCTTACTTTATTCTATACATTCCTTTCATATATTTATTTTACTTGATTCTCTGACTAAAACTACTTCTTGATTTAAGATGTGCATCATAAAAATAGGTCAAAACGTACAACAGATATTTCTTTAAAAGCTTCTTGTCATACTACATGTAATCAATCGGTCTTTCTTTCAGACTCACAGTTGGCCATATAAAAAAGTATGAGCTTAAAAAAAAACAACTACAAACAGACAATACAGAAAAGATTATAACAGACATCTATACTCCATACAGTCACTGTCTCTGCCTCCAGAGTCGTCCCGTACACCGCTCTCCTTAAGTGTTATTAAAACTGTAATTATTTCATTTTTAGAATCCTCCAATCGCATCAAAAATTTATAAACACAATTTCTAATGACAGTCTGTAAGGTGGGCACAGTGCAAACAGCTGACCGGCACTCAGAGTGCATTAAATGCAACCTGCAGCTTATTAAACTTTGCTTTACTGGAACTGCACCACAAGGGGGCAGTGTGCAGTGGGCTTTAAACAGAGCAATTTAACAGAACACAGAACATATCAGCCTTTGCATACAATTAACAATACTGTCTCTGAATATCATGATCATAACTAAATACCTTCTCACTGATACAAGTTACTGTTCCTCCAAAAGTGCTGTCTTATTTAGAACAAAGACGTATTATTCTTAACTCTCCTCCTGCAGTTTTAAAATTCATTATTGCAGCCATTCCCAAGACCGTGAAGTTAAGACGTCATGGCTCCCTTAAATTTCCAAGAATCCCGCACAGACTCCTGACTGAACAACTTCCTTCATGTTTTTCTTCATATAGTTCTATAAAAACGTGACAAAAACACTGACTGTTGGCTAAAATGTAAAGTAAAGTAATAATTTTAAATAAGTATATAACTGTACTTCATTTCAAACTCAGTTTCTTTTTATGTATTTATTCTAGACAACCTCTGGTACCTCGCAGTAACTTCACGGACCCCACTTTGGGAACCACTGCATTATTGTAATCATTATTATTATTTTTTAGATATAAAAAATTAAAAGGCATCTGATTTTAAATAAATGTATAACAAAAACTTCTATGACATTAAATGATCTTACAATATATTTTATGTTAAACTTTAAAAAAAAATAATTTAATTGAAACAAGCTAATATCAGTTATCAGTTTCACACACACTGAGACCATGAAAATGAAAAGATCACAAATATTTATCTGTCATCTTGTAAATAAATGATGAAGTAATTCCGCGTACCCCCTGCAAAGTGCTCACGTACCACTGGGGTCCCCGTACCCCAAGTTGGGAAACACTGGGCTGGAGAGATGTGTTAACCCAGACTCAGAGTAATAATCCAGGCTCAGCTGAACCTGGATTAAACAAACCCCTGGCTCTCAGACCAGACCTCAGCCTCCTGGTCTCCGTGGATCAGAGACGCTGAGAGAGAAGTCTGGTCCATCTCTGGTCCAGCTCCGGTCCAGCTCCGGTTAAACTCCAGTCCATCTCTGGTCCAGCTCCGGTCCAGCTCCGGTCCAGCTCCGGTCCAGCTCCAGTCCATCTCTGGTCCAGCTCCGGTCCAGCTCTGTTTCAGCTCCGGTTAAACTCCAGTCCAGCTCCGGTCCAGCTCCGGTCCAGCTCCGGTCCAGCTCCAGTCCATCTCTGGTCCAGCTCCGGTCCAGCTCCAGTCTGGCTCCGGTCCAGCTCCGGTCCTGCTCTGGTCCAGCTCCGGTTAAATTCCGGTCCAGCTCTGGTCCAGATCCGGTCCAGGTCCGGTCCAGCTCCGGTCCAGCTCTGTTTCAGCTCCGGTTAAACTCCAGTCCATCTCTGGTCCAGCTCTGGTCCAGCTCTGGTCCAGCTCTGGTCCAGCTGCTCTCCACAGAATATCTCTCACGTCAGTTAGTTTGACAGGTTTTTATACCAGATGCCCTTCCTGACACAAAAAAGGCCAGACACAGACAGAAATACTGAGTGAGGTCCCTCATGTTGATACCCAGGTCAAAGTCCTGGTTTAGACCTGATTTAAGGCGTAGTTTAGTCCTGGTTTAGACCTGGTTTAAGGCATAGTTTAGTCCTGGTTTAGACCTGGTTTAGTCCTGGTTTAGTCCTGGTTTAGACCTGGTTTAGTCCTGGTTTAGACCTGGTTTAGTCCTGGTTTAGTCCTGGTTTAGACCTGGTTTAGTCCTGGTTTAGACCTGGTTTAGACCTGGTTTAGACCTGGTTTAGACCTGGTTTAGTCCTGGTTTAGACCTGGTTTAGTCCTGGTTTAGACCTGGTTTAGACCTGGTTTAGACCTGGTTTAGACCTGGTTTAGTCCTGGTTTAGACCTGGTTTAGTCCTGGTTTAGTCCTGGTTTAGACCTGGTTTAGTCCTGGTTTAGACCTGGTTTAGACCTGGTTTAGTCCTGGTTTAGACCTGGTTTAGTCCTGGTTTAGTCCTGGTTTAGACCTGGTTTAGACCTGGTTTAGACCTGGTTTAGACCTGGTTTAGTCCTGGTTTAGACCTGGTTTAGTCCTGGTTTAGTCTGCGACCTCCAGTCCGATGCTTGGTCTGTCTTCATCATGTCTCAGGACTAAATGATCTGAGTCCTGCTCCAGGTGTGGACCCAGAACCAGACATAATCCAGGGTTAGATCCAGACTAACCCAGGACTAAATCAAACCATATTTATTGTCTGATTGGATAAAATGTTGGAGGCGGGGCTTCTCCTGTGCAGCTCACGCAGATCAGAGGAACGGGAGGTGAGGAGCTGCCCCAGGGCACTCTGGGAAATGTAGGCCATCTGAGGACAGCTGCAGCTCACGAGTAGGAGAGGTTTAGTCCTGGTTTATGTTTAGTTTCGTTCTAATTTAGTCTCAGTCTAGCCCTAGTTTAGTCATATTGAGACTGATCAGACCGAGCAGAGATGTCCCGGGGGATTATGGGAATCGTAGGCCATCTAAGGACAGCTGCTGCTTATGACTCATCAACCCCCCCCCCCCCCCCCCTTCCCCATTTCACCACCACCACCAGAATAAACCTGCTCTGGACCAAAGGATTAAACTCCTCTGACATTTTTACTCAGTTTAGTCCTGGTTTAGTCCTATTTTAGTCCTGGTTTAGTCCTGGTTTAGTCCTGGTTTAGTCCTAGATTAGACCTGGTTTAGATTTGGAGGCTGTGCATTTAACTCTGGGCAAGCTTATGCTTTAGCTCTAAGCCAGGTTTACATTCAGGTTAGTCCAGGTGATCCTTGATTTATCTCTAGATTTGTCCTTTTTTTAAAAAAAACCTGATGCCCTTATTTAGTCTGAGATGTCATTCTGATTGAGACCCAGTGTATTACTGGTTAAAGAATGATTGAATTCTTAATTAGTCCTTTCTGGTCCTGGTTTAGTCTGGATTTAGTCCTCGTTAAGACCTGGTTTAGTCCTGGTTTAGTCCAGATTAAATGGTTCAGTGCCGTCTCTGTTTGTGATGCAGCAGCGTCACATGTAGCTCTGCTCTGTCCTCGGTCGACCCACATTTTCCTCTCATCCTCCTGCCTCCTGCTTCCTTTCCTGCCTCCTGCTTCCTTTCCTGCCTCCTTCCTCGTCTCCTTCTCAGTGTAAACAGAACAGTACGAGCTCTGAGCACAATCTGGCACCAGATGCTACACAGACCACAAAACATTTTACACTCATGACCAAAATACACAGATTATTATTACAGTCCTCTCCTGAGTGTGCAGAAGGAGGTGGGACAGGTTTTTGTGGTCCACCGTCAGAGGAGGCAGGGTTTTTGTGACGGAGCAGAGCCAGGTTCACACGAGGCCAGGTCTTTTCTCCTCTCTCTGTGATCTGGACTCAGCTCTGGGCTTTATCCTCCACAGAGACTCATCAGGACTCAGACTCTCACACCGCTCTCACTGCATCAGTAAACAGTGGCAGACTGAAGATTAAAAAGACCAGGACCAGGACCAGGACCAGGACCAGGACCAGGCTTTAAAACCTGGAGCCGTCTCACCCCCATGTGGAGCTCTACTGCTTAAGACTTTATTATAACCACAATTACAGAAAAATATTAATAAAATGAAAACTAAAATACTTCAAATCCCATGAGCCAATATTTCCTTCCCAATAAAACATAGATAACATAACAAATGTTTACTCTGAGAAATGTGACAAATGTGATACCTACAGGTCTCAGTTGGGACAGGGGCAGGTTTATCCTCAGGTCTCAGTTGGGACAGGGGCAGGTTTACCCTCAGGTCTCAGTTGGGACAGGGGCAGGTTTACCTCAGGTCTCAGTTGGGACAGGGGCAGGTTTACCCTCAGGTCTCAGTTGGGACAGGGGCAGGTTTACCTCAGGTCTCAGTTGGGACAGGGGCAGGTTTACCTCAGGTCTCAGTTGGGACAGGGGCAGGTTTACCCTCAGGTCTCAGTTGGGACAGGGGCAGGTTTATCCTCAGGTCTCAGTTGGGACAGGGGCAGGTTTACCTCAGGTCTCAGTTGGGACAGGGGCAGGTTTACCCTCAGGTCTCAGTTGGGACAGGGGCAGGTTTATCCTCAGGTCTCAGTTGGGACAGGGGCAGGTTTATCCTCAGGTCTCAGTTGGGACAGGGGCAGGTTTACCCTCAGGTCTCAGTTGGGACAGGGGCAGGTTTACTCTCAGGTCTCAGTTGGGACAGGGGCAGGTTTACTCTCAGGTCTCAGTTGGGACAGGGGCAGGTTTACCTCAGGTCTCAGTTGGGACAGGGGCAGGTTTACCTCAGGTCTCAGTTGGGACAGGGGCAGGTTTACCCTCAGGTCTCAGTTGGGACAGGGGCAGGTTTACCCTCAGGTCTCAGTTGGGACAGGGGCAGGTTTACTCTCAGGTCTCAGTTGGGACAGGGGCAGGTTTACTCTCAGGTCTCAGTTGGGACAGGGGCAGGTTTACCTCAGGTCTCAGTTGGGACAGGGGCAGGTTTATCCTCAGGTCTCAGTTGGGACAGGGGCAGGTTTATCCTCAGGTCTCAGTTGGGACAGGGGCAGGTTTACCTCAGGTCTCAGTTGGGACAGGGGCAGGTTTACCTCAGGTCTCAGTTGGGACAGGGGCAGGTTTATCCTCAGGTCTCAGTTGGGACAGGGGCAGGTTTATCCTCAGGTCTCAGTTGGGACAGGGGCAGGTTTACCCTCAGGTCTCAGTTGGGACAGGGGCAGGTTTACTCTCAGGTCTCAGTTGGGACAGGGGCAGGTTTACTCTCAGGTCTCAGTTGGGACAGGGGCAGGTTTACCTCAGGTCTCAGTTGGGACAGGGGCAGGTTTACCTCAGGTCTCAGTTGGGACAGGGGCAGGTTTACCCTCAGGTCTCAGTTGGGACAGGGGCAGGTTTACTCTCAGGTCTCAGTTGGGACAGGGGCAGGTTTACTCTCAGGTCTCAGTTGGGACAGGGGCAGGTTTACCTCAGGTCTCAGTTGGGACAGGGGCAGGTTTATCCTCAGGTCTCAGTTGGGACAGGGGCAGGTTTACCTCAGGTCTCAGTTGGGACAGGGGCAGGTTTATCCTCAGGTCTCAGTTGGGACAGGGGCAGGTTTATCCTCAGGTCTCAGTTGGGACAGGGGCAGGTTTCCAGCTGAAGAGCAGCTGGGTTTTAGAGCAGATGTTTCTCTAAAACCTTTATAAACCTTTCAGCATTCATAGTTCCTTCCAAAACACACAGCGGCCCGTCCCGTCTGCACTGATGCCCCCGTCCCATCAGAGACGCTGCTTTTGAACTGAACGCTGAGAACTCGCTGGAAGGTCTCCTCCTCTTTAGCCCGGAGGACACGGCGTCCCTGATTTCCTAAAAGAATGTCAGATTTGGACAGGTCTGACCATAGGACACTGTCCCACTCTGAAACTGTCCATTTTAAATGAGCCTTGTCCCGGGACACGATGGCGCTTCTGGACCATGTTCACAGATGGCTTCCTTTTTGCAGGACGGAGCTTTAGTTGGCTCTGCAGATGGAGGATTGTGTTTACCCACAGTGGTTTCTGGAAGTATTCCTGGGCCCATTTAGTAAAGTCATTGACACAATCATGAAGAGTGATGCGGGGCCCCCACGGGCTCCAGTAAAGATCTGGGGCCATGTCCCAGTTTGTCTGAATGTGAAGACCATGTTCTGCTGTAGATGATGAGATCTGCAAAGCCTTTGTGGAACATTGTTTTTAAAGTTTTCCACTTTAATCTTTTTCCTCTTCACTCTGTCACAGTTTGGAGGCCTCTGCCATCTTTACTTCTGACAGACTCTGCCTCTCTAACACTTCCCTTTACACCTCATCCTGTCACTGACCTCAGATCAGTTACCTTCATCCTGTCACTGACCTCAGATCAGTTACCTTCATCCTGTCACAGACCTCAGATCAGTTACCTTCATCCTGTCACAGACCTCAGATCAGTTACCTTCATCCTATCACTGACCTCAGATCAGTTACCTTCATCCTGTCACTGACCTCAGATCAGTTACCTTCATCCTGTCACTGACCTCAGATCAGTTACCTTCATCCTGTCACTGACCTCAGATCAGTTACCTTCATCCTGTCACAGACCTCAGATCAGTTACCTTCATCCTATCACTGACCTCAGATCAGTTACCTTCATCCTGTCACTGACCTCAGATCAGTTACCTTCATCCTGTCACTGACCTCAGATCAGTTACCTTCATCCTGTCACTGACCTCAGATCAGTTACCTTCATCCTGTCACTGACCTCAGATCAGTTACCTTCAGTAGTTTACAGATCTTCTTCCAGCAGAATCTTTTTAACATTTCTTGCTTTTTCAGCCATTTGTTGGCCCTGTCCCAACTGAGACCTGGAGGCATCACATTTGAAATGAGTTAATTTTGTGATAAAAGTGTAACATTTCTCAGAGTAAACATTCGTTATGTTATCTATGTTGTGTTGAGAAGAAAATATTGGTTCATGTGATTTGAACGCATTTATAGTTTTCATTTTATTAAAATTTTAAAAACATCCCAACATTTCCGGAATTCGGGTTGTACTTAGTCCTGGTTAAGTCCTGGTAAAGGTTCACTCGAGGCCAGGTCCATCCTCGGTGTAGACCTGGTCTCGGTCATAACGAATGTATTTCATTTAGAATTAATTAGCATTAGCACATCTCTGCGAGTCTCATAAATGTAGTGAGACACATTCTGTTCATCGTCAGAGGCAGCCTCAGTACTTCACTGGGTTACAGCCAGGTTCACATGAGGTGAGCTCCTCCCTCCTTCTTTCCTTTCCTCCCTTCTTCCTCCCTCCTTTTCCTCGATTAAAGCCCCTCTGGACTGAATACATCTCCTGAACGCCTCTGACATTACCTTTTCTCCGCTCTAACTCACATTATTCAGCCTCGTATTCATTAAACATTAATTAGTGAACGATACAGCTAATTACAGAGGAGCTGAGGACAGTTCTGTCTGTGGTTCTGCCTCTGTGGACGTTACAGACGAGTTCACACGAGGCGAGGACAGAGAGCGCTGTCCCTCAGGATTTAGACCTGGTTTAGTCCTGATACAGAGAGAGAGCGGTGTCCCTCGGGGTTTAAACCTGAGTGTGATGGATTATTGCTTTTCCTGCCTCATACATTCATGTCTTTTCTTTATTCCTGCGGTTCTGCTGCAGTCAGAGGCAGACTGCTACTACTGCTACTGCTCCAAGACACTGTCCCTGTCTCGCAATGGTTCAGATCTGGTTTAATCCTGGTTTAGTTCTGGTTTAGTCCTGGTCCAATAACTTGTTCCTCTACTGACCCCTTGTGGCTGGAGTCAGTCTCTTTAGAGAATTGGAAAAAAATAAACCGAGCTTCTCATAATAAAGCTTTGAAACTTCCACTGTAAACAATCATGTGTTTAAAATTCATATTTATTTATTTTCTAAAGATAATTTTTACAGAGATGCATGTACTCATGTGTATATAACAATATTACACATTATACCGTTATTATATTAATGTTATTGCTCATTATAACATTATTATATGAGCGTTATTGTTATATCGATGTTAGTCTAAGGTCACATGAGGAGGAAGTGTTCATCTGGAGCTAAATCATGAATATCATGGATTAAAGGCTCTAATCATTAAACTCTGAAAACATTAGTCGTGTCAGAGCTGCGCTGTGATTGGTCGGCTCGGTCCTAGGGGCGGGACTCCTGCAGGACTCTCTCCTCCAATCGGGCGAAGCGTTTCAGCATCTCATCGTAAACCTGCAAAACAGAGCGAGATAATGGCACCAGAGCACTCAGAGCCCTGGGTTAACATGGTTTCCATCCATTCTGTGTGCGTCTGACTTTGTGCCTGATGCAGTTTGGTTTATGGAGTTTACAGAGCAGCTGTTGCTAATAAAATATAAATATTCCACCACAAAATCCTGATCCACTGCATGAGTCTGCAGTGAGGCCAACGGAACATTATCTCCACCACATTAAAGACGAACTATGCAACTTTTCACCAAACCGAGTCAGTGACCAAAGAAGTTGTTGCAGGGTGAATAAAGCCCCCTGCAGCGCCCCCTGGTGTATCTTAGTGAAAAAAACAGCCGCGTATGGACCCAGTGTCTCTGAAGTTTCATCCCGGTTAACACAGAGACAGCTGTATTTCTGATGTTGGTCACTGCACAGCGGCCAAAAGAGATTGGAGATTGAATGGATACAAGGAGGAGAAGGATCAAGCCAAGCCAGGGGTCACACAGGGGTCACACAGGGGTCACACAGGGGTCACACAGGGGTCACACAGGGGTCACACAGGGGTCACACAGGGGTCACACAGGGGTCACACAGGGGTCACACAGGGGTCACACAGGGGGCTGGGTACCGTTAAACTATACCTTTCAATTCAATTCAATAATAACTTTATTAGTCCTTTGTGTTATCTAAAGAAAAGTTACAATACTACTGTAATCGGACAAAATTTATTCATTACCGAGTTTCAGTACCTAGTGGGACCTTTAATAATGTTCCTTTGTATGAATCAAATAAATAACACAGAATAAATCACTACAAACTGCTGGTTTTAACTCACAGCTAAGGATTTTGCTTAAAAAATTGGTCTTTATTCAATATTATTGTGTTTCTGATTGTAGAAGATGAATTAGCTCAGGTATCAGGTATCGAAAACCAGGTATCGTTTAAGAACTGGTATCAAAAAAATCTGACCGGTACCCAGTCCTGGTCCCACAGTTTTTACCATAGTGCTTTACTGCAAATGTAGGGGGCGCTCTGGAGAGAAAATGAGAGCAAAACTGACAAGAAAGGAGCAAAGTTGCAGAGTTCCGCCTTTACATTATTCATGTTTGTTTCTCTGTGCTTCCCTTTTCTCTGTTTCTGTTTCTGTGTGTGACAGAAACAGAGCTGGAATAGAAACTTTTTCGACAGGATTTTCAGTGTTGATGAGCTCTTGGCCATCACCATACTTTAAAAGCAGACAGGGGATCTGCTCTGTGCTCTTACACAGAGACTAACCTTGAAGATATTTTGTGAACAGGACAAACAAGAGCATCATCTGTCAAAACAAAGTCACATCTCACCAAACCAGTGCGCCCCAGCTCTCTTTACGTCCACACATTTTAAAGGAAGACACTCGTATATATTTTTATGTCTGTCCTCATAACGAGACTCTGAGCTCTGCTGTATCTGTGTTTACAGCCAGAGACATAAAACTCAATCTGGAAACATAAAATCTCCTCTAAAACCTGAAACGACGGGACCAGGACCACAGCCGTGTGTCGGTAAAACACAGAGGTGAGACGGGGACAGAGAGAGGAGACGGGGGACACCCTGAGGACCAGAGGACGGACCGCGGGATGGGACAGTGACGTCTGCAAGTTTAGGTTAAATCTGTGTTTACTCATTCCGAGACAGAGGATGACAACAGAAACAAAACAGTGCCATCTACTGACGATTCTCTGTCTCTACTCCCTCCTCCTCCTCTCTCCCTCCTCCTCTCTCCTCTTCTCTCTCTCCTCCTCTTCTCTCTCTCCTCCTCTTCTCTCTCTCCTCCTCTTCTCTCTCTCCTCCTCTTCTCTCTCTCCTCCTCTTCTCTCTCTCCTCCTCCTCTCTCCCTCCTCCTCCTCTCTCCCTCCTCTCTCCCTCCTCTCTCCCTCCTCTCTCCCTCCTCTCTCCCTCCTCTCTCCCTCCTCTCTCCTCCTCCTCTTCTCCTCTCTCCTCCTCTTCTCCTCTCTCCCCCTCAGTCACATTTGTCTGGTTCATATTTAAAGCTGTGTACAGTGAGAACAGAGAGAATATTTATGATGCTATCAGCAGGCGCTCGTTATAAAAACACAGCCTGGCTCTCGTTAGGAGACATGAGAACTTCAGAACAGAAACACATCTCTGTTATGGAGCTGCGTTCAGGAGCAGGACAAAAGTGTGGGATCTCTCAGCGCTCGAACTCTGAGCTCAGAGAGACTCAAGCTTTACATTAAAATAAAAATAACACGTTTAAAAGAGAAGGGATTTACTGTGTGCTACTTAAGCTGTTACTCCTGGTTTGGTCCTGGTTTGGTCCTGGTTTGGTCCTGGTTTGGTCCTGGTTTGGTCCTGGTTTGGTCCTGGTTTGGTCCTGGTTTGGTCCTGGTTTGGTCCTGGTTCAGGCCTTGTTAAGTCCTGGTTTGGTGCTGGTTTAGTCCTGGTTCAGGCCTTGTTTAGTCCTGGTTTAGTCCTGGTTCAGGCCTTGTTTAGTCCTGGTTTGGTCCTGGTTTAGGCCTGGTTTGGTCCTGGTTCAGGCCTTGTTAAGTCCTGGTTTGGTCCTGGTTTAGTCCTGGTTTGGTCCTGGTTTGGTCCTGGTTTGGTCCTGGTTTAGGCCTGGTTTGGTCCTGGTTTGGTCCTGGTTTGGTCCTGGTTTGGTCCTGGTTCAGGCCTTGTTTAGTCCTGGTTTAGTCCTGGTTCAGGCCTTGTTAAGTCCTGGTTTGGTCCTGGTTTAGTCCTGGTTTGGTCCTGGTTTGGTCCTGGTTTGGTCCTGGTTTGGTCCTGGTTTGGTCCTGGTTCAGGCCTTGTTTAGTCCTGGTTTAGTCCTGGTTCAGGCCTTGTTTGGTCCTGGTTTGGTCCTGGTTTGGTCCTGGTTTGGTCCTGGTTTGGTCCTGGTTTGGTCCTGATTTAGTCCTGATTTAGTCCTGGTTCAGTCCTGGTTTAGTCCTGGTTTAGTCCTGGTTCAGGCCTTGTTTGGTCCTGGTTTGGTCCTGGTTTGGTCCTGGTTTGGTCCTGGATTGGTCCTGGTTTGGTCCTGGTTTGGTCCTGGTTCAGGCCTTGTTAAGTCCTGGTTCGGTCCTGGTTTAGTCCTGATTTAGTCCTGATTTAGTCCTGGTTCAGGCCTTGTTTAGTCCTGGTTTAGTCCTGGTTCAGGCCTTGTTTAGTCCTGGTTTGGTCCTGGTTTGGTCCTGGTTTAGGCCTGGTTTGGTCCTGGTTTAGTCCTGGTTTGGTCCTGGTTCAGGCCTTGTTTAGTCCTGGTTTGGTCCTGGTTCGGTCCTGCTTTAATCCTGCTTTAGTCCTTTAGAGGCGGGACATAGAAAGCCAGATATTTTCTGAGCCGTGTGAATGGTTCGAGGACCACTGGACTCAGATCAGTTTTAAAGCCTGGTACCTGTTTTGCAGCCGGGTCTGGAGCAGCGACGAGCTTCGGTTCTGGTCCTTTCTTCACGGTGTCGAGGAAAGAGACGCCAGACTCTGCCACGAGACCTGAAACAAACACACATCCACCAAGGTCCAGTTCTTATTTTCTGTATGAAACGGCACATCAGGTCTGAGTAGATGTGAGAAGTTACCGTGCAGAGCTCTGTAGGCCGAGCCCAGACAGGCGGAGTTTGAGTTATCGATGGTGTAGACGGGAGCATTAAACACATCCGACAAAACCTGAGGCACAACCAGGAAATATTACTCCACAGAAGAGGAAAGGTCCAAAATCCTCAGTAAGTTTTGGTCAATTTGTTATTCTGTATTGAAGGTGCTCTTTGGTGCTTGGGAACAAAGAACTGGCAAAAAAAAAAAAGAAAAAACTAAGGCACTCTTCATTTACCTGAAGTATATTTGCAGCTGTATATTTATAAAATCTTTAACAACAGAGCTGGGTTAGGGTTAGACCCACACCAAACAAACTTCAGGACTCATCTCCACTCTCTTTCTCCTTTTGGTGGACTAAACATGAATGTTATTACAACTGAGGGCGGAACCAGGTCTAAACCAGGTCTGAACCAAGTTTAAACTAAGACTAAACTAAGAATAAACCTGGTCTAAATCAAGGAATAAAGTACTAGTAATTAAACCTAGCTGAACCGGGTCTAAACCGGGTCTAAACCCAGTCTAAATCTGGTCCAAACCAGAACTAAACCCAGTCTAAACCCAGTCTAAACCTGGTCTAAACCAGAACTAAACCCAGTCTAAACCTGGTCTAAACCAGGTCTAAACCCAGTCTAAACCTGGTCTAAACCAGATCTAAACCCAGTCTAAACCTGGTCTAAACCCGGTCTAAACCCAGTCTAAACCAGGTCTAAACCTGGTCTAAACCAGGTCTAACCCCAGTCTAAACCAGGTCTAAACCCGGTCTAAACCCAGTCTAAACCCGGTCTAAACCAGGTCTAAACCCAGTCTAAACCCGGTCTAAACCAGGTCTAAACCAGGTCTAAACCTGGTCTAAACCTGGTCTAAACCAGGTCTAACCCCAGTCTAAACCAGGTCTAAACCCAGTCTAAACCCGGTCTAAACCCAGTCTAAACCCGGTCTAAACCAGGTCTAAACCAGGTCTAAACCCAGTCTAAACCAGGTCTAAACCAGGTCTAAACCCGGTCTAAACCCAGTCTAAACCAGGTCTAAACCAGGTCTAAACCCAGTCTAAACCAGGTCTAAACCAGGTCTAAACCAGGTCTAACCCCAGTCTAAACCCGGTCTAAACCCAGTCTAAACCAGGTCTAAACCCAGTCTAAACCCAGTCTAAACCCGGTCTAAACCCGGTCTAAACCCGGTCTAAACCCGGTCTAAACCAGGTCTAAACCCGGTCTAAACCAGGTCTAAACCCAGTCTAAACCCAGTCTAAACCCAGTCTAAACCAGGTCTAAACCCAGTCTAAACCCAGTCTAAACCCGGTCTAAACCCGGTCTAAACCAGGTCTAAACCCAGTCTAAACCCAGTCTAAACCGGGTCTAAACCCAGTCTAAATCTGGTCCAAACCAGAACTAAACCCA
Organism: Bostrychus sinensis; assembly: GCA_020698575.1. NCBI lineage: Eukaryota > Metazoa > Chordata > Actinopteri > Gobiiformes > Eleotridae > Bostrychus > Bostrychus sinensis. The sequence continues at coordinate 2,932,773 of CM036259.1, read as the reverse complement.
GTCTAAACCCAGTCTAAACCTGGTCTAAACCAGAACTAAACCCAGTCTAAACCCGGTCTAAACCCGGTCTAAACCCGGTCTAAACCAGGTCTAAACCCAGTCTAAACCCGGTCTAAACCCAGTCTAAACCAGGTCTAAACCCAGTCTAAACCCAGTCTAAACCCGGTCTAAACCCGGTCTAAACCCGGTCTAAACCCGGTCTAAACCCGGTCTAAACCAGGTCTAAACCCGGTCTAAACCCGGTCTAAACCCGGTCTAAACCAGGTCTAAACCCGGTCTAAACCAGGTCTAAACCTGGTCTAAACCAGGCCTAAACCAGAGCTCTGCCGCTGCCCTGCTTGTTGATAACAGTCGTTATATTTTAGCGCAGAATAAAGGAAAGCTAAAGTAGAGAAAACAAACCTGGAGTATTTCTGTGTTTGCAGAGGCTCCTCCCGTCGCTAAAACTCTGGTCCCAGGAACTAAAAGCAAAACACTTTAACTAAAGACTCACTTAAACCCACAGTAACCATCACAGAGCACTCCTCACTGATGCAGTAGCCCAGCCTCTCTGCGTGGAGCCTCTTGGACAAGAACTGACCCTCGACCAGCGCCCGGACCTCGGTCTGAGCGGGGAACGAGGACACCTGCAGGACCACAGCAGTCATTACATGAGCTCAGGAGGTCAGGGAGACGTTACAGAGGCGAGACACTGACCGCGCTGCCGTCGGCGTCGAAGCGGTGAACTCCGACCGCAGGAGGAAGGATCTCCATCACGTCAAAATAAAAACCTAGGATAGAACAAATATGGCTTACAATTATTCTTTATTGTGGGGTAGAGCTTCTGGTGCATGAACAGAGAGACTGTTGTTGATCGCTTCAGGTCCGGCAAATACAAATGTCACACAAACACACCTAAGATTTTAATACAGGACTTCTTACAGACAGACCGGGGCTTTTGTGTTGTATCGTGATGTTGCTGTCAGGTTTTGGCGCTCTCTTAACGCCTGGGACACAGTTCTGGTTAAGGCTAAACGAGTGATCAAAAATGAATCAAAATCGCAATTTGAAATGTCCCAATTAGTAAATCGCAAAGGCTACAATTATTTTAGTTAATTTATTCAGTGAAATAATGTCCTCTGTAGAGATCTAAAATATTCAGTTTCCACAAGCTCCAAATGATGTTTACCTCTATACATTGGTTTAGCAGTGAATATTTCAGTCTGCTCTGAAGCGTCAATGCTCCATCACAGGCTTAAAACGTAAACTGAACATTCATTTAAAAAAATATCCCGCATATCTAACTGTAGAAAACCTGTTTAACTCAGCTACAAGCTACAAATCAGCTTAGCGTATTTCCCAGACTATAAGGTCGCACTTTTTCCATCGTCTGGCTAGGGGTGCGACGTATACTCAGGTGTGACTTATATATTAAAATATTTCAGGTGTTGGTTAGAGGGCGCTCTAGGCTTGTGTACCAGCATCTGCTGCACCTGTACCACTGACAATTTAAAATGTAAACATTACCGCTAACAACTTAGGCTATAAAGACAACTGAGAAAGAGCGGAATAATTGGAAATGGAACAGATGCTGAGTCTGACGACAGCCACGCAGAGGAGGAAGCGGCGCTTCGTCTACCTCCGGAGTTGGCGGAGTTGTTCAGAAGCGACACCGAGGATGAAGAATTTAAAGGATTTAGTGATTAGGAGTGAGATGGTGAGTTTGGTGAACTTGTTATATTATGTTCTTTATGCTATAGTTATGTGAATAACTGTTAATATATTACGTTAACATACGAGACACCTATTCAGTTCGTTGTTTATGCTTCATGTAGCTGAATAACCATCAATGTGCTACGTTAGCATAGCGCACACCTATTCAGCTGTTGTTCTCTATTCTATTATTACTATAACTTGTCTTTCAACATGAAATGTCTGTTCTTGGTGTTGGATTTTGTAAAATAAATTCCCACCAAAAATGCGACTTATATATGTTTTTTTCTTCTTCATTATGCATTTTTTGGCTCGTGCCACTTACACTCCGGAGCGACTTATAGTCCGGAAAATACGGTAAATCACAGCTACTCTGCCCAGTCAGCCTCCCTCTCCTTTCTTGTCTAAAGCAGGAGAGTCTGGTTCCTCAGCCACAGAGAGCTGTCTCCAGTGGACCCTCTGGATCCCGACCTGTCCCAGCCGTTTCTCTGCAGCTCTGCGTCTCACAGAAGCAGAAGATCATCTCAGAAATAACCAAGATGGCTGTGGCTTACACAGAGTGAATGTAATAACTTCTCCTCTGATTAACGGCGTTTAGTGCTTTCCTTCGTCACCTGTTGGTTCTGCTGAAGTAAAGTCCCGCTGATGTCCCATGTAACTGGTGTTTTATGGCAAAACCGGGAACAATCCTCCATGTTTGTTTTGGTTACAGGTCAGTGGTGCTGATTGGTTTCTCCGCCTGTGATTGTTCCGCCACAGAAATGAGAGTCAAGAGAAAGGAAAAGACTTCTCTGTACAGAACAGGAACAGAGTGAGACTGAGGAAGACTGCAGTGGAAACTCTGGTCGGTCTGTAAGAACTCCAAATGAAGCTTTAGGTTTACTCAGATTCGTTTGAAAACAGAAGAATGAGACGGTGAGGACCTTCAGGATAATATTATAATAATATTAGTGCTTAGATTAATGTAAACATCTGGAGTCACATGACTTCCTCAAACATGGCCACCTTTTGTTTACCTTTGCCATGGAGAAATCTTTTTTAGCTACATTTACACTGCAAAAAATCAATATCTAGCATTAGTTCAAATTACTTGAATTTAGATTATTAACCTTGATTTGAGTAATTTTTTTTACTAGATTAGATTTATTTACTTAC